>CAXAOA010000196.1:27500-360000 GCA_963970395.1 Ephialtes manifestator
GTAGAGAGTTGAAGCAAAGTGCGCTTACAAAGTGAAAAGACATGTAATTACTTCTTTTTGAAGTGGAACGACAATAGCAAATAATTTTTCCCACTTTATGATTCTTTTATGTTATTCATGCACTCCTGTGAAGCATATATTTTCTTTCAAAATAGAGAATTGATGGAGTCTATTTTTAAAAAATGATGTTGTTGGCCTCTTTAACGGTCGTATGTCTACTCACATAACACGTCGGCAAATTGAGTATTGACCAATGAGCATTGTTTTTTTTGTCATACATTTTAGGGGGAGTCTAAAAATTGAATAAAGGTTTGTTTCATCAATTATTATTATGAAAACAATGGAATAGTTTATAAGTTTTCTTAACCGTGATAAACTATGTCGAATTTTCCTTCGTATTTTGTTCAATCCGTCATAATATTCTGTGGCTCATAAACAATTTCCCTGCATGGATCATCAACGGACTTCATTAGTTTTCAGTTATTGGCATATAAGCAATACGACCCAATGCGAGCGATTATCGGCGGACGTGGCGCAACGATGTGAACACTTTAGAAATCGAAAATGAAATGAAGCGTCAATGCACTAACTACGGATTTTTTTTGTTATACAATATTATGAAGCATTGAACAAAGCACAGAAATAAATTCGAAAAATGTTGTCATGGTTAAAAATTGATCACCTTTTCAATTGTCTTTATCACAATAATTACGGGAGGAAACCATTGCCGAATGTTTATACATCCACTGAGATGTGTGTAAACATGCAAAAACATTTTTTTTTTTGTGGTTAGGTAACAATTTGCCGACGTGTTATGGCATACTCGATGCGGTAGACATGCCACAGACGAAAGGACTTACATTTTTTTAAATATACTTAATCAATGCGTCCATTCTGTAAAAATAATATGCTCCACAAAATTGAATGAATTATCAATAAAAAGCAGAAAACAAATTAATTATGTGGTCTTCGTAAAAAAAACTGATTAACATCACAATTGTTTATCATAATAGAAATTTGTTATTTTATGCCCAATTTAAAATAAGCTACTAAAAAGTTCATTGTTTTAGCTTCAAAACTCTATTCGATCCCTCTCTCTCTCTCTACGGTAGGTAGCACCAAAAAAATAAATGAGTGAATTTTAGATTGCGCCCATTTTCCAAAATAAATGCCATGAATGTATAATTCAAGAAAAAAAATGCCACATATTAAAAAACTGCTCCATTTCGCTGTGGCAGGCTTGGAAAATTTAAACCGCTCTATATTGAAAACGACTCCAATAATCAAGCTGAAATTTGGTACGCTGGTACAGGATTAATGCCCCTTTCTATATAAAGATTTTCCAAAAAATTGAAAAAAAAAATCAGATTTTATGAGGCTTTTAATTTTTCAAAAAATGGATGTTCTCTAGCTTTCGCAATTTTTCAGATAATGAGCGAAATAGTTCTTGACAAATGAAGCAATGAAAAATGAAGGTCGGTATGGAATTTGAGCAAAATCCATAAAGCGGTTCAGATTTTATGGAATTTTGAAATTAAAAAAAAATGTTTTTGTTCTGATTCAATTTAACTTCGACGAAACCTGCCCAAATATTCGGCAAGGTAAAATTAATATCCAGTTGTAGTAGATATCAAATTTGGTGAAGATCGGTGCAATCGTTCAGGTTTATATTTTATTTAATTTTTCCAAAAATGTATGTATGTCTCAAGCTGTCGCAATTTTTTAGCTAATGAGCTTAAATAGTTCTTGACAAATTAAACAATGAAAAAAGACTGTCGGTATTGAATTGGAGCGAAATCCATAAAGCGATTTAAATTTGATAGAATTTTGAATTTTTTAAAAGTTGCCGTAGATATCGAATTTGGAAACTATCGAATTGCAGGAACTCTGTATTTGAAATTTAATATACGTATATCTCTAAGTTATAAAAAAAAATGAAAAGTAGAACCTTGCATATTGGGTCCTCACTATATTTCGCTTTTTACAAAGCGTCCTTTATGAGGAAGCCAAAATCGATTTAAAAATTTACTCATAGAGGTAGGTACTACTATGCATTCTTTTTTTTTCCGCAAAAAATACGCAGTCATTTTGGGTCCGATTCCATGATTCTCTATGGAATCGGATCTATCCATAGGCGACATATCGCAAATGCCCTTAACAGGGGATGGTAAACGGGATCGAGAAAGATTGTTCATATATATAACTAAAAGAGCATAGAAAGGATTAAGTATTACGAACCTTTTTGATTTCCGAGTTCTGCTCCTTCGATGACGGTGTTTTTTTCTTCTTTTTTTTAAATTTCAATTGTTTTTTTGTTTCCACCATTGTATTTTCTTTTTCTTCTTCGTTTGCGTGATCCGTTTGGTCTTTTTCACCCTCCGCTACTTTTTCCTCATTGCCGCTCTCCTTTGCATCGTCTCGTTTTTCACTGGCGTTAATGTCTTCGCCGCTTTTTTCGCCGCTATTTTTCTCCTGCCGCTCCTCATCTGTCTCCATGACTGCGAGTTGTTGATTCCCTGAATTCTATGATAATCGAGAAACATTACAATTACATTATAGTAGCCTTGATTTATGTACAACGCCAGCTTAAGCGTTTGCCAAAAGGACGGCCAAGCGGAAAAAATCGTCTCATCCTGGCTCTGTGAGCACCATAGAAAGCGAGAGCTGACATTTACAACACATTGTTTCCGGAGACGGTATTATATCATTGAAATTATAGTTATTATAGTTTGGGATTTACTCCGTCCAACAATGATGGAAAACTGATTTAATTTTTCCTTTAGGTTTCGACAAAGGAATAGTTATGACGTTTCGAGATAGTCGAATGGAAAAATTCCACGGGGATTTCTCGATTGGATTACAACATCGTTGGTCAATATTTAACGAAAATCTTTTATAACTTTTCCTATTTGGAAAATCCTATTGAAAACTGTTTAAACTCACAAATCCCCAGTGATAACGTATCGGTTTTTATCGACATGCATTAGGTTTTTTATGTCCGTGCTATTGGTTTAAATAGCGTTTTCTGAGGAGGGTCATTGAGTTCAAGAATTTGCAGGGACACAAGCATCAATTGTTGCTTGAAAACAGTATATCCTTGCAGTTGCAGTGTCGTGCCAAGCAGAATAATTTACAAGCCAAAGTTTTACATTTTTGCAAATAAAATGTAGATTGAGAGGAAGCGTGCGCACGTTTTTAGAAAGACGAAGAAATATCCACTATTTTGATCTTGTAAACAACACAATACACTGATAACATGGAATGGTAATTAGGGCGTCGTGAAGACGATGTTATTTTCGGCGCATACAATATCAAGTGAAGCATTGCCAGTCAAGTGGAGTAACAAACCTTTGACATTATGTGCCCATCACTTTTGGAAAGAAGCCAATGTATATTTTTTGACCTGTGTTAAAATGAATCAGTTTGCGGTCAAACTGATCAACTTCAACCAGAATTTCCAAACCCTGCTGATCCTGTACTTCGAATAGGTGGTCCAAGATAACGTCTCCTTTCAAGTCAATTGGACTAATGATTAGTTCATTGCCATACAAATAACAAGTATCGTTGACAAGCAAGAAAATGTCAATTCTCATTATCTGTCCAGATTTCAGTTGAACTACTGTATCGTCTGTTCTCTTTGGCCGTTTGTAATCGGTACTGCGAAGCACGATTCCGTTATAAATGCAACGATTGAACTCTTCCACAGTTATATGGACGTCGTATAGATAATTCATCATCATATCGTGCCATTTTCTATCGGATCGACTTGGACCAATCAGCGTAACGCCATTGGCACTTTTTACACAATTCGCGAGTGACGGTGGTTGGAACAGCTTGCGGCAATAATCGCGGCATCCAGGGTCCGTCGACGTATTATCAATGTTCGCTACCAGCGCTTTTTTCTTCAAAAATTTGTTCGAGATTTGGCAAGATACTCCGTGGGGCGCATTAATATGACGTTTAATATAAAAAATACCATTCTCAAATGGAAAAGTGGAACACGCCCATAGAGGTCCACTTTGCTTCACGGCTGTACTTAGGTGCAGCAACGAATGCATGTTGAACGTCATAGCCATCTTCCCGTAATGTATCTCACATTCTCCAACGAATTTCAATAGATCGTATTCGCATCGCCGGATATCGTTCTCTGTGATCTCGTTTTTCATGAGCGTATATATACTACGAACAAACAAGAGGTATGATTGGAAGTATTTTTCCTTGAGTATACCTTGTAGGCATGGCACACTGTCGAACAATAACCACGACTCCCATTCAGAGGCTTTCCATTTAGCACTAATTTTCATCGGCCTCGCTAGTCTATGAATTTCTTGAGGTCGTTTTATTTTCGATCGACGATCGTCGATTTCAGCCCGATCGCGGGGCTGCAAATAATCGTCGGTTGACGTTCTATTCCACATCGTCCACATTTGTCGTGCTACCCCTAACAACACCCCGTGCATGTAATCAATGGGTAAACCCCAAACGCAATCGAAATGACGCCATCGCAGAAGTTCTGTACGACCTTTAACACCACGTACTGTTTTTTTTTTACAATGTTCATCTTCGAGCTCTTTAACGTCTTTACAATGACTTTCATGGGTTCTCAAATATGGGTCTGACTCTGTCAGTGGATACCGCATCGTTGAACCATCGTGGAATCCGAATGCGTAGCACCAGCTGCAACCGTAGTGTCCATTGAATTGCAAACGATTCTGCACAACTGGGCGAGCCACTGTATCCATGGGGAGTAAGAGAGAATAGATTTTGAAGTTTCTTTTTTTGCCCGTCGTTTTTATTGTGCAGTTTACGCCGTTTGTCATCAAATCCTCTGTTTGATCTATGAACACCGATAAGTACATGTTCATAAATTCGGGTTTTGGCTCCTTCGAAGTCACAAACAAACCAGCGAGAATTATCGCTTGGGCTCGTTTACGAGGAGATAATTCATTTATGTGCAGTTGGATTGGCCAGAAACTGCGGTTTGAGCTTTCAAACATTGGAGCTCCGTCTGTATTGGCGTTAAAAGTCAATGCTCCTGGTGACAGTCTTTGAATATTTTTGTATAAAAGAGAGTCATATACATCACGGATTTTCCCGTCGTTCGGTGATTGTTTGATCTTTTCGATTGTCTCCAATAAATCTGATTGGATTGTACCGTCATTCAGTAACAGTTGTAATTGATATTTTATGTCAATAGACATGAAGTGATTGGGACCTTCTGTCATGAGATTGTATTCTACTTTACAATTCTCGCATACAACAGGATTCTTAATACCATTATCAGATAAAAATTGGGATGCTATAATTTGGTGACAACCTGGCGTCAGGCAAAAATAATGTGATTTCATTTTATCACGTGGGGGATTAAATGCTTTCGATCTGGCATAGTGAGTCGCATTCCACGATTCAAAGTCCGGACCAGCTAACAGCTTTACAAGATCGACTAAATCGTCTTCGTCTCTTCGCGTAATATTTTTTGCGACAGAATATGCCGTTATCATCAGCAAAACATCCGAAACTGTCTTATGAGTTTCTGGAAACATCATGGTGTTCCCGTTTATAGCATCTGTATTGAATCGATGATCAAACTCTTCGCCTGAACTTTCTTCACTCACTTCTGAAGTACTTGACACATCGTCGTTGCATGTGTCATTATCGTCGGATTGTCTACCATTACAAATTTCTTCATCTACTTCGTATGGATTTTCTACCATAGGCTCGACCTGAGACATACGTTCAGTATGACAGCGCTCCTGGGCATCGCATTCGACATTTTCATGAGATATATTCATGTTTGAAGATGCATTCGACATTGCATCGCAATCAACACCGTCATTTTGCCAAGTATTTGTTCGCAAGTTACTAGACTCTGCCTGAACGTCCGGGAAAACGAAATAATTATCATTTGATGCTGATTCTTGAGAATTGGAGATATTGTACCCCGGTTTATTACTTCCTTCTGCAGCTGCCTCGTGGAGAGTACATGTAGAATTTTCTGCAAGGTTATCTCGACTTACTAGTAATACGGTTCTAGGATATTTGTGCAAAAGCTGGGGGCGGGGAGCGGCGGAAAGTGCTTCCCAAAACACATTGGTCAGTGAACCAGAAACAGATGGAGGCTATCGTTTATTGTCTTTTCACGGAAACCATACTGTAAATCGTTTTCAAATTTGGACAGAATATTTATTACAGCATGGTTTTTGCTCTGATACTTTTATTTCCAATGAAACTATGTATCTTTGAGCACAAAGCGTGCTCGAAAATTGCACGGTTAAAAAATCTTTAATAAAAAGCAAACGATTCTACTTGATTTCGACTACAAATAGGCGGAAGTTCATTACAATCAAAGAGAAATGCATCTTTGCACAAATATCCTTATGAGTTAGAGCTGGAATTGCTGCCAACCTGTCGTGTCATCTACGGTTTCCTGAGCCTTTTTGTACCATCGAACGCGTGTTCGCTTGCTAACTTTGAGAGGATCGTACGATGGCGAAAGAATCATTTTGTAAGTTTTCCGAGCTTTTTGGGAATCCATTTCGAACGGGGTAGAGGGTTGGGGAAAGATTGACAATGTGATTATTGACCCTGTAATGTAATAGTTCAATTTTCATTTCCGCATAACCTCGCATATGCAAGGAATTATAGATGAGGTTCTCGGAATAATGCAAAAAAAAAAAAGAAACAGCTTTCTAATTCTTTTGCAATCTTATTTTTCCACAGAATCATGGGTGAAAGATGCCCCATTAGAAAATGCTCGATCCAATTTTTCTACGGAGTCAAAATTTCATACTTTTGCTTCCTCATAGAGGAAGCTTTGTTTTCATGAAAAAATTGTGTGTGTGTGTGTGTGTGTGTGTGTGTGTGTGTGTGTGTGTGTGTGTGTGTGTGTGTGTGTGTGTGTGTGTGTGTGTGTGTGTGTGTGTGTGGGTGTGCGTGTGCGTGTGCGTGTGCGTGTGCGTGTGCGTGTGCGTGTGCGTGTGCGTGTGCGTGTGCGTGTGCGTGTGCGTGTGCGTGTGCGTGTGCGTGTGCGTGTGCGTGTGCGTGTGCGTGTGCGTGTGCGTGTGCGTGTGCGTGTGCGTGTGCGTGTGCGTGTGCGTGTGCGTGTGCGTGTGCGTGTGCGTGTGCGTGTGCGTGTGCGTGTGCGTGTGCGTGTGCGTGTGCGTGTGCGTGTGTGTGTGTGTGTGTCCTTCCCTATTTTGATCATTCGCTATTTTGACCCCCTGCTTATTAAAATGCAATGAAAACAGCCAATGATCAAAATAGGGAATGGCTGAAATAGCGAATTCCGTAATAATGGCCATTCCAGATTTCGACGTTCATCAGTTTGGAATTCGCTATTATGGTCATTCGCTATTTTGATTCTGACAAAAGTACTGCTAAGTACTGCTACTGCCACAAATTACAAAAGTGATTTACTACTATTATTTGAGTTGATACTACTCCAGTAATTGGTAACTGGATTATTGAGGTTACAAATTACTATTTTTCGTAATTTTCGATTGAATTATAGGACTATAATTATATGAACTTACCGCTTCGGATCTCTCTTTTAGTGCAGACAATTTTAAGTTTAGAATTTTTTGGACGTTGATGATGGTCGGTTTTTTTTTTGTCTCAACGTTTTGTGTGCTGACGGTTAAGTCAGACGCACTGCGGAGGAACGCCTGTGGCCGTACTCTCGGTCTACTGCGAGCTATCCTCTCCTTTATTTCAGCTTCAAATCCTGTAAGCGATCGGTCGTTATTTCGTCAAGCGATTTAGATTAGCAAATGCAATCAAACATTTACAATAAAAAATGTTCAGAAATTTCAAACTAATATAGACTGCGATGTGCAAATATATCGGTTCAAAAACATTTTGGTTCAATAATCTTAAAAACTAAAACATCAAAATACCTTCCACAAAAGCAATGGCGGCCTGCCGCCAAACTCCTTCGTCGTTTACGTTGTAATTTTTGCTGGTGTCGACTGGCAGCGAGAAATTACGTATCGATTCCGTTTTGACAATTCGAAATTCGGTTTCGCCTTGAAATTTCACGCATGCAAACATGTCGAAACTAAAATAAAATAGTCAAGAGTAAAGTTCTTAAGCGTACCTGGGAAGCCGATTGTTTTCGCAATAGTTACATTGGATATAATATAAAATATAATCGTATCATATCCAAATACAACTGAGAAAAATAAATCGTGTTCGATACAACTGATTGAAAAAAAAGTCGGTGAATGGCAAGATTGAGAATAAAGAAAGACCTGACTCGAGATGCGAGCAGTAAACGTCACCGTTAATTTTACGGTAGTGAACATACTGTACGTTACCGCTTCCAAAATTACCACATCAGTCACAAAATCACATGGTCATGGTGATTTAAAATTTTAGAATTAAGGCGTGCGTGTCGCGTGTAGGCAGACTAAATACAATTACCGTCGAAACATCTGTGACTGAACGATAATAAACGCATTCCATAAACGTGCAAACAATGAATAAACAATTAATTATCTTGGAATACAGCATTTCATAATAATATATGAAACAGATATTTACGAGCTCTACACCTATCTAGTTGCGAATGATCCGTCATACTTTTTTGTGTAAATAGTTGGATTCACTATATTTTTGCGGTATATCTGACGTTAGATACTTGGTTCTTATCGGCCGTAACGGTGAAAATGTAAACATTGTCTCACCGCTCGTCGTCCGGACGAATTCATTTATTTTTCTCATAATTCTAATTTTCCCTTTAAGTTTAAAAAAATCAACGCAATGTTACGAATTTAAGATATGTTTTGATGGTTATCATCACGGGTATCCTCGAAAAGTTTCAGTGCAATTGATCATGTTGTTATAACATAACAACTTTCAATTTTTGTCAAAAAAGGCATTTTATATAGCATTGAAAACTTGCGAATTTCCTTTTTGGGAAGTAATAACGAATTCATTTTAGTGGGACAAAAGTATGCAAAGTAGCTCATTGCTCCCTCATTATTCGTTGCTTTTTACAAAGCTACTTCGACGAGGAAGTGTGTTAACCGATGTTGGCTTCTTCATAGAAAAAGCGACAAATGATGAGGTATGAAGTAATGTGCAAATTTCTACTTTGCATCATTCTGGTAAATAGATAAATAAAGACGACTGAGTATTATTTTGTTAAAATATTAAATTTCAGCTTGATATCTCAAGTTTTGCTAAAGTTAATGGGGTAAAGTTAATTTTTTTAATAATTCAAAATACCATAGAAATAACATTTTATACCGTTCATCACTAAGTTCTGCATAGCTGAATATTATTTTGTTTACCTATTACATTCGGGGCTGATATCTTATGTTTTGCCGATGTTAATGCGATACGGTTAAATTTTTTAATAAATGTAAATTCCATAAAATAAATTTTTTTAAATCGTTTGCCACTAAATTATATAATTATAATGACAGAATCTTATTAATTTATTTATTATTACTCCATTCACATACTAAGGTTGGGCCTGATACCGCAAAAACGATTTCGGAGAAGTTAATGCCAAAACGGCAATTATTAGAAAATTTAGAATTCCATAAAATCTGAACTATTCTAGCATTTCGAGCCAAACTAAATATGAAACAACATCGCGTGCATATGCTCTGATGAAAAACTATTTAGCATAATAGTCTAATTTTTACGGAATTTAGAGTGACCACGCGTTTTTATTTTAATTTTATTAAAAATGCTACAAAATCCAAAATTTCGCATTGATTTTGTCAGCAGTTGCAACGATTTAAGAGGAGCTGCTGCTCCAGTTGTGTCACAAATTGGAGGTCGATAGCTAGAATAGTTCTCGAGTTATTAGAGTTTGAATTTCTGAAGTTATATACGTTATACATACATACACGCACACATACACATATACGGCCATTTTTTCTAGATTATTTTTCTCGATGTTCTGGACCATTCCAGAACGAGTGTCCGCATATAAAAATCTCGGAACACAATAATCGGGGTTAGTGTAACTAAATCGGATTATTGTCCAAAATTGATGTTGAACTTATATTAATCGAAAACAGTTCACAATCTAAAAACGAAAATGTTTATTAAAAGTTCAAACTATTTTTTTCCTGCTAAAATAAATCTGTCGATACTTCCTAAAAAGAAATAACAGAAGTTTAGCGAAAACTTTTCGAGGATAATGTACGATAAATTTATGAAAACATATAAAAAATTCGTAACATCGCATTAAATTTTCGACCCGAATTCAAAATTAAAAACATAAAACTAATTTGAATGGAATCATCCGGACGGTAAGCGGTAAGACAATGTCTACATTTTTCAGCACGTACACGGTCGTGATTCTCACGCGTTAACCATAATAAGAATATCTTCTAATAAAATGCATACCGTTAATGCCAACAAGAACCTGTTAAAAGTTTAGCACCAAGGGTCGGACAACAAAGAAAAAAAGGATGCAAAGGAGCACTTGTAACCTTGCACATTGCTTCCTCATTATTTTTCGCTTCTTACAAAGCTACCTCTATGAGGAAGTATGTTATTCAATTTTTGGCTTCCTCATAGAGGAAGCTTTGTAAAACGCGAAAAATATTGAGGAAGCAATGTGCAAGGTTCTACTTTGCATCCTTGTTTTAATTAGATAAATATACATGTTGTGAATTCGTTTTTTCTATTTCGTTATTACGTTATTTCGTGATTATTAGCGCGTTTCCGAAAGTGAATGTATATTTTTTAAAATAATTCAACATTCCATAAAATCAAAAATTTCATACCGTTCGTCATTAAATTATACATATATAATGGCTGAATATTGTTTCATTTATATACAAAATTTGAACTTGCTATATTAAGTTTTGCAAAAGTTACAATAGAGCAGTAATGTCAAGTTTTTGAAAAATTCAAAACATAAAATTTAACGGTTCAACCGATCTTAACCAAATTCAATAGCGATCACCGGCGTATGAAAGCTCAAATTCATACCAATTTTAAGATCAATATCTCGAAAATTGAAAGTTATCGCGTAAACAGACATTTTTCAAAAAATTAAAAAACGCGTAATAATTTAATGATGAAGTGGATTTTAACAAAAATCTGTATGAACGATGAGGCTTGATCCCTCTATCTATGGTCCAAATTTCAGCTTGATATCTCAAGCTGAAATTTGACACACACACACACACACATAGAGACATTTTTTCTAAATCCCTTTTCTCGACGTTTTGAACCATTCTGAGTGTACTGACATGAAAATCTCGAAAAAAAAATTTTCATGAAAACAAAGCTTCCTCTATGAGGAAGCAATCAATTTAGTTACCGATAGAGACTGGCAGGCACGCAGTGAATGGTGCTGTTAGAAACAGATAGAAGTTTGAAACACGAAAAATAAATTTGAGCATGTCAATGCGGATGAAATCCCATAGACTATTCAGTACAAAGTATCAGTCAACAGAGGAAACTGAATTCAGTTACCGATAGCGACTGGTAGGAACGCAATGGATAACACTGATGAGAACAGATAGGATTTTAAACACGTCGTCCTCGGAAAGAAAATCCAAAAATGTTAATACTATGAAACTATACATAATTAATAACTGGGGGCGTCTTGTTTTTTATTGGAAAAATATACTTTTAATGTATCGACAAATATTTTTTGTCAACTGATTTTCGGCATAGGTATTGTGGAAATTTAACCGCACAAAGATCGAAAAACTTTCATAACCGCGACAACATAGAGTCACCTCGAGCGGGCACACAATGTTGCTATTGACGCGCGAAACGTAAACACGCATCGGCCATCATACTCTCGCGGCGTTCGTTGTTCTCATTGTTGCATCATTTAATGTATTATTTGTTCAATAGTTCACATTTAATCATGTATTTAATCATGAAAGATCCGAAATTAAATTACGTTCTGCGAAACGTTGTTCAAAAATTGAATTATACAGTATACGTCATTGATACTGCCGAATGATATTCGCCAAAATTTGTTTTTCATTTTAACGAAAAGGAACTTTCACTTAACAATTAGTGTTTTTTTCTCACGCTGTTTGAAACAATAGTATCGAGAGACACGGCAGCCGCTCTGTTCCAAATACGCGAAGAAAAAACAATTTTACGAGATAAATAGAAAAAACTCACCAGTGATCACTCGACGCACAATTAACTGTCACTAAACAATCGAAAGGTTGAAAGCAAACTGATTCGCGAGCGAATGTGCGAGCACGATTTCGAGCTCTACCCCCTCCCCGCTACGTAGCTTCAATCGATAACGGACGAAAATCTATAAGGATGTATCTGGATCTATCGGAGTATGTATGAGGATGAATGTGGAAACCGTTAATACCGATTAAATCCCATTGAATATTCGGTACAAAGTGTCGGACAACAAAGGAAACTAAATTCGGTTACCGATAGAGACTGGTAGAAACGCACCCTATGGTAAAAATTTAAAAAGTACTGATAGAAACCGATAGAAATGGACACAAACCGCATAAATCCAGATAGGATTCTATCAGGATCTATGCGGTTTTTGTCCATTTCTATCGGTTTCTATCAGTACTTTTTAAATTTTTACAATAGGGCAGTGGTTGATACCAATGAGAACAGATAAGAGCTTAAACACGTTGTTTTCGGGGAAAAAATCTAAAAACGATAATACTATGGAACTATATATAATTAATCACTGGGGAAGTCTTGTTTTCCATTGGTAAAAATATACTTTTAATGTATCGACAAATATTTTTCGGCATGGGTATTATGGAAATTAAACCGCACAAGAATCCAAAAACTTTTATAACCGCGACGGCATAGAGGTAACGAGCGGTCACACAATGTTGTCATCGATGCGGAAAACATAAACACGCGATCGGCCGTCATACTCTCGCGCCGTTCGTTGCTCTCATTATTGCATCATCAAATGTATTATTTGTTCAACAATTAAGATTTAATCATGAATGATCCGAAATTAAATTACGGTCTGCGAAATGTTGTTCAAAAGAATTGAATTATACAGTATACGTAATTGATTCTGCCGAATGATATTCGCCAAAATTTTTAAATAATTTTAACAAAAAGGAACTTTTACTTAACAATTAGTGTTTTTTCCACACTTTTTGAAACAATGGTATCGAGAGACACGGTAGCGCTTCTATGCCAAAGGCGCGAAGAAAAAACAATTTTACGAGATAAATGGAAAAAACTTACCAGTAATTACTTGAGGCACGATAAATTGTCACTACACAATCGAAAGGTTGAGAGCTGATTCGCGAGCGAGTGTGCAAGCACGATTTCGAGATCTACCCCCTCACCGCTCCGTAGTTTTAATCGACAGCGGGCGAAAATCTATAAGGATGTATTTGGATCTATCGGAGAGTATCTATGGGGATCTATCGAAGATTATCCGTACGGGTCAAGAATCAGAAATGGCCGCTCACGTGGGAATCGAAAGTATTGACTTTCAGAGTCTGGACATATTTTTTCGAGTAATCATGTTCTGTAATAGAAGTGATTTTACGTAATTTTTTAACTTTTGAATAAATATTTCCACATGAACTGAGAAACTGTCAACCAACAATCGGCAATTTGTAATGAATGAATTGAGGCTTCCACATTACGCTATTTGACATCCAAAGATGTGTATCATTTTTTTATTCGTAAACATTGTTCCTGAAAATTATTTACAGTAACAAGAATTATAGAAAGAAGTCATATTTTTGAGGTTCCAATGGATGAAATAAATGACGTTGAAAGATACCTTCCCATATTTAGTGATATTCAGATGCTTGTTTTTTTATGTCAAAGATACCTTCCCATATTTAGTGATATTCAGATGCTTGTTTTTTTTATGTCATTGCAAATATGTTATGAATGCTAGAAATCAATTCGGGTGATGTTTTCGTATTTTTTTCTTCGAAGTGGAAATAGACAACTCACCCAATTCTATTCTTTTCAACTGAATGGTCAAGAAATCCAGTTTCTGCAAGTCACTCAGCCCGATGAAAAGAATTCTGGATGATGATGTATGTGAAGTGAATCTATTACTTAATAGGAAAGACACAGACAATTGTAGGATTGCAGTAATGGAAAGAAACGAATCATATTGGATGCCACTGCGAGAAAAAGGAAAATGGCTTTATTCTATCTTCATGGAGGAAGCCTGTAAAGTCGTTTGCCTTAACGGAGAAGGCAGTTTTCTTCTCAATGGAGTTGGAGTTATAAGTATACCATCTGGATGTAAAATGATAACACACTCAGTAACTTTAATTAACGAGGGTATGATCAGTCGTTCAGAAACTCGGATATATGTACCCAAAATCGAACTGAATCTTGATATCATATATAAGAAAGCTGCAAGCGACAAATTGGTGACTTTCGATGCGGCATCCTCAGAGGCGCTATCTAATTCAAAGGGTTCTCGGCTAGACTAATCGGCATCCGTGTCACTGTCCGAAATCATCAAAAAAGCAAATGAAATAAGTAGCAGAAATCTGATTATGAACAAGAACATAAATAGCGGGCACGTGATTATAGGCTTAGGAGCAATCGCTTCCATAGTGACTGTTATGATCATTTTATGCAAACACAGGTGGTTGATTTAGTTTGTTTCAAATTTCTTTCAAAGTCGTCAGAGCCGAACAGCCGAAACAAGGAACAGCGGATCGATTGTATCGACGAGTGTTTAGCGAAATTTTTTATTGTAAAAACGTCTGTGTACCGATTGGCCCTCACTTCCAGATTCACCACTTATCGCGACGTTATATCATCTTGTTATCTTCATAACTAGGAACGGAAACTATCATTACGACTTTTCAAATCATTTTTCACCTTGAGCGAATTGAAACAAGTGAAGCATATAAAGGAATTCATGCCATGTTCGTCAAACTAAGTCCTCCCTCCGTACGTTGAGTCCCAGAATCGCGGTACTGTGTGATAAAAATCATGCTTTAGATTAATTAATACTTAATAAGGCTATACTTACCTGCGTTATACAGTTGTATTCAATAAAAATTTGTGAGAATTATATTTATGTTCTAATTCACGTTCAAACTACCGATATGTAGTCACATTTTTCGGTAACTTTCAGCGCCCCATAATAACATGCGCTTCGTTATATCCGCACCGAGTTCATTTGCGATTTGAGCCGATGATAACTTTTCATATATGGAAAAAATAGATCGGTTCTACTCAGTAGCGAACCAGACACCCACCACGCGGGTAACAGGGGTTGTAATCTTGCACGTCACTGGTTCCCCTATGAAATTGTGTTTAATATGAATTGCTGTAAGATGGATTGATTCTTTATAATAGAAACAACTTTACACTGGAACTATTCCGTGGGCCCGGTGGCCTATTGGTAAAAATTCATAAAATTTATAATTTTCGATAGGTACAGCCAGGTTCCGGTATAAAAATATTGTCCAGCTTTGGCAAATACAGTTAAGCTCCGGTAAGAAATTATCAACCGATTTCGGTAAAAACAGATGAGCTCTGGCATACAACTATTGTATAACGTCAGTAAATGCAGATAAGTTCCGGTACATCTCAAAATATTGATCAACTTAAGTACATACAGATAGGTTCCAGTATGTCTGTAAAGATTGATTGTCTTTGGTCAATACAGATAGGTTCTGGTATGAAATTATAGTTAAACGTTGGTAAATACGAATAAGTTCCGGTGAGAAATTATTGATCAACCTTTGTAAATACGGATAGGTGCTGGTGTGTCCAAAAAGATTGATTTACTTTGGTAGGTGCGGATAACTTCGGGCTTATGGTGATTGATGAACTTTAGCAAACGCGGATAGCTTCGAATACGATGCTCGGCTACCCGTTTGGATCTACGAATACTTACGGATAACGAGTATCCTTGCATATACATTCTCGAAGGTACAAATCTTATTTAAACCGATAAAACCTTCACTCGTATTCTCTAGTAGATTGCCTTCACGTTTTGGCTTTTCTAGTGAAAAAAAAGCAGATAGGTTCTGGTATGGAACTATTTTATAACGTTGCAATATACAGATAACTTCCAGTAAGAAATGTTTCATCCACTGTGGGACATACAGATAGGATCTGGTATGGAATTATGGCGCAAAGTTGGCAAATACAAATAAGTGCCAGTAAGAAATTCTTAATCAACTGTGGCAAATACCGGTAGATCCTGGATGTATGTACAGATTGATAAACTTTGGTAAATGCGGATAGTTTCGGGCTTACAATGATTGATGAATTTTGGTAAATGCGTATAGCTTCGAATAAAACGGTACTTGGCTACCCGTTTAGATCTACAAATACTTACGGATAACGAGTATCCTTGCATATATATTCTCGAAGGTGTAAATCTTATTTAAACCGATAAAACCTTCATTCGTATTCTCCAGTAGATTGCATTCACGTTTTGGCTTTTCTAGTGAAAAAAATGCAGATAGGTTCTGGTATGGAACTATTGTATAACGTTGCAACATACAGATAACTTCAAGTAAGAAATGTTTCATCCACTGTGGGACATACAGATAGGATCTGGTATGGAATTATGGCGCAGTTGGCAAATACAAATAAGTGCCAGTAAGAAATTCTTAATCAACTGTGGCAAATACCGGTAGATCCCGGATGTATATACAGATTGATAAACTTTGGTAAATGCGGATAGTTTCGGGCTTACAATGATTGATGAACTTTGGTAAATGCGGATAGCTTCGAATAAAACGGTACTTGGCTACCCGTTTCGATCTACAAATATTTACAGATAACGAGTATCCTTGCATAAATGTTCTCGAGAAGAGAAATCTGGTTCAAACCTATACAAGCTTTACTTGTATTTTCCAGAGATCGGGGGCTCGTTAATTTAATGTCTGACAAGAGAAAGTACAGATTGGTTCAGACGTCGGTCCATGAATTTATTTTGCAAAAGCTCATGCATTCTGTAGTTAACCGATTACGCTCGTAGTGTTATAAGTTTGGAAATACCCATACGAACTGTCGAGGACTCACAATCAATGTATTGTAAAATCCTTATTGAAACTGCATCAGCATCGGCCATACATTCCTCGGACAACAAAGTACCCGAAAATGCCATTAACTCCTCATACAAGTTAAGAACATCTACTGGAAACATGTGTGTTTTTGTCCCTGCATTTACATATATGTCATATGGAACTTATGGGGTCGATATTCTGCATTCACTCATAACATCGTATAAAAAAAAGCCATACGATTGACATTTCCCTCATAACTACTGATATAGAATCATTATGGATATTTCTCATTGACAGAGGTGCACTTCTCAATTAGACTTTTCCAGTTAAAACGCATGAGATTACAAGCAACGCAAATACCGATAGATAAAACCTTTCAACTATTATAAGAAAATCCTTATTGATTCCCATAGTTGTGGATGTAAACGAACAAAACGGACTGAATCCGATATATTCCGCACATGGACTTACGAGTATGATCCATAAATCAGGAAAACACTATGAATTCCGATAATACGCTATTCGCTCTTTCGTATAGAAACCGTATTCCCATACAAACCCATACTTACGTGTTGATCCATACTGACCATCTAAACTGTAATATTTCAAGTTCCGATAGACCGTATAAGATCCGATAGATTCTGTATGGGAAGCTATGAGATTCTATCGGACCTTTTCAAGAGGGATATGCTGGGACACAGCGAAACGTATTACATTACCCCGGAAAAGTGTAAATCATTATTTTTGTCTGTTGAAATTTTATCCCCACATTTTGAAAATGTGCGAGTTATGAAGAGATTATTGTATAACGTACGATCGTCACAGAAAAAATTAGACGATCTGGATGAAGCTTTAAATACGTCGAATGTAGAATTATTGCGCGCCATTGCAGTTCAGGCACAACAAAATTCGACGACGTTTGAGAATACAAAGGAAATAGAATTAAATGAAGACAGAATCATGTCAACGTATTCAGATGCATTCAGGTTAATGACCAAACGTTCAATGGATGTACCTCGGTTCGTTTGTGTCTCATGTGAAAAGCTCTGTTTTCAGAAAGACGTCGGAAAAATAGAAAATTTAAGACGGACCGTCGAATCAAAATTTTGGTGTGATTTGATTGAATACACACGGAAAGATGAGATAGATATCGAGTATATTTGTCACAATTGCCTAAAATCATTCCGCTTAGGCAAATTTCCAGCGACGTGCATTTTGAATAATCTGACTGTCGAAAAAGTTCCAAAGGTAATATCTGAACTGAACGACTACGAGAAACTGTTAATCCAAAGGGCTAAAGCATTCCAAACTGTTCAGAAAATGGGTACAGTGGCTAAGAAAAATCAACCACACAAACATATGAATAATAAAATGATAGGAAAAACGTTTCATTTACCGTTGCCTATTGAAGAAACTATTCGAAGAATTTGTCCTGCCACAGATCCTCTTAATCTTGACCACGAATTGTACATTCTTGTGCGCGGTATTCCCACAAAGTCAAAAGTAATATGGGAAAGCTTAGTAAGCGTTACGAAGGTGTATGATGCTCTGGTATGGCTTAAAGAAAATAATCCCTTGTATTCTGAGATTCAGTTGCCTGATTCTCCCGATTTGTTATTAAATGACAAGCTACGAGACGTGGAGTTTCAAGTGGTAGAAGAAAACATTAACGATAACGAAGACGATATCAGTAAGACTAAAGATGAAATATGTATTGAAAATAATGTAAATGTTAATAACGAGGATATACAGCAGGTCTCCAACCGGCCAAGGGCATTTTTAACACAAATGTCAGAATCCGCTGGATATTACGAACAGTTTACGATACACCCTATGTATTCTGACAAAGAAAATAAGTCGGCCACGGAGCTGTATCAAATGTTGAAAGTTCAAGACTTGGCCCTAGCTAACTACTACAAATTTCTAGATGTAAAATGTTTTCCAGATTTATTTCCATACGGTATCAATGGGCAACGTGAAGACCGGCCGGTTCGATTGACTGATTATGAATTTATCCGTTCGAGATTAATGTCAAAGCATTCGCAATTCAGGTTAAACCACCAATATTTATTCTTTGCTTTGAATGATAATAACATTCGTCAATTAAACAGTGGTATATTTCATAAAATGAATGTAACTAATCCTCGAGAACGATATACTGCTGCCGGCTACTTAAACCAATTGGCCAAAGGGGAGCTTGAAGGAAATTTGAATACTATATTTGGACGATTGCGAAATACTGATCAATTCTGGCGTAAGCCCAGATCGAATTTGAATTGCATGATTCACGAATACGGGCCGGCAACATGGTTCCTTACTTTGAGTCCTAGTGAATTTTTATGGTCCGATTTAATAACTTATCTGCGCGATGTAAATCCGTCAATAGCGCACAAGTCTGGCAGTGAACTAATCGTCGCCGATCCAGTATCTGTATCAACATTTATGGATAATAAATTCAAAGGTATGTTGGATTTCATATGTTCAAAATGTAACCCTATTGGTGAAGTTGAACATTACTTTTGGAGGCGCGAATATCAAACGCGAGGTACCCAACATTTTCATTTATTAAGGAGGATGGATACCCAACTCAAAATGATAAACATGCTCTCAAATTTTTGGAGGATATTCGTAAATAAAACTTACATCTCCATGCCAAATTCCATGTCAATCGTCTAGATGGTTATCGAGAAATTAATTATTGAAATTACACTCTTATGCATGGGCAACATAGCGAAAACTATACGCACCTTCAACGTTATTCTCGAGAGTATAATAAAAAATGATAAACAATTGTTGATAACAGAACCAAATCATTCCTTGTATTTTCGAAAAGAACTTTTACGAAGACCGAAATGATTCGTCTACTTGGTTTCCGAGAAAACGTAAAAACAAAACTGCTGGAATAGTACAACAATGTACGCCAGTGAACGCGCGTCACGGACCTCTCTCTCGCACATTACCTCCCCGGCAAACCGCGCACCTCCCCGCCAGAAAAACGGTATCCAACCTCCTTAATATGGATAAAAGATGCACCGGTTCTTGGAAAATCATCGACAGAAGATGTTGCTAATTTTATAATAAAGTATGTAACATGCCGATTACCCGAGAAAAACGTCTCTCCGACATTGCATCGTAGAGTTACTACGCACCAAAAGCATAATCATAATAATTATTGCATGCGAACAAAAAAGTTGAAAAATCGTACTACTTGCGTTTGTCACTTTGGCTTTCCTCGCCCTATATCTGATAATATGGTTATCAGAGATGTTGCCGTTTCTGTAGCCGGTAGAAAACAATTGAAATCGAAGAGCAGATTGTACGATCTGCCTAGATCCGAAAAGGAACGATTTATTAATGACTATAACCCTGCAATACTTACCGCTTGGGAGGGTAACACGGACATACAATTTGTCGGAGAGATATCATCGATATTAAGTTGGTACTGTACAAAATATATTTCGAAATCTGAGAAAAGCAACATAACTGAAACATTTGATCAGATCACATCTACAAAACCGTTAATTTCTCGTATTTGGAATGTTGCACTACGCATGTTGTGTAATAGGGAATGTGGAGCTCCGGAAGCTGCGGACAGTTTATTGGGGTTCGCGTTGAATGGCACTGATCCGACAACCACTATTAGATGGGTAGATGTGAACATCATAAGAAATAAGAAGTTAAAACCTTATAAAGAAATTCAGGCTATGGACGATGATTGTACCGATCTTTATTATCACGACTTAGTGGACTATTACTATGCAACAAGACCAGAAGCATTAAATGATATCAGCTTGTACGAATTCGCAAAATGGTATGACATCGTTGCTATCAAACCAAAACGTGAGGTTGAATTTTATGAGCTGGATGATGGTAAGATTTTAAAAAGACGTGGAAGAGCTTACCTAATAAATCATTATAGAAACGACGTTAATATCTATCCAGAGAAATATTTCTTTGCATTACTGCTATTATTTCAACCATGGCGAGACGTTAACGAACTTAAGAATGGTTGTGAAACTTATACCGAGTCGTTCGATTCTATAGGATCACAGTTTGCAGATGCACTAAAATACCATGAACGCTTGAACGAGGTAAAAAAAAACATAAACTGTGCAAAAGAGTTAGTTGAAAAAGAAATCACTAAAATAGAAGAGCAGGAAAATAATAATGAAAATGCTTATGATGCGAATGGGATACCTTCAGGCTGTAAAGTTATTGAAGCTGACGATGCTATGAAGGATTTTCAGGATAATGCAGATAAGGACGACGTAGCTGTTGTTACTCAAATGATTTCGGAATTGAATGTCGATCAAAAACGTGTATTTGATACAGTAGTTAATACAGTCAATTCTGAAAGTAATGTTCTGAGATTATATGTTAGCGGAGAAGGCGGAACCGGTAAAAGTTTCTTAATAAAGACAATAAAATGTTGGGTTAGACAAACTGTTGGCAAAGATACAGCCGTCACTGCTCCTACTGGTATAGCTGCGTTTAACATTGAAGGTTTAACTGTACACAGATTATTTCAGTTGCCCGTAGAACATGGCCAAACACCGAAGCACAAAGAACTCTCTGACGCAGCTTTAAAAATCATTCGTGATCAGTTAAAGAACGTTCATTTAACCGTAATTGATGAGGTATCCATGGTTTCCAACATTACTTTGTTATATATACATCTACGATTGACGGAAATATTCAATACTTCCAATGTCGATAATGGCTGGTTTGGTAAAAAACATATATTACTGTTTGGAGATCTACTTCAATTACCACCAGTGCGAGAAGAACCAGCTTTCGTTAAACTTTCTAGAGACAAAACAGACAAATTATTGGATGCCTTGGGTAGTGCTGATATTTGGGCTAGTTTATTTAGTTATGATGAACTAAGAATTAATATGCGGCAGCGAAATGATTCCGCTTATCGAGAAATGCTCTCGCGAATTCGATTGGGTTTCGTAACTACAAAAGATACGAATGTTCTAGAATCTCGAAAAATACATTTTACGTCGACAGAATTCGGCGATAGAATACAAGAATTGAGTGATTATATTAATAAATTACCATCCGATACTGTCTGTTTGCTTGCGACACGTCATTTGTGCGACGTTCTTAATGAATGTATGCTTAATCGTTTATCTTCCGAAGAAATAAAATTGGTAGCTAACAAAAAGAAAGCATTTAAAATGTTGGCTCGAGATGATGAGGACAGTTCCTGTACAGCTGGTCTTGCGAGAGTGATAATCGTAAAAATAGGAGCCAAAGTCATGCTTAGACGAAATATCGATGTTACCTTAGGTCTTGTTAACGGAACTATCGGTGAAATTGTTTCTCTTTCTCGGTGTCTCGATACGTGTGACGTGGAAAAAATAAAAATTCGTATAACAACAGGAACGGAATATGAAATAGAACGTGTTAGTGTCAAATTTCAAATAATGGACAAAGTGTACGTTATACGTAAACAATTTCCTTTATGCCTAAGCTACGGCATTACAATACATAAGAGTCAAGGTTTAAGTTTGGTTAATGCTGTGATTGATGCTGGCAAGTCAATATTCAGCTGTGGGCAAGTATATGTTGCTCTCTCACGCGTTACTACTCTCGAAGGATTGCATTTGATTAATTATGACCCGCATTCAGTCAAAGCGCATGAATTAGCTGTGATTGAATATAATCGATTAAGGCGACAGTATCGCCCAGACCTTGCACTAATAAAAGTTTCTACAGAACGTGGACAAAAAGTTGGAGATATAATTTGGGCAATATCTAAGAACGTAAGTGACTGTCAGCACTCAATAAACGAAGCTAATGCGGTTAGTAACTGGCAAATTCATGGACTGCAAAACATAGACGGCGTTTCGTGTTATGCTAACGCTACCCTACAATGCATGTTTAATTGCAAAGTTATTAGAGAAAACCTGGCGAAGTGTACGCAGAATGATGCATTAGTAATTCTACTACGTGCATATATTGGAAGGGATGAAGCGTTAAATTCATTTGGCGTAAGACAGTTTTTAAGTAAACCATTTACTGACAAAACACAACAGGATGCACCGAAATTCTTAATGGCTATATGCGGTAAGTCTGAAATCGTGAAAAACACGATTGAACATACCTTAGTTACAAAAATACGCTGTAGCTCATGTGAATACACAATTACAGAAAAGCATGCGAATTACATACTGCTACTAACGATACCAGAAGTCAAAAAATCTTTAACTCTACAGGAAATAGTTGAACATAATTTATCACAATGGAAAACTTTGGAAACACTATGTGATCGTTGCGGCAATACAAAAAGTATTTCGAAATGCAATGTCTTCACCGCGAAAGAAGTTTTGATTATACAGATCGTTATAATGTCTACAAACAAAGACACGTTGAGCATTAAAAAGGGGATTTATAGTATTAAGGCTGTCCCAACGACTACCATTACGGTATCCAATATTAAATATAAAGTTCAAAGTGCTGGATTTCATCATGGCTCAAACATTGTCAATGGTCATTACACAAGCATGGTAAGGTATGGTACATCTGCATGGATTTATGCAAATGATATGAAGATTGAAAAAAAAAGTTGGCCGCGAAACGCGAAGGATAGTTACGTATTTTTCCTAGAACAAATCAGAAAGTAAATAGTTTTTGTCCACCAATTTGTGTTTATCGGTGTTGTGTTTTACCAAAGAATATGGATATGCCTAGAAGAACACTTCCCGTACTTTCGTTGAAGCCAGAAAAGTTGGGGTGCTCGGACAAGCTTTCACCCCAGCTGCTAGGATGTCGCTAGTAGCGTTGTATAGCTGTGTGCTGTACGTGTAGCTCACGTACAGAAACACACAAGCTTACACCTCGGCAACAGGCTTGGCTCCGCCTTGCATCATGCCTCCTGCGCTGCTATTCGTTTAAAAGTTGGGGTGATTCTGTCTCTCTCGCTCCCGTTATGTTTAGCGAGTCAGGGTGATCATGCTGACTCTCTCGCTCTCGTTCTGTTTAGCGAGTTGGGGTGATCATGCTGACTCTCTCGCTCTCATTCTGTTTAGCGAGTCGGGGTGATCATGCTGACTCTCTCGCTCTCATTCTGTTTAGCGAGTCGGGGTGATCATGCTGACTCTCTCGCTCCCATTCTTTTGAGCGAGTCGGGGTGATCATCTTGACTCTCTCGCTCCCGTTCTTTTCAGCGAGTCGGGGTGATCATCCTGACTCTCTCGCTCCCATTCTGTTCAGCGAGTCGGGGTGATCGTGCTGACTCTCTCGCTCCCGTTCTGCTCCATGGTTTTTTTCCCATCCGAAAGTGATTTTTTAATGAAAGTGATATCCGGTAAAAATTACATATTTCATCAACAATCAGTTTCCACAATTTATATAGAACTTGTCTAGAAGATATTATACGAGAATCGAGTTGGTGTAGCAAAAAAGACGCTGGCTCCGTAAAGTGTAGTTTTGAGTTCAAAACACCATTTTTTTCCCCCTGTATGTTAATTAATATCACCAATTAATATCCCGGATATAGAAAGAATAACATACACACTAGACATTGACAAGCGATTGTAATTAACATTCAGGAAGAAAAAAAAAAAAAAAAACCCGGAGTTTTGAACCCAAAACTACATCTTTCGAGTCCAGCGTTTTACTTGCAACACCAACGAAATTCTCATAGAATACTTTCTAGACAAGTTCTATATAAAGTGTGGAAACTAATTGTTGATCAAATATATAATTTTTACCGGATATCACTTTTCACTAGATTAAGTTACGATATAAATGTATTAGATTATAATGTAGCAATAGCGAGAAAAAAAGAAAATTGTTATTATGTACTGGGATTCGAACGCACGACGTTCCGCTAAATATGAAGGAAGGTGGGGAAATTCCCCTACCTTCATCCTACAGACAGCCTTCAGTCCCAACTGTCCACCTAGTAGGCGGAGTTAATTGATCGTGTAACGCTTTCGGCCTATTTTCGGCGCGAGAATTCGAACATCCGAATTCTGACCAGCACGAGAGTGGTTACCACCGATGTCCAATCCACGTCGAAGAGCGAAGCTCACCTCGTCCGGGATGACCTGTATTCGAAATTAGTTGGGGACAAAACACAATTGTAATCCGGAATTAAACACGAACTCGAACACTCTATTTATTCCAAGGAATTTATAAACTTTAATTTATCTTAGTGAAAAAATAATAACTACTGTTTTCTCGCAGACAGTTCCGTCGCGCTCGACTAGTCTCAAGAATCTGCCGTCTCTCCGCGTTGACTCTAGGCTCGCGGGCCTCGCGGTCTGCTGGTGGGCCAGGAGTTACGCCCCAAGGACCCACCCTTAGTACGAGACGCTTGCGTCAAGCGTCCGCGTCAACCCCGAGCTAGAAAGTGGCTATTGTTCCTTGGCTGCAATTTGGACACCACATGGCCCACCGTCGAAGTACGGTTGGCCCTTTGGAGTGTCTGGCGACGGAGCTCGCCTTGTACGTTAGAACTAAGGATGTCTCGACTTTCTACAATTTACATTTTACTATCTGTGCGTCTAGCAAAGACGCTCTTTTAAGGGATTCACATTCTGGGCCCATATGAAGGACACTTGAATCGTCACGACTCGACTTAGGAAAGCAGACTCTAGTGCGTTTCTTTATTGTTGTACAAGGAGCGTAGGCAGATTCTTTTATGTCTAGCACGTTTCTTCGCAGCGCGGCATTTCCGCTTGGCGTACGTGGGAAAATACTGGTATATTCATACATCTAATAATATTTATATATTACAAATAATGTTCATAATGCCGAATTTACAATTAATCATGTTTTATACTTTATCAGTAGTCAGCTCGCCCAAGCCACTATATTTGTCTCTCGTCCTCTCTGCTTTTTCGATTTGAATTTACGCGCCCGGTCTCGCGGAGGTGCTGCGCGTGCGGCGCGCTCGCGGATCGCGTATCAGAATCCGTTACAATCGGTCTACCGTGGTGCCATCCTGCGGTAGATTTATACGCAGAAAGTTTTGCTTCAAGCCGTCCATAAGAAGTGTTCTTCTAGGCATATCCATATTCTTTGGTTTTACTCCGATTCAAGCAAAAAGTATAAATTACATGGAAGTTATTAGAAGAATGTGAAAATTATGAAATGCACAAATCTATATGAAAATATCCATGTAATTGGGCACAAGAAACTCCGCCGTTGCCGGTCCCAAGCCCGGATGAGAAAGGAGGAGGGCTTAATGCAACCCTAAAGCTGCTATAGGTTATCATCAGTAACTAAGAGACGGCATAACGTCTCGATATTTACACTACTTTACCGACTGAACTGTGATGTATAAAACTTTTTTAGTCGATGCAACTTGCAATTTTTATTCAGTAAAATTCTACCCATATGTTTTTACTGGTGTTGGTAATAATAATCATTCTTGATCGTCGTCAATAGTTTATCAATCAAGAAAAAACTATTAGATAAAGGGTATATTTATAAGTATTGGTGATTAACTATTTCACGATAAGTTGGAAAGTACCTAGATTAAATCGACATACAGACCTTGCAAAAAGTAAACAAATCCCAAAAAAAACACCTCTGGTGTATAAACCGGAGACAAGTACATTTACGTCGGCAGATGTAGCTATTCATACGGACAGTTGCGAAATGATGAATTTATAAAAGTAAAACCCATACTTTGCAAAAAGTCGACAAATAATCAAACGCCTCACACCGCCAAGTAAACTCGAAAATAAATAATGATAGTAGCAGTAAATTATTATATAACTCAAAGTTGCATGAGTCAATTTATAAAAAAATTACTTGTTCGGCCTATAGTATCGACTGTTGGCGTTGGCGGTCGATAAAACAGTTATGTACGTAGGGCAGTTTTCATGTCAATTCGATAAGTTGAACGGCCGGACAAGTAATTTTTTTATAAATTGACTCATCCCTAGCGGATCTGAAGAACCACAAAATAACCGAAGAGTGACCGGTCGTTATGGAACAAAAAATCAGTCCAGAATAACCCAGAAGGAACCTAGTGACCGGCGGGTAACCGTAAAGTGACCCGTAATGAACTCAATGTTCCGTTTCGGGTTACTATTCGGTTATATGAAGATCTTTCAAATAACCGAAAAACAACTTTTAACAAACTGTCGGTTACTTCTGCGTTACTTTAAAGTTTGTTTTTGGTCAAAACATTGGTCGCTTTGCAGTTGCAATCGGGTTCTTTTTTGTTCCAAAATAACGGTCCCTTTGTCGGTTACATTACAGTTGTTTTCCGGTAAAACAACTGGAAATGAACCTCATAATGACGGTTACTTGTATGTGACCGTAAAGCAACCACAAAATGACGGTTGCTCGGATCCGCTAGGGATGATATAATAATTTACTGCTACTATCATTATTTATTTTCGAGTTTACTTGGCGGTGTGAGGCGTTTGATTATTTGTCGACTTTTTGCAAAGTATGGGTTTTACTTTTATAAATTCATCATTTCGCAACTGTCCGTATGAATAGCTACATCTGCCGACGTAAATGTACTTGTCTCCGGTTTATACACCAGAGGTGTTTTTTTTGGGATTGCAATCACACGAGTTAAGAAAACGTTTTTCGCATGAGTATCGTGCAAAATTTTATTTCACGACACGCTGTGCAGCGCCAACTCATGTCGGAACAGTGCAGGCAAGGTGGCGGCATTCGTGCCGTTAAGCACGCCGTGCCGTTAACAATGCAGCTTAATGCTGCAGTACATGGCGCATTTTTGACGACACGGCGTGGGGCACGTTTTTCTATCTGGGAAGTTAGCTAATCGAGACTTACTTTTTTTCGGTTAAGGTGATGTGCTACAATGACTGAACTGCCGTGAGTGCGAGAGAGATACCGCCATTGACAACCATGATGGTGTGCGATAAAACGACTAGCACATCTCGTTAAGGTGACGTGCTACATATCGTCTGTCTCTGCTAGGTCGTCCTAGGTGCGAGTGAGATAACTGAAACCTCCCGAAGTGTTATTCTCCGCCACAGTTAATTTTTCGAATAAAAGGCGAGAAGTACTGGCTCTAGACGTCTTAGACGCAGTCTGTACTTCTCGTCTTTTGCTCAAAAGATTAATTGGTGCCCAGAACAACCCCAAGTAACATTTTTTGTGTTGTTATCGAAAAGTTATCTGACTGGGTTAGATATGTCCGCCAAAATGTTATCTGTAAGATATCCCTTGTCCGAAAGTTAACTTTAGGACATAGGATAGCTTACAGACAACATTTTGGCGACAAAATGACAAAAATTGTTACTTGGGACCTGGCAAGCTGTATTATTTTCGGTTAAAATAATATAGCTTGCCAGGGACGTTAAGTAGTATCTCCTTAATTCAGTTTCACCTTCGTTATTACTAATTTCCCTTTGAAAATGGTAGCGTTGGTGTCTCATTGACGTGATGTGCTACGCGTTTTTTGGCGTTCTCTCTGGCTCCACCGCGACTACCAATGGCGTTTTCTCTCTCGCACTCACGCCGACTCAATCGGTGTAGCACCTTAAAAGGCAGTGATATACCGGTGAAAATTTCGTCGCCCAATGTTAAACGCCTATAGGTCTGTCTCTCTCGGATATAGCTCTGTCTCTCTCGCACTATTTTTTTTTAAATCTCACAAAAAAACGACTGAATCGATTGAGGAACCAAAAGCTTAGCCCAATTGTACCATCCTTCCCCGTATTCCCTCAAAATGCAAGCCCAATCTGTGTTGTTTTTTTTAGAGAAAACAGTTTTCGAAATTTTGAGGTGTGGAGGGGGACGTACCACTGCCTCTTAAGGTGATGTGTTAGTGCTCGGTCGATAACAAAAACTGTAAAGCGTTGTTGACCACAGTTGATCTTTCGGGCAAAAAATGAGAAGTTCTCACTGCGTCCCATAAGTCTGCAGTGAGTACTTCTCGCCTTTTCTTCGAAAAATCAACCGCGACGGAGAACACTTGGCGAAAATTCAGCTATCTCGCTCGCACTTACGGCGATCTATGAGAGACAGACGATATGTAGCACATTACCTTAACGTGATGTACTACTGTCGTTCTCTGTCGACGACTTAATCGGTATAGCACTTCACTTTAACGTGATGTGATAGACGTTCTAGTTGTTCTCTCGCTCCACCACGACCGAGAATGACACTGTCCCACGTGCCCTCATGGCGTTTCGGTCGGTATAGATCGGTATGGCCTCCCATGCACTCCACGCGACTTTTATGACGCCCAAAACGGTAGATGTCTTTGTCTTAATTCGATAGATCGACGGTGACAGAAATTGACATCACAGTTTTAGTTACCGACCAATAAAATACGATAAAATAACCATTCGTATTTACCGCTCACATGTTTACTCGTAATCCATGCGATACACCATCTTCTTCACGGATTGGCCAATAATATTACCGCGTGATTGTTTTCGTCCTCCATTTGATTGAAGACTAGCCCTAATATCGGTAAATCAGCGCCATCTCGCGCCACAAATTCAAGGCTGCACTCGGCTACATAGCCAGCGCGCGCACGTTGCTTTCGGTCATTTCGTCTGGCAGATTTACGAGTGTCTTGTCGCAGGCTGATCCAAAGCGGTCCACGTGTTGTCTCTGAAACCATTCGAATCTACCTGTAGAGATCTCGGCGGGCCTTCGTTTCGTTCCGTGTTCGATCTGTAACGCAAAGTACTTGATAAATCTTCGCGGGATATCGACAATAGCGTATGAAACTTATCGGCAGAATGGCAGACTATGTTATCAGTGACACAAAACCGGCGGACGTTCCTCCGCCAGAGGATGGCCTATCGGCGGCTCAGCTTTTCGCCAACGGCGAGGGCTTAACGTACAACGATTTTATCATTTTGCCTGGATATATCGACTTCCAAGCCGATGAGGTCGAACTTGTTTCTCCGCTGACGAAGAAGATCATGCTGAAGACACCTCTAGTCTCATCACCGATGGACACGGTCACTGAATGCGACATGGCAATCGCGATGGCACTCTGCGGTGGAATCGGCATAATTCATCATAATTGTTCACCCGAATATCAAGCCAACGAAGTTCACAAGGTAAGCCAATATTCTCTACCATTCCGCGTTCGTGTTGATCGTAATTTCGCACTCATCGATAGAACGCAAGCGCGAAAACTCGCTCTGCACTCTATGCTATATATCGACTCTCGATTCTTTTGGTGCGAGGTAATAAATACATATATATATATATATATATATATATATATTTTTTTTTTTTTTTTGCAACGACACATCGAACGCACGCAATTGCTCAATTCTCCCCTCACTAGGGTCAATCCTAGTTAGCCTTCGTGCGGGGGGGAATAAAAAGAAAAATTAAGCGAGTTCACTCGCGTGCAGATGTAGATGCAATGCGAGAAGCAGCTGGTACTGGTCTTACTCTAACTAGCTGGCACACTTGTTGATAAAAGCATTCCAATTATTAAACTCGTTCACCGTATTTTAATAGGATAGGACCAATGATAAATTAGGCAAAAGAATTTGTCCTTAGAAGGCTCGCGATATGTCTTACAATCGGTTCCGATAAATTACGCAAATTATCAGAATTCATTATTTATTTATTCTTTGTTATGAAACATTTATTAAATTTTTTAACTTACGTTAAGAGTCTCGGGTCGACGCCAAATTTTGTAATAGAATTTCTACTTGGACGTTTCGTGATTTTTTTAAGGTTAAAATATATATTTTGTCACAATCAGGAAAATTATTGGAAATTTGTATTTTCTTAATACGCCTTTGTTGCTATTGATCAATTATTAAATTCTTTTAATGTACTTTGAAAGACTCAGTACAACAAGGAATTTTTCATTAGAAGTTTTCCTCAAATTTATTTTAATTATATGAAGTTTTGAAAAACATTCTGTTTTGGAAAATGAAAAAAAATTTCAGACAGTTAATTTTTATCAATTTGTTATTGTTGGTATTTGGGGGGCGATAAAAAAACCTGTGTGAATTGGATTTTTGAAACACTGGCAAGTACTTACATCGCTCATGAAAAATACCCATTAGATACATGGTTGGAGATTAATTGATATGATAAAAAAAAGCCACCTAGTTATTGTCCAATAATTAAATATTTTGCTTTCCATATAAAGCATCTGAATGACCTAATTCTTCTAATGTATGCAAGAAAACTACTCAAACTGGATATTTAAAACATCAGTGTTCTACTTGGTACTTATATCACTAGAGGAAAATTTCCATTAGGTACTCAGTTGAAGATTAATCAATATGATTAGAAAAACAAACTTCTTAGTTATTGACCAAACATTTTGATTCTTATAAAAATATCCTTTATTGTTGTTTTGTTCTCAAACAATATAAACAGAAATAGAACACAATTGATAAAACTATTCCTCAAAAAAGAAGTTTAAATGTTTCCATCTATTGTGTTATAATTTATTCCCAACAATGGGAAAAAAAACTAATCCCCCCCCCCCCCCCCCCTTTCAGGTAAACAGAACTCGTAAATAATTACTGGACGAATAATCGGATATCATTCGTCCAGATCTATTTTAAAGGAAACGTTCATACATTTTCTCAATATTATCTAGAATATTCTAGAAAAATCATTAATAGAAACTGCAGATGCATATTCCGCAACAAGGGCTGAAAGTTTGCGATTGCGACGAGTGTGAGGCAATCACAGCAGTCGCAAACACCAATTTTGAACCGTGTAGCGGGTAAAAAATATAGCGTGCAACAAGGGCCAAAATTGGCATTTGCGATTCGTGTGATTCCATCCCTTGCTTCGATTGGGCGGCAAACTTCAGACTCGTAGCAAACGCCAACTTTCAGCCCTTGTTGCACAATGTAGACGAGCCATAGTGAATGCACGGTCTTTGTGTGACTCCGGCGGTCTCCCAAGCAGCATTTCTTGCAGCCGTAACTTGGATAGGTAGAATTTCAGAAAAAAATATTTAAAGCTAACTGTATCGGCCAGGTTTTCCGCAGTTTCCTTGTGCCCTTGTGAAAATGTATTAGGAAGAGTGGATGCGGCCAATATTCTAACCCAGGTCTCTAACAATGGGTTGGAGACTGGCGGGGAAAGACTAGTAAAAGTCAAGCTCCTTATGAGTACGTATATTAATCAATTTTGGCTTCTTCATAGGGGAAGTTTTGTAAAAAGCGAGAAATAATGAGGAAATTTGCCAAGTTCTACTTTACAGCTTTATTTTTTGTAACCATAAATTTTTAATATAAATGTTCTTTAACTAAAAAATTATGAAAATAAATAAATATCAGCAATCGGGAAGGTTCTACATTTCAAGCTTGTTTATTCTCTAAAGATATTTTTCTAAAAATTCATTGTCATAAAATTTCAACCGCTTAACCGATTTTTCCCAAACTTGTATTATAACCGTGTACTATTGTAGTCCATATGCGGACCAAATTAGAGCTCGGTATCTCGTAATTTGCAATAACGAGAATGAGATTTTGGGAAGAATTCAAAATGGCATAAAATTTGAATGGTTGGATAAAATGGAACGGCGTCAAATTTATACTCAAATCATGTTTAATGATAATCCACATGTGAACCAAAGCAAAAGCGAAATCTACCGACATATCGACCGTTCCTTTGACTAAATTAATCGTTGATAATCGATAATCATAAAGTCATGTCGAAAATTGCAGCTGGATAACTCAGAATTTACAGTAGTTGAAGTATTTAGATATTAAAAAAAATTGAAATGGCAATAACATTAAAACCACTCTATCAATTCTCGCCAAATTTAGTACAGATCATGATTCAATGTTAATCTATTTGTGTTCAAAATTCAGCCCGATATCTCAATTTACGAAAGTTATAGCATGAAAGGGATTTTTTCTAAATTCTTAAAATGCCATAAAATTTTTATTTCCAAACCAACTCGCGACAAGTATATTCCCAAGCGTATGATAGCCCACACTTACGTGCCAAATTTTAAGAATATTACAAGGAAATTTGCACACACACACACACAGAAATTTGATCACATTTCTAGACGTTTTGGACCATTCTGAGTGCTGTGATATGAAAATTTCGAAAAAATAATTTTTCACGAAAACAAAACTTCCTCTATGATGAAGCAAAAGATAAAAAGTTATTGCAGTCTGGAGAAATATAACCAGTTGAAATGAATGAAATGCTTGCAATTTACTTATTGTATTAGTTGACATTGAATTTTTTCTTTTTCAGGTAAAAAAATACAAACATGGTTTCATCCGGGATCCCGTAGTTCTATCGCCGAATCACACTATCAACGACGTTCTCAATGTCAAGGCCGAGCACGGATTCTGCGGTGTGCCGATAACCGAAAACGGGAAAATAGGCGGAAAACTAGTGGGTATTGTAACATCGCGCGACATAGATTTCCTCGAGGACACGAAAAACCAGCAAAACCTCAAGCTCGAAAGTATAATGACGCGTTTGGAGAATCTCATAACAGCAAAGTCGGGAGTAACGTTGGCAGAGGCAAACTCAATTTTGGAAAAATCGAAAAAAGGAAAGCTGCCAATAGTGAATGACAAAGGCGAACTTGTGTCTCTGATGGCGCGAACCGATCTTAAGAAAAATCGGAGCTACCCCATTGCCAGCAAGGATGAAAACAAGCAGCTGCTGGTCGGCGCTGCTATTGGAACGAGAAACGGTGATAAACAGAGACTACAACTGCTCGCAGCGGCAGGAGTCGACGTGGTCGTTCTTGACTCCTCTCAGGGTAATTCCAAGTACCAAATCGATATGATTAAGTATATAAAGAGCGATTTTCCAGAACTACAAGTCGTGGCGGGAAACGTTGTGACAACGATGCAAGCCAAGAATCTTATCGAAGCCGGTGCCGATGGCCTGCGAGTAGGTATGGGGTCGGGATCGATTTGCATAACCCAAGAAGTTATGGCTGTAGGCAGACCGCAAGCTACAGCGGTTTACAAGGTTTCTGAATACGCAAGGAGATTCGGGGTACCGGTTATCGCTGATGGAGGCATTCAATCGATTGGTCACATAATCAAAGGCATCAGTCTGGGTGCCAGTACCGTCATGATGGGATCACTTTTGGCCGGAACTTCCGAAGCTCCTGGTGAATATTTCTTCAGCGACGGTGTACGTTTGAAGAAATACAGAGGGATGGGATCTCTCGAAGCAATGAACAGAAAAGACGCGAGAGGCTCTGCGATGGACAGATACTTTCACAATGAGCTGGACAAAATGAAGGTCGCCCAAGGTGTCAGCGGATCGATAGTCGACAAGGGTAGCGTACTCAAGTTCTTGCCCTATTTGCAGTGTGGAATTAAACACGGTTGTCAAGATATTGGCGCGAAATCCGTATCGGCACTCAGGTCTCTTATGTACAGCGGAGAATTGAAGTTTGAAAGACGAACGCACTCGGCGCAACAGGAAGGCAACGTACACAGTTTATTCTCATACGAGAAGAGACTCTTTTGAGATACGACGAATAATATGAATTCTGATGCAAACAGTACCTGCATTTCATTGGAGCCCATTGATGTCGAACATGCGAAAGAATATAGAACAATATAACATGTAACTATACGATTTATAGCCAGATAAGGGTAAACTCAACAGTAAATTACCAGTTAAGAAGATTGAAACGCTTTATATTACGAAAATCCGGAGGCGGTTTTCTAAAAACGTTTCTACAATTTTTCATAGTTTAATTAACTGTTCACAAAGGGTGGCTCGCCCATAGATTCCTAATATATGAATTCATTCACAAGTTTTTAAAAGAAAATCCACGCATACTACTATTTTTAAAGAATTAACTTTATAAGTCCGATTGTGACGAGTAATAACTATTTTTGTTTATTACGATTATTAGTTTTTGAAAAATTAAAATTGTTTGTCATAACCGGCATCCAGCATTGGATAGGCAAACAATCGTAACTTTTGACTAATTGACTAATCGTCGACTAGCATGATTACAAATTTAGGCGGTGAATCAATAAATGAAATGAGTTGTCATTTATCATAACTGAATGAAATCCATTGTTTCTTCATTTTAAATAAGCACCGAATTAAGGCACGAAAAATTGTCGAAATGGCTTTTCTTAAATATATTTAAAGCTAGTACGGATTGCAGTAGTGTGAGGCATTTCATCCTCCTTAAGCGGAACCACTTTGTTATAGATTTTCACGAACAGACATAGTTTTGGACCTGCATCGGCAAGTTTTTCCAACAACTTATTCAACGAAATATGTGAAATAATTTCTTTAAATATCTTATTTCCAGTAGAGAATTAATAGAAGAAACTATAAAACCCGAAAACATCTACGCCTGACGGGGCTAACTTATCTACAAATTTATCGAAATTAGGTTTGGATGGCGAACTAATAATTCCAAATAGTGAGAAAAAAGGCGGATTCAACGGCAAATGTTGAATTAAATAATTGGAAATTCTCATCAGCCTACTGTCATTCACAGATGTCTGGTAATTTACTGACGCGACTTCACCCTCCTCCATTAATTACGAGACGCAGCGAAACTTTTTTTTTGTTTATTGTCATTCACTGTGCAAGCATAATATTTAATACCAGAATCAACGTGACCAGGTTCGATAGACGCATACTTTAATGAAGTTATGATTTTTGTTGTTGTTTGTACTTGCTGCTTTTGTCATCGTCTCGTACGTACTTATAACTGTGAATTAATGGCACGAGCGTACTTCCGTTTGTGCTAGATAAGATTTCAGAGGGAAAAAAAATCATGATACCGAGAAACGAATGTCCAGTTAATCGTGACTGGCACCGATTTTTAATTGTATCATAGCCAAATAAATGTATCGTGCTCGACCTAACAGACAAATGTGAAAAGTAAAATTATGGGATCATTATAAAGAGAGGCGGTAGCATCTCAACGCCAAGTGTTAAATATATATATCAAAAACAAACAACTAAAAAACCAAAAAAAAAAAAAAAATAGAAAGATGTTTTTATCTTGACCGACGATTCATTGTTGCGATGTCAACTTTTATCACGAAATCAAAAGATCATTGTAAACTCTTATCGAGCATTGTGAATCATAGATTTATTTTATTACTTCCGACTATATTAACGTTCGATACCGAACGGACATATGTATCCTGTAGATCGATCCGACATTCTTCTACCTGACACTCGCTCCAAGAAACGACACTTGAGGAGATTGAATTATTATTCAACTTATATTTTAAGCCGGTTCGTTTTGGAATCTGTATATTTAGTAATGCTATTGTTAGAATACATATACATTCGTAAACCGATATATTTTACACACATATTGAAACGCCAAATGTCTAGATTAAATTCCGACTAGACGTTTAAAGTTATATGCATTCTGTTTACTCTTCTCCACCTATGATCCTATCAAATAGATTCCTGCTGACCTAATTTATTATCAAACTACATATACAGATGGAATAAACATCGGATATGTATAACGACAATTACAGAGCGGCCTCGATCGTCTATTTTTTCAAAGCTCGTGGCGATAGAAAAACATTGAATTAAAAAATAATTAACAATATAAATAGAAATCCAATATAAAACAGCATAAAATTCCGTTTCAATTGACGTCTTACCCGACTGGCAAATTTATTAAAAAGAATAACGTACATAGCGCGTACTACGTTTCATTTTGAAAATAGATCTTTGATCCATGATAATGTTCTATTTACCTGCAAACATAGATGCAGAATAAAAAGGATGCAAAGCAGAACCTTGCACATTGCTTCCTCATTATATTTCGCTTTTTACAAAGCAACCTCTAAGAGGAAGTATGGCAATTGATTTTGACTTCCTCAAAGCTCTGTTAAAAGTGAAATATAATGAGGAAGCAATGTGCAAGGTTCTGCTTTGCATCCTTGTTTTAAATAAATATAAATAAGCGCACACTCGCTTTGTGAAAATATAATAAGGACGAACGGTCCAGAAACTCCCTAGAACACTCTATCTTCTCTGTTTTTTTTTTTGTAGAACACGATAGAAACCGGTGTTTTCCGAAATTTCATTGGGAAGCAAGGATATGGACTGCGCAACTTCGCTATGAAAATATGGTATCGTTCAACATTTTTGAGCTATAACTGACGTATTTTTCTGTTAATCATGAATTTGGTACTCATTTAACTCCCAGCTTGATATTTGATATCAATATTCGAATCGCAGAAAAAAAAAATTCAAAAGTCATACAATTTTAACGTTTCGACCGATCTTAACCAAATTTAATAGGGATCATCAGTTTATGAAAGCTCACATACATACCAATTTTGAGCTTAATATCTCGAAAATTAAAAGAGTTATCGCGTTAACAGACATTTTTAAAAAAATTCAAAACCGCTTAAAAATTTAACGATTATGGGGATTTTAACAAAAATTGGTATGGACGATGAGGATTAACCCCTCTATCTATGGTGTCAATTTCAGCTCTATATCTCGAGGCGTTCCCGAGTTATAAAGGCTTACATTTTTGGACCGTGTAACATACATACAGACATTTTTTCTAAATCACTTTTCTCGACGTTTTGGACCATTTTGAGTGTACTGACATGAAAATCTCGAAAAAATTTTTTTTCGCGAAAACAAAGCTTCCTCTACGAGGAAGCAAAATTAGACATATAATAATCACAGAACGGCTTTGAGGATCTATTTTATTCAGCTTTTGGCCATTAAAAAATGATTAATAAAAAGTAGTTACTATCATAAATATGAACATAAAATAAACAAGCATTCAATTCGGTTTCATTAATAGTCTCACTCGATTTGTAACGCCTTTATCGAATTTTTTAATTAGTACACAGATCTTCGCTGACCTAATTTATGATTGGCCTACAAATAGAGATGCGGAATAGGTATCAGATATATATAACGACAATTATAGAACGGCTTTGGTCGTCTGTATTCTCGAAGCTTTTGTCGACGGAAAGAAATGAATTAAAAAGTGATTACTAATATAAACAAGAAGAAAAACCGCGGATCACAGTTGGTTTTCAATAAGAAACGTTTATTTTCAATAAATTTGCATTTTCTCAAAGCTTGACACTAGAAAGAATTTAATTAAAAGAAGATTAGTGACGTAAAATGACGAATAATAATAATATTATCCAACGCGGTTTCAGTAGAATTCTACATGGTTTGCAAATTTAGTAGAAATGAAGTAACGCGCTATTCAACTTATTTTTTGGTACGGTAGCAAGGCTCCGGCATTTCAACTAGCATTATGTTCAACCTCCGTTCACAACTAATGTCATGTCCAACTCACCTCGCGTTCAGCTGCCGTTGTGTTCCACTGTGGCCCATGTAAAAATGGTTGATCTCCGCCTTAATACATTGACCGCATTTGAACGCGAGATGAATTAGGCACGCGGTAAGTTGGATGCAACGGAGGATCAACGTTTCCTGAGATCGCTCAGTTTTACATCGACGGCAGTTAAACACAACGGCAGCTGAACGCGTCGGAAGTTGGACATGACATTAGTTGTGAACTGAGGTTGAACAGAACGGTAGTTGAGATACCGGAGGTTGCTACCGTCCCTATTTTTTTATAAAATATATTTTGAAACTAAGCAATTTTTTTCTTTCTTTAATGGAAACTCCATACGAAATGCCCACATGTATATAACGCCTGAGCGTCTTGAATTTCGAAAATTATCCAACGATGTCCTTTCTCCAGGCTCCAGATAACATTATGAATTAAAAAATCTTTATTCTTCAAGATCCTCTTTACTCCCGACTGCCCGCTGGGCAAAAAGATGGGGATTATGTGTTTAGTGGTAATCTGCTGATGGATGCCATTTTCTACATGGCCAAAGTTGTAAAAAAACTCAAGAAATGACTTCACCACATTTGACGCAGATTTTGGATGTACATGCGGTAGTTTTAGACAATATTCCAGTTCTATAAACTGCAAACTCGGTAAGATAAATGTACTTTACAAAGAGCCTGTTTGAATATGGGGCATTCCTTATCAATTCGACCTGGGTCTGATCGTTGACCTCACTGATTTGGTTCGCGATTTTTTAATACTATTGCTCTGACTCACGAAGACATTCAATTTTTTCCGGATTTTTTTAATCGATTAGAATTACGTACAATTTTTTCAATCGCACATATTGCTTGACACAAATTAAAATTTTGCAGAAATTGTGAAAATACTGTGTTCGATATTTAAAAAATTGAGCTTAGAGCCGGAGTGAGCTGTTCCTCCCTTTTATTTTTTTCAGAACTTTTTTATCGAAAAAAAAAACAACAGGAATTGCAAAGTTTTAATTAAACAAAGGAAAAGTTGATACATGGGTCATACTATCTTATATGCCATATAAAAGTGATTCTAATTGATTAGACTCATTTTGTTCATCCGTCTTAGAAAATTTCAAAAATTTCGCGGCGCGAGCCCTGAGGGGCAGTGGGAGGGAGGAGTTTCCGAGTGGTATCAAGTTGGCGATTAAATTGTAATAAATAGATATATTTAAAATAAATTAAAATAAATAAAATATATATAAATAAAAATAAAAATCGAAATATTTAAGCGAGGTATTGAAATCTAATACAAAATATCCACTGATTCTGATACTTTACCTGAAATATGAAAAAAAGAAATAAAATAGATTTTTCCATTCATTTTATGATATCAAGCTAGCATGCTAGAATACTGAACTCAGTTTATATAATACTTTCAGTTTTTTAAAATTAACTGCAAGCTTTTAAGCCACGAAAAATTATTCTAATTTATATCAACATATATCGTATAATAGAAACGGTCCTTAAACATTTATTTGTTGTTTATTGTGTAGTTACAAAGTTTCTTCGCAATAGGGGCCCTAATTTGCAAAATGCGTTTCGGCCCCGATGGAGTTCAAACGCTTTAGACTTGACGTTTAGTGACATCGTCCGATAATTATAGGTACCGCTGAAGAAAATAAGAATTTGCGTTACCGACTGCCACGTATTTTGACTGTAGGTAAGTTATCTGTCAAACAACACGGATAAGTCAGGAGCAAGAACGTTCGTGGACGGAATGGGATTTTGATGAGATTTGCAATCGACGCGCTTAATTCAAACGGTTCCCGAAAATTTATAGAACGGAGTGGATTGTAATTCAAGGGGGATTTTTATTGTATTAAGTCTTCCATTACCGCGTGGCTTCGCATTCGTCTTTTTCGGTACAAATCTCTATTCGCTCGCCGATGTGTCAGGGCGAATAATGGTATATTTTCACCGCTTTGGGCCAACTTATGTCGGGTGAGGCCATATTGAACGGCGAGTGAGATGCGTATTCGGCAACCCAATAGCTACCCGGTAAAGTGGACCGTGCTCCTGCCACAATATCGCATGTGTCGCTTGTCGCTCATGCGGATATAGAAACCCAGCATTATACGTCAGCTTCACACGCGGTTTCCGTATAAGCTAACCTTAAAAGACGCCAGTTATCGGAAAACATTCGATTTACAATATTTAGAATAAGTATTTTTAGCTGTGATTTGTATTCACGATCTGAACAATGGTTCTGTGCGATGTCGAATGCGTGCAAAAGATATCGCAGTATCTGTGTACATCGTCAGGCAATCCTTACATATCGGAGAATAATGTATTTGGAAAAACTAAGTTTACCTCTTCAAGCATTATTAGTAGCCAAATTACCGGCATTTTATAATAGCATATTTCACTTCCAGGTTATCGCATGCGACAGTATAGTGAAAAATCAGGCTATCCAAGGTTTTAGTACACTAGTACAGGCCCTGGTAAAAGACGCAAAAAATCATGACGTGCTTGGAAAAGATAAAGTGGAGTTAGCTCTGGTCAGACAGTGGTTGGAATATGCTGTTTTGTATGTCAGTTATGCTGATCTCCCTGCTAATAGTCGAAGAATTCTTAAGGTAACCAAATTAGTATAAGTCAGTAGTACAAAATGTCCAAAGCAAATTATTGAGAATAGTTACCTCAATTTGCCTTTTAATAATTTAACAATTACTTGATAATCACTTCAATAACAATTGATGTTTTCCTGTCAGCAAAAATTCAGTTTAATACCTATTAAAAGCAATGATTGCTTTGTTTAAGAGATAAAGGCAAATATATTTTTTATATTGCTGAATAATATACAATATTTTAATTCAAAGCCGATTGAATTATACTTTTGTTTTGAGAATCTTTTACTTTTTTATTGCATACTGAATATCTAAGAAGGAGAATTTGGAATTTTAGTTTTGTTCTTTCCTTTTTCTTGCACTTCAATTTTGGTTAATTTTTCCATTATGAAGTGCACAAAACAGGGGTAATTTCGAATTAATTTCAACTTGCAACATTCAGCTAGTGCAGAAGGGATACCTGGACTTTGTGACAAGTAACAAGAATCTCAATTACGAGCTCAATAACAGAAATTAAGCATTTGTAGGGATCATCCTAATACTCCAATGGATAATCTGATATCTAAATATCTAAGGTCTATGTTTTATGTGAGCCATGGAGCCTAGATGCAAGGAGTACGAACTCCTATGGAAATCGCGGTTGAGAATCGTTCGCCAAACCGTGGAAAATTGTTTTAGCGGGAACCGAAGTGAAGTGAGCGACAAATTGGCGGGAACCGAAGTGAAGTAAGCGACAAGTTGGCGGAGACCGAAGTGAAGTGGTCATGTTGTTGAACGCAGCCCTGCGGTTTTTGACGACGACGCGTTGTTCCCGCTCAATAACGCCCATTTTGCGAGTAACCTGTATCAGAGGTTGTTGTAATTGCGTCGTGCGTCAATTTTTGTTAATTTTCCGCCATTCGTATCATAGCCAATATGGCGTCACTTTGGGGTGCGTTCGCTTCATTTTTATCGGGGGCTAACTTCATCTCGGTTCCCGTTGATATTCAGTGGTGCTCAGTCCACTAAAATTTTACACAGTTTCGCGAACGTTTTTTCAGCCTGAGTTCGTACTCCTTACCTCTAGGCTCCATGATGTGAGCCTTGATAGCACAGATGAGAGCTGACAATGGTGTGATCAAAAACATAACACTTTTTTTTTAGCTTCCTGCACCAATAACAGATAGCAAAATTTTTCTTTTCATTGCAGAGTTTGTTCATTTTTTTACACTTGAGTTATTATTTCTCCCAGCATAGAATAGAATAGAATAGAGTCTTTATTGTGTTACAATTTTATTACTTTAGTAATACCTTGACTTAATTGTACTAACAAATATTTCCGAATTCCAGAGGGCCGTTTTATAAACTTAATTCAACTTTGGCCATTAACGTAACTTCTAGTTTTATTTTTTATTTTTTACTTTTTTCATTTAGGTTTCGTGTATCGTTAAGGAGGTTCATCAGAAATATAAAAATGTAGAGAAAAATCTGAAAATATTATCGCATAGTCGGTAGTTTGTGCTGAATGCACTTGAATTATTTGGGAATTTTTACCTACACCATTCACATAAAATTAAAGTATTTTTTGCATACTGTTTAATATGGGCTCTTATGACATGACAGCTCCATCGCTTTATAACTCGGAGAAAAATGCAGAGGAAAAATGCAAACCTTGTTATTTCACTGTTGTTATAGTTTGGGTAGACATTTGGCAGCACAGTGTCGGTACTGGTTGTACGGCGTGCCGTCAGAAATACGTCAACTGCGTCCGAATTACATCTTTGCTGAAGCTGACTTGCGGAAGCACGTCGTAATTGCGTTTCTGACGGCACTTGTGTTTCTGACGGCACGCTGTGCACCCAACGCTGCACGTTCGTCTATCTGGGTGTATGTATACAACTCCGAAAATTCGAACGCCGATAACTCAAGAACCGTTTTGTATATCGAGCTTAAATTTGGCACACAACTGGAGCATCAGCTCCTCTTTAATTACTGCAAATGTTGACTGAATGGATGCAACAATTTACATTTTGTAGCTTTTTAAATTCTTTTTTAAAAGGCCGCACTCGCTCTAACTTTTGTAAAAATGAGTATATTATGCTAAATAGTTCTTCATAAGAGTATTTGCACTTGATGTTGTTTGGTATTGAATTTGGCTCGAATCAGTCGAGTGGTTCAGATTTTATGGAGTTCATATATCGAGCTCAAATTTTCTACATGAACAGACCCTGGAGGACTGGGTTGACCCGTATTTAAGGTCAATTTCAAGTCTTATGACTCAAATTGGTAAAATATCGGTGAAACTTAAGTCAATTACACATCAAAAATTATATTTGATCGACTTTCTGTCTATTTTTAGTATCTCAACCGATCACCGACTAAATTAGACAGATCCGAGTCAAAATTTTAACCCTCGGTTAGCCCTCCGGGAATGCCAGGTCCTTTGACGAGGCAAAAGACGATGCCAGTTTCACCCTTCATACGGCCGACAGTGACCCTGCTTGGAGGTTCAACCGTTATGTGCCACCCTCCGTAGAGTCTTCCTCACTCCGTGTAGAGCCTCCGAAGGCCTACTCGCCCTATCCTTAGACCCTCCTACGATCTACTCACCCTAAATGAGGTATAGAACCGCCGTTGAGCCTATGTAACCTATTGAAATCCAGATAGCCCTACTTAAGCTACAAACATAGAAATCTTATTGGTGTGAATAATACATTTTGAGGAATGCAAACTAATTCACTCGTTATGATAAATCCAGAAAAAGTTTCTTACTCATTATCGTACTTTCTTCACATGTAATTGTACTGACAAAGCTATATCCACCCAAAAATGTTTTTTCAAAACAAAAATGGTACGCCAAGTATTAAAAGTGTAACCACCCCATAAAAAAATCACTTGAAAACAAAAAGTTCTTCGTTGAAGAATCTCTCGCAAAAAAAAATTTCATTCAAAAATATTAAACCGAATCCTATTAGCCAAGTCCAACCCCTTGGTAGATATTCAATAGATGAAGATGTTTTTCTACAAAAAACTTGGCGTGCCTGCGACTAGCTCCCGTACATAGTTCGTTGGAGTAAGTGCGGGAGAAGACAATTTTTAATTATAATATAACTATATTTTCGCTGCTAGCTATTTCGTAGGTCTCATCGTTTGGGATTATACTCGTTTTGATTTAACGAAGGTTTTTTAAGGGTCCAGTTTCAACTCGGGATGTATTGCCAATAATTTCTTAACTAAGTACTTGGGAATTCTTATGTCGTCTAATAAATGTTGAAAAGTCATGTATTCCGCAGCGGTTCGGTTTTCTTCCCTTACGATATCTGGCGCCTGTAACATCATTTGGTTATTCTTTCTTTCTGAAACTGACCACTCGGATCTTTTTCAGAACATTTATAATCATTCAACGAATAATCATAATTGGAGACACGCTATCCTCCCGTCCTGATTTCAATGGACTATGTACGGGAGTTAGTCGCCGGCACACCAAGTTTTTTGTAGAAAAACATCTTCATCTGTTGAATATCTACCAAGGGGTTTGACTTGGCTAATAGGATTCGATTTAATATTTTGGAAAGAAATCAAGAGACGCGGTACCGTCTCGACGCCAAGTATTAAAAGAAAATTTGTAATGCCTTACGAGACTACTCACGACCGAGACGCTAGCGCTACTCTTGTTATTTGGACGTTCGCCCTTTTTCGTCTGCTACGAAATTCTAACTGGAATTATCTCAGTCGAAACGTCGCGGACGCCAAATGCATCAGGCTCAATATTTTTTATTTATTTTTTTCTTTCAAATGAGCCCCGGTTGAATCAAATCGGTGTCCGCAAGTTAATATCTGGCCACTTACAATTTGGATTCTGTCGAAATTTTTCATTCTGTCCGCACTCACACATCGAATTTGTCCAACGATATACGTGCATGGCGCGTACCAGCACACTCACATGTCGTCTGTAACTCTAATTATCTCAGGCAATACATCGCGGACGCTAAATATTTCAGCACCAATATTTTTTATTTTTTCCCCCCTTTTTAATGAGACCGGTTGCGATAAAATCGGTTCCCGAAGTGCCAATATCTGGCCAATATTTCACATTTGTCCGACCTCACACATCGAAACAGATTTGTCCGATCGCATATACGTGTGCATACGTGTGAATAAAAACGCACACATAACATAACTGGTGGCGCCGGGCGCCCGCAGCGGCAGCCCGAAGAAGTTGCGACTATCATCTGCTGACCGGCTCGCAATTATAGTAGACACGAGAATAGTCTGCTAAAGACTTGTATTTTTTTTCTCAATTAGGAACTAATTGCAATTATTTTGCAATTATTATAATATTTGTAATGTTTGGTATCGTCGTCTCGAGCCGAATATATATAGATATAGTAGCATATGCTCATTCATAATAATTTTGACGGTTTGTGTTACATGGATAACCTTGCAATAAATCGTGAGATAACGATAATAATTATCGATAAGTAAGTACAAAATACAAAGACACTATTTACTTTTAAATTTTCAATTATACATAAGTGGAACGTTCAGTCAACAAAGTATTTTTTTACATGAAAACCACTCTCGCTCTTACCGAAGGAAAAATAAAAAAAAACTACCCTCCCTTCAGAGTAAACCCGAAGAATTTTTTTGTAAATGGACCAACCAATTAGGCTGTTATTTATAAATTCATTGTCCGGCTTGCTCTGAAAGCCCTTACGAGTGCTTGTTTATACCATGCTGCAGCCAAAAAAGTATTTTTTATTATAACGATCACTCTCCCCTTCAGCGAAGAAAAGATAAAAAATAATGACTTCTATACAGGATAATGTCAGAATAATACTGACATAGATCTTTAAAAAAATTTAAACATTTTTTTTTTAAATTGCTCTGCTTAATTGGTGTGCAGTGTAACTGCGAGGAGAATGAGACTTAGTAAAGGCCAATTCCCGAAGCAGTGTCCTCTAGATCACACCCAGAGTGTGAAATATCATGAATTTGGTTTTGAAGCAACCAGTTGACCCAATCAGCTGGACCGTTTACAAAAAATCATTTGGCTCCTTCCAGAAAGGAGAGAATTATTTTAAAAAATTTGTTCTATGAAGAGGAGAATTGTCCTTATAATAAAAAAAGACTTTCTTAACTGACCGACAGCAGTGGACGCGCGGTCGGTGTGTGGCTTCGGCGGTCCCCAGAGTTAAGCAGCATTATTTGCGGTCATAACTTGGATGGGTGACCGCTTAGCTTTGCACTGGTTTTGCGCGCCAACTACTGAGCGAGAGGCAGTTTTTCTGAGTTTCTAATGTATTCTCATACAGTAGAAACTCAGTAAAAATAAAGCCGACTGTATCGGCCAGGTTTTCCGCAGTTTCCCTGTGCCCTCGTGCAAATGCGATACAGTAGTGCATTAGGATGAGTGGCTGCGAACAACACTCTAGAGGGGTCTCTATGAAGGAACGGGGAAAAGGGGAGAGGGGAAACGTAAAAGCCTGAAGAAGGCATACGGAAGAAAACAATAATAATAGATAATAGACTTTCTTAACTGCTGCGTTTAATTAAAAAACTGCTCGCAGTGGCTTTCAGACCAAGCTGGTCAATGAATTATAGTTATTGATGCAGGGAATATATAATTATAGTTATTGATGCAGTGAGTTGAACACCAAAATCCATTGACCGGCTTGATCTGAAAGCCACTTCTAGTGCTTTTTCATTTGATGCTGCTTGTGATTTTAGAAAACAAATGGAAAAACGACCACAGTGACTTTCAGATCATGCTGGGAAATGCAATATAAATGTTGATGCAGAGAATATGCAGTTAGTCGAGAACAAAAATCCATTAACCAGCTTGATCCGAATGTACTACAAGTGCTTTACCATATGACTTCACTTATGCTTACATCGATCAATGGATTTTAGTTTTTGACTCACTACATATTCTTTGCCTCGACAACTGTAATCCACTGCTTGCGGTTGGACCAGTCCGTAGTAGATCTTCAATCAAGCTCGTATTGATTACAAATTAAATGACAAATATTTCAAATAAATGAAGCAAAAATAATAAACAAAACTATCAGCATTGAATCAGTGCCTACATCTTCAGAGAAAGTCAACGATTATAATTATAAAGATACGAGTGTGATATCGATCATGGTGAGAATGAAAATAAAATGAATTCACCTTGATTCACTTGGATACTCATCGACGATTTAACAGTTGAACAGGGGAATTGGCCTCGTAATTCTAAAGACCCGTAGATATAATTTTTAGAACGAACAAAAAAGTCGAAACGTTGCTTAACATTTTTTTAATGCAACGTTATCACTTTTCAGCGCCTATATTAAGGCTGTTGTCAGTCGTTCCAATTATTAGACGAACCATCTTTCAAAATTCCTCTTGCAGCCTTTATACATTTAGTATATTTAGTATGTAGGCTTGTACTTGTATACATTTAGTAGAGTCTAGTGAACTTTATTTACTGATTACTGTAAATGAACTTAACAGTTTGTTTTTTTCTTTCATGACGTTTTGACTTTCAAAAAGACAGCAAATCCACCTAAAAATGTTTTTTCAAAACAAAAATGGTACCAAGTATTAAAAGTGTAACCATCCCATAAAAAAAATCACTTGAAAACAAAAAGTTCTTCGCCGAAGAATCTTTCGCAAAAAAATATTTCTTTCAAAAATATTAAACCGAATCCTATTAGCCAAGTCAAACCCCTTGGTAGATATTCAAGAGATGAAGATGTTTTTTTACAAAAAACTTGGCGTGCCTGCGACTAGCTCCCGTACATAGTCCATTGAAATCAGGACGGGAGGACAGCGTGTCTCCAATTATGATTATTCGTTGAATGATTATGAATGTTCTGAAAAAGATCCTAGTGGTCAGTTTCAGAAAGAAAGAATAACCAAATGAGGTTAAAGGCGGCAGATATCGTAAGGGAAGAAAACCGAACCGCTGCGGAATACATGACTTTTCAACATTTATTAGACGACATAAGAATTCCCAAGTACTTAATTCAGAAATTATTGGCAATACATCCCGAGTTGAAACTGGACCCTTAAAAAACCTTCGTTAAATCAAAATGAGTATAATCCCAAACGATGAGACCTACGAAATAGCAAGCAGCGAAAATATAGTTATATTATAATAAAAAATTGTCTTCTCCCGCACTTACTCCAACGGACTATGTACGGGAGCTAGTCGCAGGCACGACAAGTTTTTTGTAGAAAAACATCTTCATCTGTTGAATATCTACCAAGGGGTTTGACTTGGCTAATAGGATTCAGTTTAATATTTTTGAAAGAAATTTTTTTTGTGAAAGATTCTTCAGCGAAGAACTTTTTGTTTTCAAGTGATTTTTTTCATGGGGTGGTTACACTTTTGATACTTGGCATACCATTTTTGTTTTGGAAAAACATTTTTGGGTGTTTTTTTTGCGAAAGATTCTTCAGCAAAGAACTTTTTGTTTTCAAATGATTTTTTTTTATGGGCTGCTTACACTTTTAATACTTGGCGCACCATTTTTATTTTGAAAAAACATTTTTGGGTGGATTTGCTGTCTTTTTGAAAGTCAAAACGTCATGAAAAAAAACAAACTGTTGAGTTCATTTACAGTAATCAGTAAATAAAGTTCACTAGACTCTAACAAATGTATACAAGGACAAGCCTATATACTAAATGTATATAGACTGCAAGAGGAATTTTAAAAGATGCTTCGTCTAATAATTGGAACGACTGACAACAGCTTCAATATAGGCGCTGAAAAGTGATAACGTTACATTAAAAAAATGTTAAGCAACGTTATCACTTTTTCGTTCGTTTTAAAAATTATATCTACGCGTCTTTCATTTTACTTTCATTCTCACCATGATCGATATCACACTCGTATCTTTATAATTATGATCATTGACTTTCTCTGAAGATGTAGGCACTGATTCAATGCTGATAGTTTTGTTTATTATTTTTGCTTCATTTATTTGAAATATTTGTCATTTAATTTGTAATCAATACGAGCTTGATTGAAGATCTACTACGGAGATGCAATAAATCACCAGTAAGTAAGTACAATGCAAAGACACTATTTACTTTTAAAGCGCTTCGTTTCATTTTCAATTATACATAAGAGGACGGTCAGTCAGGAAAAAAATTTTTTCATTATGAAGAACACTCTCCCTCACTCAAGGAAAAATAAAAAATAATTCCCCCCTTCAGAATAAGTCCAAAGAATGTTTTTGTAAATGGACCAACCGGTTGCTTTGAAACCAGATTTATGAGTGTTACACTCTGCGCGTAATGCAAAGAACATTGCTTCAAGGATTGGTCTTTGCTAGGTGTCATTCTAGTATTTTGGTTTTAGACTCAATGCACATTCCTTAAATCGATAAGCCAAATCCAGTTCCTGGTTCAACCGCAAGCAGTGGATTACAGTTGTTGAGGCAAAGAATATGTAGTGACTCAAAAACCAAAATCTATTGATCGGTGTAAGCATAAGTGGAGTCATATGGAATAGCACTTGTAGTAGCATTCAGATCAAGCTGGTTAATGGATTTTTGTTCTCGACTAACTGCATATTCTCTGCATCAACATTTATATTGCATTTCCCAGCATGATCTGAAAGTCATCGTGGTCGTTTTTCCATTTGTTTTCTAAAATCGCAAGCAGCGTCAAATGAAAAGCACTAGAAGTGGCTTTCAGATCAAGCCGGTCAATGGATTTTGGTTTTCGACTCACTGCATCAATAACTATAATTATATATTCCCTACATCAATAACTATAATTCATCGAACAGCTTGTTCTGAAAGCCACTGCGAGTAGTTTTTAAATTAAACGCTGCGGTTAAGATAGTCTTTTTTTATTATAAGGACAATTCTATTATTCATAGAAGAAATTTTTAAAAATAATTTTCTCCTTTCAGGATGGAGCCAAATGATTTTTTGTAAACAGACCAGCTGATTGGGTCAACTGGTTGCTTCAAAACCAAGTTCATGATATTTCACACTCTGGGTATGATCTAGAAGACACTGCTCCGGGGATTGGCCTTCGCTAAGTCTCATTCTCCTCGCAGTTACACTGTACACCAATTAAGCAGAGCAATTTTTAAAAAAATGTTAAAATTTTTTTAAACATCTATGTCAGTATTATTCTGACATTTTTTGTTCTTGTCTACAGACTCTGTTATGAGGATCTTTTTAAAAAATTGCTGCTTTTAATTGGTGTGCAGATAGATAGCAAATAGAATGAGATCTAGCAAAGGCCAATCCTCAAAGCAGAGTTCTCTGGATCATGCGCACTGTGTAAAACTCATTAATCTGGTTTCAAAGTAACTGGTTGACCAAATTGGTTGGTCAATTTTCAACAAAATCCTTCGGTGTCATCATGAAGGGAGGACATTATTTAGAATTTTTTTCTTTGGTGAGGGAAAACGGTATTCTTATGAGCAAATAAAACTTTTTTTATTGGCTTGTCCCCCTTAAGCACCATTGAAAAAAAGTGCTCCGCTTGAGTGGTGTATAGTGTAACTGCGAAGAGTATGTGACCTAGCGAATACCAATCCTTGGAGCAGTTTTCTCTGGATCATGGATAGAGTGTAAAAACTCATGAATTTGGTGTCTAAGCAGCCAGTTGACCCAATTGGTTGGTCCAATTATAAAAAATCCTTCAGGTTTATCCTGACACGAAGTCATTATTTTTTATCTTTTCTTCGCTGAAGGGGAGGGTGATCCTTATAATAAAAAAATACTTTTTTGGCTGCAGCATGGAATAAACATGCACTTGTAAGGGCTTTCGGAGCAAGCCAGACAATGAATTTGTAAGTGACAGCCTAATCGGTTGGTCCATTTACAAAAAAATCCTTCGGGTTTATTCTGAAGGGAGGTTATTATTTTTTATTTTTCCTTCTGTGAGAGCGAGAGTGGTCTTCATGTAAAAAAAATACTTTTTTGACTGCACATTCCAGTTATGTATAATTGAAAATTTAAAAGTAAATAGTGTCTTTGTATTTTGTATTTACTTATTGATATTTATTGTCGTTATCTCACGATTTATTGCAAGGTTATCCATGTAGCACAAAACGTCAAAATTATTATGAATGAGCATACGCTACTATATCTATACCCCCAAATCCAGTCAAGTACATGTACTTGACTTGCTGCAGATATTTTTAGTTTATTTCACAACTTTTTGTGCTGATACATTTTTTATGGTTCAAGTTTTTGAAAAACTGTTTTTTATTAGGGTGTTGATACCACTCACGTAAATGTTCTTGTCTCAATTTTTTTTACACATTGTGTTTTTTGGGGGGATTTCAACACTTTTTGCAAAGTCTATATTGAATCATCAATCCTTGGTTCATCCAAAGAGAATAAAAGAGGATAACATTTTATAAAAGTAATGTGTCTTTCAAATAATTAATAATAATAAAGCATTGATTTAGTTTAAGTTTTCTACTATAAACTACAACGATTTTTCCATATTAGTACATTTATAGAATTTAGACTATAAGTCTCCTCAAAATCCTCCTAACATCCTCAAAATCATAGTCAGAATCCTAAAAACACTGCCACATTAAAAAATGGTATAAATATCGAGATGAAAATTGTAGGTTTTTTTTTCATGGAGAACTACAAAATCAACAATACAGATCATTTTGATTAATGTCATGTGATGTGTGCTATCGTTATTATTTCAGGACCTGTATATAATTAAGACTGACAGCTTTCATGTCTTTTCTAGGTGACTTTGTTACTCTATTTAAATTTAGAAAAAAATGTATATTACAAAGGTCACACCACCTCTGTTTGTTCCAATAATTTATCTTAATAAAAATTGACTTTTTCCTGGACAATGTTAAGAAAGTGCAGATTGCAAAAAACATTAATCCACAAATCCAAGTTAAACCCGAATAGACACTAACTTTACCAAATTTATTTAAAAATGAAGCTTGTTACCCATATAAATTTACTACACTTTATTAATTAATTTTACCTCAGTTCTCATCACTTCTCTTATAAAAAAATCCAGTATTTCATCGAATGACATTGTGAGCTCAGAGTCAATCATGAAGCAACGAATAAAACTCACAGAAATCACCAAATATAAATCATCTTTTTTGTTGTATGGTGTTGGTTGCAGGTTCGAACAAACTATAGTACACAAATTTCAGTTAATTACTGAATAACCACTGATTTTTATGAATATATTAAACAATGAAACTTGCTACATATATAAATTAATAAAACTTGTTACACATAGAAATTGGAAAACACTTTATTATTCCTGTATCAGTTGTGATAATTTGTCAAACCAAGCGACTCAGCATCATACCAAATGACTTTGGGAGATTGCGTATGATGGAATTATGCTTAAACAAATAGAAACCACTAAATTTTACCAGATAACATTAAGAGTAAATAATCAACCAACAAACATAGAAAGTCACTGAATTTAGTACATAAACAGACAATATGGCTAGATGATGTTAAGTGTCATTATGAGGTTGCATTAAAAAACTGGATTATGCAAATCTCAGTTAATGACTGAAAAACCACTGATTTTATTAAGTTTATTAAAAAAATAAAACTTGCTATGCATATAAATTGAAGAACACTCTATTATTAGTATTTCTGTATTAGTTTTGATATTTAATTTCACCAAGAGGCACATTATTTCACCGCATGTCATTGGGAGCTTGAAAGTCAATCACAAAGTAGCAAAAAACAAAAAAAACTTTAATAAACCTTACACACTATAAAAATTATCACGTACAGGAATAAAAAAATCCTTCTTTTATTCATGAATGATAAAATAGTCTCATTAAAAATCGGGTATTATGTTACATGATATTATAAGGTTAGGATACAAAACAAGATGATTGACTAGTCACAAAAGCTTACAAATAATAAAGAACGACTGAATTTATTGAAACAGTTAAAAACCATCACTGCATATAATAATAATATCATCACTTTTCACATCAGAAGATACAAAATCACTTTTCTATCACTTTTCAGATCAAATGATTCACTGGTGCCAATACTAGGAAAGACTGATATAACCTCCGAAACTAAGTGAATAAGTGAATATATAACCACTGAATGTCAAAAAAATAGTAACACAGTTTATATATTAATTCGGTTTCAAAAAAATATAAATAAAAATTAATAATCTTATAGAATCCCGTCTGTGCGAAAGATAGGATCCCGTCTCTGCGAAGCTACGATCCCGTTACAGACGACATGTGAGTGAGCTGGTACGCGCCATGCACGTATATCGTCGGACAAATTCGATGTGTGAGTGCCGACAGAATGAAAAATTTCGACAGAATCCAAATTGTAAGTGGCCAGATATTAGCATTGCGGGCACCGATTTGATTCAATCGGGGCTCATTGGAAACAAATAAATAAATAAAAAATATTGAGCCTGATGCATGCGTCCGCGACGTTCCGACTGAGACAATTCCAATTAGAATTTCGTAGCAGACGAAAACGGGCGAACGTCCAAATAATAATAGTAGCGCTAGCGCCTCCGTCGTGGAGTCTCGTAAGGCATTACAAATTTTCTTTTAATACTTGGCGTCGAGACGCTACCGCGTCTCTTGATCTTTCTTGATGCTTCGAGCGAATAATCTTTTTTTATTTATTTTTTTTCCCGTACTTTCTTAGACGTTTCATATTTCGGACAAAAATCGATCAGATTTACATGTAAGAAGATATAGATCTATCTGAATCTAATTTGATTCTGTCTTTAATTTTAAAGAAGCAACATTAATAATTTGTAACAAAATAGGAAACAATTTTTGTACTTCGTTGGTATCTCACATCACTTTCACATGTTATATGTTTTAAATAGAGATTGTTCCTTTTATCGAAAAAAAAATTATATTAAAATTTGTTGATATTCAATAAGAATATATTATATCTATTGCATTATAAAAAGTTTAATATACGCTTTTGTCTTTCTGAATTTGTTTCTTATATTCATAATATAAATAATTATACTTCCATTGATGTTTGGGTTAACGGAGGGTGTAATAGTGTATGTTGAAGGTACTTTTGCGGGGTCAACAAAGGGTATGGGGATTTCTATGGTAGGCTCAGAGGATGGTCTGGGAGATTCAGCGATAGGTTCAACGGAGGGCCTAGGAGATTCTGCGGTAGGCTCAACGGGGGGTCTGGAAGGTTCTATGGTAGGTTCTATGAAGGTTTTTTAGGGTCTGCTTCACCATTTGTGACCCTCCGTTAAGTTGAGATGTCTACTTTCTGCCATTTGGGGAGTCTGGTAGGGTGAAATTCAAATTTTAATCTATGCACGATACCCTCCTTTCACCGTGCAGAGTGCCTTCTTCCACCCTCCAGACTACGGCAGTAGATCGCAGTCATTGTAGGTTAAAAGGGGGGTAAAAATTTCGACTCGGGCGACTTCGTTCAGTCAATTTAAGGTCACCTTTTTGTTAGTTGACTGTGATTCAACTCATTATAGCTTTGGGTCAGTATACAAACAACTTTTAGCATTTTGACCGAATGTCGACTACATCGGACGGACTCTTACCGGTTCACTTAAGTTCGAAATTCGGTAAATCGTCTGAGATTAAACTCAATATAACTTCGGGCCAGTTTTCGGTCGACTTAAAATAACTTGGCCAATTATCGGCTAAATCGGATGTACTGCGTTCAGTTAATTTATGGTATACTTATGGTTAGTCGACTGATATTCAACTTAGTGCATCTTCGGGACAGTTTACGGCCGATTTTTAAGAACACGATCGATTGTCGATTAAATCGGATGGGCTCCGTTCGGTTAATTTAAGGTCTACTTCTCATTTGCCGACTGATAATCAACTTGAGGGCATCTTTGGATCAGTTTGCGGTCGGCTTTTCGAGAAATGACAATAAATCGACCCAAATGGTTATACTGGATTGAGTTGATTTTTGGTCAAGCAGTTGATAGTTGACCTTATTTCGACTAAGATTATTTAGAGAGTTCGGTTAACTATTGATCAATCTATTGAATGTTAACCGTATATCGACCCAAAAAGTTTTGCAGCCTAAGACAAATAGTGGTCAACTATCTTATAGTTGACCGTATGTTGACCTAGACATACCAAAAAAATGGGTCAACTACAGTAAGATTTTCCGTCGACTTCTGCACACACCGACCGCCGATTTTCGGTCAACTTTCGGTCGAAAAGATCCGCCAGGGGAATAATATTCAGCTATGATAAATATATAATTGAGTGGCAAACGATATAAATATATTTGTTTTATGTTATTTGTAATAATTGAAAAAATTAACGGTATCGCGTTAACTGCGGCAAAACATGAGATATCAATCACAAATTAAATATGTGACCGAATTAATATACAGCCCTGATAGAGTTGTAATTTAGTGATGAACGGAAAAAAATTTGGATTTCATGAAATTTCGGATTATTAAAAATCTAACTTTATCGCGTTAACTTTTGAAAATCTTGATATCAAGTCCAAATTCGATACGTGAACAAAATAATACACAGCCATGCTGATCTATTACATAAAACAAAGATGCAAAGTAGAACATTGTACATTGCTTCCTCATTATATTTCGCTGTATACAAAGAGCTCTTCCTCTATGAGGAAGCCAAAATCAATCAACATACTTCCTCAGAGAGGCATTTTTCAATATTTTTATGCTAGAATCTGTCCAGCATTTAAGAAACATAGTTTTTTTCGAAGCCTTAGCCCCATATTCTAACTTTAATATTAAAATAATATATCATCATGATTTTCAGGAACTGAATATACCTCTGCAGAAAAATACCTACATTTCTGGAACCAGCCAAACAGTAGCGGATATTGCGCTCTATTATTGTCTACATTCGATTATGGTAATAATTAGTTGTACATAAGATTTTTAAATGAAGAAACCATACGAATAGATGTGGATCAATGTAATCTTCCGTGTCACGGCCTGCAACTGCTGTCTGTTACAGAAGGGATTAACCCACCAAGAGAAAGCGGAGTATGTCAATGTCTCGAGATGGTTCGACAATATTCAGCAAAATGAGAAGATGCGCCAAAAATTGGAGCTCATTAATTTTGATTTACTCTATCTGTATCTTTAAATTGAATTAAAAAAAACTCTCGTTCGGTAAAAGTAAGTGATAGAGACTGATTCCGATCGATAGATTACGAATATGTTCGAGTTTTGAGCAGTTTATGTTTTTCTTAACCTTTAAAAACAATGAAAACACTTAATTACTCGACCCCTACCCCACCACCCGCCCGAACAAACAAAAATCTCTGTAAAAATGTTTTCCCAATATGAGTTTCATCAAAATCGGAGGGGGACACCAAATTAATGTGCCTTGTCAGATAGATAAAAATAAGAACGGCAAAAACAACAATAAAACATTACTAATCAACTAGAGATGTGGTAACGGCGGCAAGGGATTTAAGAATAAGAAGTGTAGAATATGTTAAATGGAAGTAGAAAGCGAAGTTTGTAAATACATTAGGCAATTTGAGAGAATCGTGAACTTAGATGATTGGAAAGAGAATAGACAGTGAAAAATAATCAGGGAGCAATGTGTAAGGTTCCACTTCGCATCCTCGTTTAAATAAATAAATATCGTGACTGAATATTATTTCGTTTACATACAAAATTTGGACTGGCTATCACAAGTTTTGCAAAATTTAGAGCGATAACGTACATTTTTTTTAATTTACAATTTCATAAAATCAGAACTATTTTACCGATTTTGCCCAAATTTAATACCAAAGATCGTATGACTTTATTTAATTTTAATATTAATATTAATTTTAATAAGACGGGCGCCTAAGCGCTCGAGTCTCTTTATATCAGTTTTGACATTTGGCATAAACAAAAAATTTCAATGTAGCAACTTGGTTCCAGTATGTCTGTTGACAGCGCCGACCAATCACAGCACGAATAAACCGACAACAATTAAATCTCGGACTTTCGATACTAAAACTCGAAAGTCGATATATCTCGCCACCAACTTTTTAAGAGAAGAATACCAAGTATGTAAAGGTCGACCAGTACTCTACGTGCCATTAAAGTTGAGCTGATTCGGTCGAGTAGTTCATGGATTATGGTAGAATTAATTTTAGGCCCTTTATCAAAGACAAACATATAACTTCTCTCAACCACTTTTCTCCATGTTTTGGATCATTTTGACTGTTCTGACATGAAAATCTCAAAAATAGAAATCATTCATGAAAACAAAACTTCCTATATGAGGAAGCAAAAATAGGGAGGGAGGTGATATGGACATGTATGGTATGTGCCCAGATAGACATTTGGCAGCACAGTGGCGGTACTGGTTGCACGGCGTACCGTCAAAAATACGTCAACTGCGTCCGAATTAAGCAGAGTTTGTAACGTCACGACGTGCTGAATCTAGCACTGTGCCTGCACAACTCCGGCACGACATGCCGTGACGCTACAATTGCGTCACATTCGGACGCACTTAACGCAACGGTAGCGTTAAGCTGTGACGTGTGACGTGCCGTGTCGCTACCGTGGCGTCAGCATCCACTCCACCCCACGCAATTTCTTACTGGGTTAAGACGTTGTATTCACGATCAGATTTTTCACACGAAAAATCCGTCGAGATTCCAAGACAAAAAGTAATATGTGACCTTCTAGAGATAGTTCGATACTGAGCATTTTTATTTTTTGTTTACACTCAAAGATAGAAAAATGTCGAAAAGATGCCGACAAAAATGCGAGACGCACCGGCACGCTGTGGGTCAAATAACGTGACATGTACTGCAGCATTAAGCTGCGTAGTTGACGGCACGGTGTGCTGATGCCGACAATGTGTCTGCAAAGTTACGACACGCTGTGCAGCGCTACATCGTGTACGGAACTGTGCAGGCAAAGTGGCGACATTCGTGCCGTTAAGCCCGTCGTGCCGTTAGTAATGCAGCTTAATGCTGCAGTACATGGCGCATTTTTGACGTCACGGCATGCGGCACGTTTTTTTATCTGGGCTATTTGTCCACATTAAATAAAAACAATCACTTCAACTTGAATCGTTTTAGCATTTGAATTGTCCGTGGTTTTTGCTTCATCCTTTCTTTCTTATTTGAAGCGTAGATCAGTGTTGAAGTATTTAAAGAATAACATGATTATTTCGTAATAAAAATGTGATATATAAGCCGTTGTAATAATAAACTGTGCGATATTTGGTGCAAAAGATTCCTCAAAGTTCCAGGAGAATGTGAGCCCATTAATTTTGATTTACTCCGCTTGCACGTTGAACAACAAAAAAACTATTATCTCATTATAAATTGCTTAAGTATTAAAATTTTTTTACATTACTTTCGACTGCTCATTTGAATTGTAAATCTATATTGAAATATATAAAAAATTATATGATAAGTTCAAATCGAAAAACCTAGTAATCTGTTTTGACCGACCGTGCGATATTCCGGGCGCCAAATCCGACAACGTTCCGAAATTCACCGCAAGGTGGCTTTAGTCACAGCCAAGCAGCCGCAAAGAGTCAAACATGTCTGCCTTATACGAATGTAATCGGCATTCGTCTCTAGTCCAGCTCCAGTCCTTGGGCGATCGTGAGCATGATAGAGATTTTGTTGTGCGTACCAAACACTCGAATGTTTACGCCGCATATTTATTATAAAATAAATGAATCAACGATGTGAATAACAAGTGCATCGGTCGATAAGAATAACACGTGAGCTCTCTTAGCTTCGGATATTCGATGTTACAGAGAATAGTTACCCGACAGTGTCTTAGATACAATTTTTCGCCCGACTAATTGCGGCGTTTCCCAGTTGCTGTCAAGATAGCTACAAAAAAAGAACGAAGCCGTTGCGAAACTAACGCTCGAGAGCGAAATGTGTGACGACACCAGTGTACGAGTGGCCGTTCGGTGAGTTTTCCAAATTACTTACTAACGAAAAAGCATCAAAATACCGCCGCGAAACAATTGCGAATATATATTTTTTCTATGCGCATCATTCACACAATGGATTATGGCTTTTGATAGCACTACACGGGTGCTGGACTTACAGCTGAAATATCTCCGTTTGTTTGGGTAAAAAAAGTACCGACTATTTCCTACCGTGACAGTGGATTCGTTGAATATATTTTATCGAATAAACTACACCTACGCAGACTCTTATGACTTGCAAATCATACCCCGCCTGTCGATTAATTTAAAAACTTGTATCGTTTGTCGCACCATCGAAGAATTAATCGCAATTAGGGGCATTAATCTCGGCCTTGGACGTTTCCGCGTCTTGTCTGACCTTGAAAATGCATTATTAAATCCTCTAACAGACTGTTTCTACTCTTAGAAGATGGTAATCTCGAGTAAACTCCTGTGAGTTATTGTTTTATTTTCATTCCGTTCAATCAATCTTACGTCGGGAGCGACAGCATAGCATCATACTGAGAGCATGTCTCAGGGTTGGATGCTGCCTTTAGAAACATCAGCAATGGGTTACGTTTTGGCTATATTTGGCCTCCATATCGATTTATCTCTCACAATGTCGTTGCGCTTGATACGTGCATTATTCCATATGCTGCTGCAGGGACGAAGCGACTAAAAAAAGCGGTACATTACATTTTTTTCGACGTTTTCCATTATACATACACGGTCCAATTAGAATGCCCGCAAGTACCGCATTTATTAAGCCGCTTCAAAAGCTACCTTCCGCGCGGATACTTTTTTCCGAATAATTTTTTCCCAGCCACTTTTTTTCCAATGGACGTTTTTTTCCGGGGTACATTATTATTAACGAATACCGCGTGACCGAGCACAGTCGGTCACGCAAAGCGGGAGCCATATCCGAAATTCGCTTGCTACCTCGGTTACTAGTTTACCATAGTCATTGAGTAAGAGTTCATATGTATTAAAAAGGAATTGGACGAGCCAAAATAAAAAGTGACGTTTGATTCGGATTAACAGTGATTTCAGTTATTCGTCGATCGTTCGTTCGGTCCCGAGCACTCCGGTTAATCGTAGTTATAATGTGTTCCTGTTGGTACAAATGTTTTTTTTTCTACATGTGTACCGCAAATTTGATAAATAATTTCGGTGCTGCAACATTGTTAACTTCGATACCATTAAAAAATTGTACTTTTCAAAAATCCATTTTCAGAATTTTTACATGCTATTTTGTGTTAAATTTTTTTTCGTTAGAATGTATTACCATTCGTTCCATATTTCGAGAATTTATAGACTAAATTTGAAGCAGAAATAAATAAATAAATAATTATTTTATCAACGTCCTAAATAGCGTACACTTAGCATTAAAGGGTTAAATGCTTCCGATAGTATTTTATGATAGAGTTAGCTTATAATCCACGACACCATTTTTTTTGTTTTGTTTTGTTTTTAAATATGGAAATATTGCTAAAACAGTATTCAATTCCACGTGGAAGTTATTGACATTTATATTATTCCCAGACATAATTTCGCTTATCTAAAATACAGCGTAATTTTTAAATACTTTTCTGGTAAATTTCTGCATTAAAATTGAAAATGCTGTTGAAGTTTGCATCGTTGGAATGCAACAAAATCACAAAAAAATATTTCTGATAAAGCCAAATGATTATACTAGGTATAAAAAGTTATCATACCGACTAAGGGCGTGAGAAAAAAATGTTTGGACTGCATTATAGCACCCTTAACAGGGGTGAAATCATAGAATTTTTGTATCGTTTCCAGTTTTGATATTGCATAAAATTTTCATCGGCAGTATTACTCCTCTTCATAACAAGAATCATAGAAAAAATCAAGAATCAGCCCCAAACAACGGAAAGCACCCTTAAGTAGGGGTGAAATCTTAGAATTTTTGTATCTTTTCCATTTTTGATATTGCATAAAATTTTTTTCGGCAGTATTACTCCTTTTCATAACAAAAATCATTAAAAAATCAAGAACCAGCCCCGAACACCCGAAAGCACCCTTAAGGAGGGGTGAAATCTTAGAATTTTTGTATCTTTTCCAGTTTTGATATTGCATAAAATTTTCTTCGGCAGTATTACTCGTCTCCATAACAAAAGTCGTAAGAAAAATCGTTAACGTGCCCCGAACACCGGAAAGCACCCTTAAGTGAGCGAGAAATCTTAGAATTTTTATGCCTTTTCAAGTTTTTGATTTTGCATAAAATTTTCCTTGGCAGTATTACTCGTCTCTATAACAAAAGTCGCAAGAAAAATCGCCAACGTGCCCCGAACACCGGAAAGCACCCTTAAGTAGGGATGAAATCTTATAATTTTTATGCCTTTTCAAGTTCTGATATCGTATAAAATTTTCTGCGGCAGTATTACTCCTCTTCATAACAAGGATCGTAGGAAAAATCGTCACAATGCCCAGATCACCGCACCGCACCCCTAAGAAGGCGTGAAATCTCGGAATTTTCATCCCTATTTCAGTTTCGATATTGCACAAAATTTTCTTCGGCGGTATTTTTCCTCTTAATAAGAAGCATCGTAGGAAAAATTAAGAAGATGCCATGATCACCTCCAAGCATATGCTTAGAGGTGAAACATATGTAAGCATATGCTTAGAGGTGATCTCAGCGGAAATCGTCTAAAATTTACAATGGTCTGACTTAGCCATTGAATATAAATCTGGCCAAAAAAATGGATTTCTTTCTTATTTCCTCTTTTTCAATTTTTTTTCCTTTGATTTCATCATTTCTCAATGACACTCTATTCGACTCCCTAAAACTTTTGTAAGAATTACAAAAAAAAATCTGTTATAGATTTTTCAGAACTCCTGAAAGAATTTCGGATAGACTATGTATTTTCTGCGATTTTTATCGAGATTTCGTTGAAAATCTCAATTTTTTTTTTTTTTTCTACACGGTAAGTGTGATATTTCAGAATTGTTCTTTTTCTACACGGAAAGAAATATTTGGTTGTGGCAACTACGTTTTTGCTTTGCTGTACATAATGTCTAAAAAAATTACTTGCCTCAACCATATCGAATAGTAACCTCAACTATTCACGATTAGTTCTCGCTAGATTAGTTAGTTAACTAATCCAATCGTTGGTACTACCACTCGAATAGTTGGGACTACCATTCGTATCGTCGGTATTACCATTCGAATCGTTAGTATTATCATTTGAGTTGTAAGGAAAATAGAATAATCGATTGGTTGTGTCAACTCATTTCTTGGTTACGGCAACTAATCTTTTTTTTCCGTGTAAGGCTTGTATGCCACTTGGAACACTAGACCGATGAAAAAAAAATTCCCTAATCTTATTCAGAATGAGCTGCAATGGATTTCTAGCTTAGTCTGTCGTGACACTTCATTCTCACCCTTAAGGAAGCTGTCAGTATTTTTTTTTATTATGTAGTTCACTTTGTTTCTAACCGATAAAAAAATTGGAATTGTTTCCATCATTTTGAGATGGCAGCGAAGATCTCGAGACATGGATCTCTTAAAGTTTAAGAGATCCATGTCTCGAATGCCAACATTATTTCAACATTTCATAGATTAAACTATAACGTCTGTAACGGCTTTAAAATCTGTAATCTGGTTTTGATGCAAGTGGTTGATCTAACTGGCTTTTCCGGTGACAAAAAAATCCTCCTCTACCATTCAAAAAGGATAAAATGATTTCTGATTTTTTTCATCGATTATGAAAAAAGTAGGCCTTATAATAGAAAGAATTTTTTTTATAATGTCTAGTACACTTAAGGGGACCCAGTCACCCAAAAAAAAGTAATAAGAAGATTTTGTGAATTATACCCTTATTTTTCAAATATCTTACATTTAATCCTCATTAAGTACATCAAAACCATTATCATTCTGCAATTTTGTAAACACATACAGCGCACCGAAATTGTATGAGGTAAAAAGTAACATTTTCACTTGTCGTAGCTTTCAGACCAAAATGGTGAACAAATTTTAGTGTTTGATGTCCTATTGTATCTGTCGAAAAGTGCATTGTCTGAGTTTAGGAATTTTTTTTTCAGGTCTTTATGACGAAGCTATAATTAAAAATGTGTAAATAAATCTCTCTTTATCAAAAACTCACTAACCAATTGGTTACAGTAAATATAATTATCACTGCATCCGGAATCGCTATATTTAATCCAGAATGCACTTTTCGACATAAAATAAGACATCGAACATTAAAATTGGTTCACCGGTTTGGTCTGAAAGCTACGACAAGTATAAAATTGTACTTTCGACCTCACACCATTTTTGTGCACTATACACCTTTACAGAATTGCAGAAATATAATGCCTGTTATGTACTTAATGAGATTTAAATGTAACATTTTAAAAATAAAGGTATCATCAACAGAATTTTTTTCCGTATGACCTTTTTTAGGTGACTGGGTCCCCTTAAAGTTCCTTAAAAAAAGACACTTTAATCTTCGCCGCTACCATTCTAAATGGATAAAATCATCACTGATTTTTTTATCGGTCAGGAAGAATGTAGGCCTTATAATAAAGAAAATTTCTTCATAATGACTAGGATCCCTTAAGTGCGTTGAGTTTTGTCGAGAAATTGTTTTCTCGACTCAAATGGAATGGAATCAATGAAAATCACGCTTTCAGTTATTTGTAAATCGATAAAAAAGGAACATGTAAACCGAAAAAATTCGTTTTTCGCCAGTCATTGTAGAACATACTACCTTTCATAATAAACTTAATCTCGTATTTTTCCGGAATCGGGTCTAAAAGTTACTGCTGTTTAAATACAAAAAAAAATCTCACGCAGCGCGGGCGCTGGTCTACGAAGCCGCTACCAGCATGAACCGCAGTACGTTCCCGTCTCTCTGACGAGAAGGCGAGCGGTTCGGTCATTTGGTGTGCGGGTTGCCGGGGAAGTAGTGTGCGAGAGAGAGGTCCGTAACGCGCTGTTATGATCGCTGGGGACGACTAGCGAAATGCGGTTTCTCATTGAGCGCGCTGAAGACACGTTGACGTTTTTTTGTCATTTTCCTCCTGACCAGACATAATGACGAAGTCCCATTTGAGTCGAGAAAACAATTTCTCGACAAAACTCAACGCACTTAAGGGACCCTAGTCATTATGAAGTATTTTTTCAAATTATAAGGCCTACATTCTTCCTGACCGATAAAAAAATCAGTAATAATTTTATGCATCAAAAGCAGATTGCAGTGACTTTTTTTTAAGAACCTTAAGGGGACCCAGTCACCTAAAAAAAGTCATGAGGAAAAAAATTCTGTTAAAGATACCCTTATTTTAAAAAATGTTACATTTAAATCTCATTAAGTACATAACAGGCATTATAATTCTGCAATTCTGTAAAGGCGTATAGTGCACAAGAATGGTGTGAGATCAAAAGTACAATTTTTTACTTGTCGTAGCTTTCAGACCAAACTGGTGGACCAATTTTAGTGTTCGATGTCGTATTTTATCTGTCGAAAAGTGCATTCTGGATTAAATACAGCGATTCTGGATGCAGTGAAAATTATATTTACTGTAACCAATTGGTTAGTGAGTTTTTGATAAAGAGAGATTTATTTACACATTTTAAATTATAGCTTCGTCATCAAGACCTGAAAAAAAATTCCTAAACTCAGACAATGCACTCTTCGACAGATAAAATAGGACATCGAATACTAAAATTTGTTCACCATTTTGGTCTGAAAGCTACGACAAGTGAAAATGTTACTGTTTACCTCATACAATTTCGGTGCGCTGTATGTGTTTACAAAATTGCAGAATGATAATGGTTTTGATGTACTTAATGAGGATTAAATGTAAGATATTTGAAAAATAAGGGTATAATTCACAAAATCTTTCTTCTTATTACTTTTTTTTGGGTGACTGGGTCCCCTTGTGTACTAGACATTATAAAAAAAATTCTTTCTATTATAAGGCCTACTTTTTTCATAATCGATGAAAAAAATCAGAAATCATTTTATCCTTTTTGAATGGTAGAGGAGGATTTTTTTGTCACCGGAAAAGCCAGTTAGATCAACCACTTGCATCAAAACCAGATTAAAGATTTTAAGGTCCTTAAAGCCGTTATCGTTTAATCTATAAAATGTTGAAATAATGTTGGCATTCGAGACATGGATCTCTTAAAGTTTAACAGATCCATTTCTCGAGATCTTCGCTGCCATCTCAAAATGATGGAAACAATACCAATTTTTTTATCGGTTCGAAACAAAGTGAACTACATAATAATAGTATATTGTGCAACAAGGGTTGAAAGTTGGCGATTGTGATGAGTGCGAGGTTTGCTGCCCGAGTGAAGCGAGATCTGCAAAATTCTAAAATTTCACACGTTCCGTGTAGAAAAAAAATAACAATTGAGATTTTCAACGAGATCTCGATAAAAATCGCAGAAAATACATACAGTCTATCCGAAATTCTTTCAGGAGTTCTGAAAAATCTATAACAGATTTTTTTTTGTAATTCTTACAAAAGTTTTAGGGAGTCGAATAGAGTGTCATTGAGAAATGATGAAATCAAAGGAAAAAAGATTGAAAAAGGGGAAATAAGACAGGAATCCATTTTTTCGGCCAGATTTATATTCAATGGCTAAGACAGACCATTGTAAATTTTAGACGATTTCCGCTGAGATCATCTTTAAGCATATGCTTACATATGCTTCACCTCTAAGCATATGCTTGGAGGTGACATCGTGGCATCGTGTTAATTTTTCCTACGATGCTTCTTATTAAGAGGAAAAATACCGCCGAAGAAAATTTTGTGCAATATCGAAACTGAAATAGGGATGAAAATTCCGAGATTACACCCCTTCTTAGGGGTGCGTACCGGTGATCGGGGCATTGTGACGATTTTTCCTACGATCCTTGTTATGAAGAGGAGTAATACTGCCGCAGAAAATTTAATACAATTTCAAAACTTGAAAAGGCATAAAAATTCTAAGATTTCATCCGTACTTAAGGGTGCTTTCCGGTGTTCAGAGAACGTTGGTGATTTTTCTTACGACTTTTGTTATGGAGACGAGTAATACTGCCAAAGAAAATTTTATGCAAAATCAAAACTTGAAAAGGCATAAAAATTCTAAGATTTCTCCCTCACTTAAGGGTGCTTTCCGGTGTTCGGGGCACGTTGGCGATTTTTCTTACGACTTTTGTTATGGAGACGAGTAATACTGCCGAAGAAAATTTTATGCAATATCAAAACTTGAAATGGCATGAAAATTCTAAGATTACACCCCTACTTAAGGGTGCTTTCCGCTTTGATGTGGAGACGAATAAAACTGCCAAAGAAAATTTTCTGCAATATCAAAACTTGAAAAGGCATAAAAATTCTAAGATTTCTCTCCTACTTGGGGGGGGGGGGGGGGGGGGGGGGGGGGGGGCAGGTCAAAAGTTAAAAAAATCGATTTTTTTTCTGTGAAAACATTCATTTCCATGTCATCTATCTATTAGTAAAGTTATAGGCCGGAATTCGCAAAAATGGCCAAGTTTCTACGGTACCATTCATATTTAATTTTCTTAAAAGTCGTAAAAAATAACCAGAATATTATATTTGAATTTTAAATTGTTTTATTTATTTATTATTGTTATATGCAGACATTATGGCCGATTTTTTGTTCACACAAAATAATTAAGGGTGTTGAAAAAATAAAAAAATATATATATATATATTTTTCTCTTCGGCAGTTTCGTTTAGTTAAGTATAACCTCTGAACCTGCAAAATCTTAGACATGATGCCGAAAAAATGGCCGATTTCTGCAATATACCTGCTTTTTTATGATTTTTTCTATATAATAAAAAGTTTATTACGTATTTGTAAATAAATTTTTATTTGTTTACCATTTTTTAAACCATTTAGAGAAGCGCGATATAAATGACGCAATGACAGTGTGATGTCGCCAACTCAATACGTAACACTTACATTATATTCGAATTCGCGCGAATAATGGGACATGCGCTGTGATATCTTAGCGCGTATCGCATGCGCAGCGTGTTACTGTCGCAAAAAGTTACTTCTGTTATACTCGAGACGCATAACCTCGAATTGACGGTTTTATTTTTCGTTCATATTATGCTATTAGCTTGGTTTCGTTGGCCATTTACGGTTTTTTTTTCAATCAATACTGCTTAAAACAGAATCAACAATCATCAGAAGTGGTCAGATATGTATAATTTGTTATGAAGTGATGATTTAATGTTTGTGCAGCACATTTGTGAATGTGTCAACACCGTATAAATTGTCAGTGATGTCAATAAAAGTGATCATCCCCATATTATTTACAGGTTTTTTTCAAATTATGCATTCATTTATGTTTTATTTGTAAAAAAAAAATCATTTATTAATAACAATATTAATAATATTCTGTAATCTGACTTGCAAATAATATTTTTATTTTGTTTATTAAAGGTACTAAGGTGCCCCAAAGGTGAAAGCAGCATAAACATTTTAATTTGAGTGGTAAACTTTAGATGCCATTTGCCGAAACTTGGTTTTAAAAACCTATTCTGCGCATGATTCAGATCAAACTACCAGGCAGATTGGGCTGGTTGATGTCTTATTTTCTTCTTCATGAAAAGATACACCGGCTAAATGGAGTAAATGTTAATAGAAGGTAATATTTTTTAAGTGACGTAATTATTACTAAATAAATTTTACGCTATTTTCTAAATCAGTGATTAACTTTGCTTTCAGAATGAAAAAAAAATAGTTTGCTCCATTTAGCCGGTGTATCTTTTTATGAAGAAGAAATGAGACGTCAACTAGCCCAATCTGCCTAGCAGTTTGGTCTGAATCACGCGCAGAGTGAAAAAACTAAGAACTTTGCTTAAGATAATATTAAAAGGCATACACAAGTCAGATGGCAGTAAAAAATACTTTCATCGAGTACCAACAATATAGTTCATTGGTCATTTTTATATGCAAGAGAATTTGGACGATATTGAATTTACAAATATAATTATTTTGACCTGACTCCCTCCCCTTAAGGGTGCTTTCCGGTGTTCGGGGCACGTTGGCGATTTTTCTCACGACTTTTGTTATGGAGACGAGTAATACTGCCAAAGAAAATTTTATGCAATATCAAAACTTGAAAAGGCATAAAAATTCTAAGATTTCATCCCTACTTAAGGGTGTGTTCCGGAGCTCGGGGTTCATTCTTGATTTTTTCTGTGACTCTTGTTGGCAATTCACGTTGGCAATTTTTTTTACGACTCTTGTCATGGAGCCGAGTAATACTGCCAAAGAAAATGTTATGCAATATCAAATCTGCAAAAGATACAAAAATTCTAAGATTTCACCCCTCCTTAAAGGTGCTTTCCGGTGTTCGGGGCTGGTTCCTGATTTTTTCTATGATTCTTGTTATGAAGAGGAGTAATACTGCCGAAGAAAGTTTTATGCAATATCAAAACTGGAAACGATATAAAAATTCTAAGATTTCACCCCAGTTAAGGGTGCTGTAATGCAGTCCAAAAAATGTTTTCTCATGCCCTTAGTCGGTATGATAACTTTTTATACCTAGTATAATCATTTGGCTTTATCAGAAATAATCTTTTTTTTTTTGTGATTTCGTTGCATTCCAACGATGCAAACTTCAACAGCATAATTGAAAATATGAATGAATTTTTTTAACTGTCCACAAGAAGGTTATTTCTGTACCTAAATCGTGGATTTACATTTTCCGTAAAATCCTCCTCTGAAGGGATGATCGAAAGACTGTAAAAAAGACCCGACATTAAATCTATCGACGGACAATAATTTAATCTAAAGAAAATAGTAGTGCTTCAAAGTAGAAATGGCCGATGATGATCTCCTATCAGGAAAATTGAGGAGTAAGAAAAGCACTGTACTGACTACAAATATTTCGAAATAATATTCTTCGAAATGCTTCCGCTTCTCTCGATTAGTTGTGAGTTTCAACTGCGCGAAACCTCTTCCTAGCATTGTGATCAGCGTTATTGAATAAATGTTCTTTAATCGTAGCCGCAATGACAATGGTTACGCCGAACTTGAAGCTTCCATCGCTACCTAATTAGTTCCAAAGGAATTTTCGCTACGTGACTTATTCATGTGAATATAAATTATTTATGAACGCGAGACGCCCGCTCACATTGTATTGTACCACATCCTGGGAATGCAGTCATGAAATTACACGCATAACTGTTTAGCTCGCTCATTAATCTGCATTAAACGCACTACTCGAGTTGAGAAAATTTGTTTATGGTTTTTTTTCTCTATTTCGCGTATGAGTGAACATAACAGCTGATCGGTATTCCTCGAGAGACCGCGCGATGTTGTCACGAGCAACTTTACGAAGCATACTATTTGGCTCTTGCTCTTGCTCACGCGCTTTGCTCACATAATATGCCCATTTATACTGTAAATGTGTAGGCTTTATGGCTGGTTGTATAATGAGTACATATATATATATTACGTCTGTCAATGAATGGACCGAACGCCCGCCCCACCATGAACGCTTCAGGGCCTCGTGGCACTCTTTCTCTACCTGTTTATTATTTTTCCTTGCCTGTTTCTACATCCTACCGCACGAGTTGCGAAGGCCTACTTCAAACACTCCTCATCACAGTCTCAACTATCTCTAAGTGTTCCCGCATACGAATAATTTCCAGTGAATTTTGGATCACGTCTTTCGCTTTCTAGCTTGCGTTGGGCATAGTTCTAAGAGACGAGAAGAGGGAATTAGGGATATTCTGCTCCAAATCAGTTTCCGTCTGATAGTGTAATGATTTTGCTTACTTTTTAAAAGAAAGCACGGCCAATTTTTGCAATTATTAAAAATTGCCTTAACCGGATCGTTTATCAGTAATGTGTGTCCAAAATCACGCATTTTTTTATTGGAAAGATCGGGAATAGGGCCGGAGCCAGGGAATATACTCGCTGGTAAAAATAAATTCTAGAGATTGATACAGATGCATATAATTTGAATGTGATTTCATCGTACGTTATCATCTCTATTTATTTGGACTTTGATCAATTTACACAATTTGAATCGTCCATATTAGTTTTCTATAGTTTTCGTCTTCGGGCCGTCCATAAATGACGTCACCACCGATTTGATGTTTTTCCCCCAAACGTGACATCACGCGATCTCACCGGAACCCCCTCCATAAAGTCAAAATAATTTCAATTTTTGTATTATCAAAAAACGTTTTATATATATATCATACATAGTCGAACGATAGTAAATATTTTTATATTATTTATGAATAGTATTAATAACAATAATGTAACTTTTCATACGGCGGTTAACAAAAACGTAAATACTCTTTTCGTTGACTAAAAATGCTCCAAGACTAGTACAAATGAAGATTACAAATGGAATAATCTGAAGAGATCATTTCGTTATAGTGAAATAGAAATAAAAAAAAATTTCCCCAAGAGATTGCGAAATTTTGCGTGCGATTTTACATAGTGGCCGCGGTCTGGGAAAACCGGGAAAAGTCAGGTAAATAAAAAATTGATCAGGGAATCAGGGAAAAGTCAGGGAAAAAGTAGATTGCTGCCAAAGTTTCAATAACTGAATAAAAATCCATAAAAGAAAGAGTTGGAAAAAAAAGCAACCGAAAAATATTTGAAAAGAAAAAAAAACAAATAAAAATTGATATAAACATTACAACTTAAATCTATTCGAACAAATCGAAGCACTCAACGAAAAAGTTTAAAGAGTGTTATATATTACTAAAATAAGTATTACACTTTACATCAGTATTTAATCGGATTTAAAGCATTATAATTCCAAAGAACGTTTATGTTCTGAAAGAGAAAATATATCTTCAAAAGTACTATTCGTTGTTGATCGAGAAATAAATAACTTATCAAAAACACGTATCTGTTTCTAATACATTTTTTTTTATTCGCGTTATAAATTTTTTAGTAGATGTCCTTAAAATTTCGGTCAGGGAAAATTGATAAATTAGTCAGGGAAAAGTCAGAGAATTTTTTCGGAAAAAAACGGCTACCATGATTTTAAAAAATGGAAATGCGTGACGTCACAATTGTGATCCTTGTGTGGTGACGTCATTTATGAACGGCCCCTTTCTATGGGTTAAATACGATCCACCAAAAAAAACCCTCATGGGTAAAAAAATTGAGACAAGTACATTTACGTGAGTGGTATCTAATACTCCCAAAAACACAGTGTGTCAAAAACTTGAGCCATAAACTATGTATAGGTACCAAATGTTGTGAAATAAACTAAAAATATATCAAAAGACGCGGCAGCGTCTCGAGACAAGTACATTTACACTGCCGCAGATCATTTACTCGAGCCAACTTGTTGTGGCCACTTTTTTTCGAGGTTAATATGTCATATTGACAAAATTATAGCGTTTTCAAGTCTTTTTCAGATATAATCAGATACTACAGGCCAAAATAATTCGTTTAAGACTAAAACGAGCGTTCAACGTTCAGTCGTTTAGGTGATATGGTCATTTATATTTCAAAACTTCTCTGAAATATTACACTTTTTTAGTGGTCGACTCTGTGATTTCGCACACCGATCTTTCGCAATCTGCCAACCACTATGTTTCGCAACCTACTAATCACTATAAGAAAATCATAACGTCATCCAGTGATGAGCCAGTTTCTGAAATATACGGCGAAGCAATAGTATATACATTCTTAATGTTAATAAACGATTGCTCTACAGCTTTGGTCTCCAGGTCAATTCGTCCATATTTTCCGATGTCGAGGTCGACCGCTCCGTAGTTTTTCGTGTCCAGGTCGAAGGCTCCGCAGTTTTCGTTGTCCAGGTCGATCTCTCCATGGTTTCAGATGTCCAGATCGACCTCTCCATAGTTTTCGGTGTCCAGGTTAATCTCTCCATGGTTTCAGATGTCCAGGTCGACCTCTCCATAATTTTCGTTGTCCAGATCGATCTCTCCATGGTTTCAGATGTCTAGGTCGACCGTTCCATAGTTTTCCGTATCCAGGTTGATGTCTCCATAGTATTCGTTGTCCAGGTCGACGTCTCTGTAGTTTTCGGTGTCTAGGTTGATTTCTCCGTACTTTTCGATGTCCAGATCGACAGCTCGGTAGTTTTCGGTGTCCAGGTCGACCTCTCCGTAGTTTTCCGTGTCTAGGCCGATCTCTGCATAGTTTCCGATGTCCAGGTTGACCGCTCCGTAGTTTTCCGTGTCTAGGTCGATTCCCCCATAATATTCGACGTCCAGGTCGACCTCTCCATAGTTTTTGGTGTCTAGGTCGACCTCTCCATAGTTTTCCGTATCCAGGTCGATGTCTCCATAGTATTCGTTGTCCAGGTCGACGTCTCCGTAGTATTCGTTGTCCAGGTCGATCTCTCCATAGTTTTAAGTGTCCAGGTCGATACCTCCATAGTTTTTGATGTCCAGGTCGACCTCTCCATAGTTTTCTTTGACCAGGTCGATCTCTCCATAGTTTTAAGTGTCCAGGTCGATTCCTCCATAGTTTTCGATGTCCAGGTCGACCTCTCCATAGTTTTCGGTGTCCAGGTCGATCTCTCCATGGTTTCAGATGTGCAGGCCGACCTCTCCATAGTTTTCGGTGTCCAGGTTGATATCTTCATAGTTTCCGATGTCCAGGTTGAGCGCTCCGTAGTTTTCCGTGTCTAGGTCGATTCCTCCATAGTATTCGACGTCCAGGTCAACCTCTCCGTAGTTTTAGGTGCCCAAGTTGATTGCTCCATAATTTTCGATGTCTAGGTCGACGACGCCGTAGCTTTGGTTGTCCAGGTCGATCTCTCCATGGTTCCAGATGTCCAGGTCGACCTCTCTGTAGTTTTCGGTGTCTAGGTCGATCTCTTCATAATTTTCGATGTCCAGGACGACCGCTCCATAGTTTTCCGTGTCTAGGTCGATTCCTCCATAGTATTCGACGTCCAGATCAACCTCTCCGTTGTTTTAGGTGCCCAAGTCGATTCCTCCATAATTTTTAATATCCAGGTCGACGACTCCGTAGTTTTCATTGTCCAGGTCGAACTCTCCATGGTCTCAGGTGTCCAGATCGACCACTCCCTAGTTTTTGGGTTCCAGGTCGATATCTCTATAATTTTCGGTTTGCGGTTATAACTGACAGAGAACTGTTAGTCTTGAAAAGCCTATTCTTAGTTGAAATTTGCAAAAGTCTTACGACTTTAAAAAAATTGTATTGCAATCAACAGTAAACTTTTTTTTAACAGAATATAGATCGTTAATTCGTATGCGTACCGTTTAGTTATGCTGTGCAGCTAAACTGCGGCTATCTCAAGAAATTCCAAAAAAGGTTACTGTTGATTGCAATACATTTTTTTTTAAGTCGTAACACTTCCAATTTTGAACTAAGAACAGGCTTCTCAAGACTAACAGTTCTCTGTCAGTTATAACTGCAAACCGAAAACTATAGAGACATCGACCTGGACACCAAAAACTAGGGAGTGGTCGATCTGGACACCTGAGACCATGGAGAGTTCGACCTGGACAACGAAAACTACGGAGTCGTCGACCTGGACATCGAAAATTATGGAGGAATCGACTTGGGCACCTAAAACTACGGAGAGGTTGACCTGAACGTCGAATACTATGGAGGAATCGACCTAGATACGGAAAACTATGGAGCGGTCGACCTGGACATCGAAAACTATGAAGAGATCGGCCTAGACACCGAAAACGACGACCTGAACATCTGAAGCCATGGAGAGATCGACCTGGACACCGAAAACTACGGAGCTGTCGACCTGGACATCGAAAAGTACCGAGAAATCGACCTAGACACCGAAAACTACAGAGACGTCGACCTGGACAACGAATACTATGGAGACATCAAGCTGGATACGGAAAATTATGAGAGGTCGACCTGGACATCTGAAACCATCGAGAGATCGACCTGGGCAACGAAAACTACGGAGCCGTCGACCTCAACATCGAAAACAATGGAAAAATCGACTTGGACACCTAAATCTATGGCGACGTCGATCTGGACACCGAAAACTATGGAGAGGTCGACCTGGACATCGAAAAGTACCGAGAAATCGACCTAGACACCGAAAACTACAGAGACGTCGACCTGGACAACGAATACTATGGAGACATCAAGCTGGATACGGAAAATTATGAGAGGTCGACCTGGACATCTGAAACCATCGAGAGATCGACCTGGGCAACGAAAACTACGGAGCCGTCGACCTCAACATCGAAAACAATGGAAAAATCGACTTGGACACCTAAATCTATGGCGACGTCGATCTGGACACCGAAAACTATGGAGAGGTCGACCTGGACATCGAAAACTGTGGAGGAATCGACCTGGACACTTAAAACTATGGAGGAATCGACCTGGACACTTAAAACTATGGAGAGATCGATCTGGACAACGAAAACTATGGAGAGGTCGACCTGGACATCGAAAACTATGGAGAGGTCGGCCTGCACATCTGAAACCATGGGGAGATCGACCTGGACACCGAAAACTATGGAGAGGTCGACCTGGACATCGAAAACTATGGAGGAATCGACCTGGACACTTAAAACTATGGAGAGATCGACCTGGATAATGAAAACTATGGAGAGGTCGACCTGGACATCGAAAACTATGGAGGAATCGACCTAGACACCAAAAACTATGGAGAGGTCGACGACCTGGACATGGAAAACTATGAAGAGGTCAACCTGGGCTCTTAAAACTATGGAGAGATCGACCTGGACAACGAATACTACGGAGACGTCGACCTGGATAACGAATACTAGAGAGACATCGACCTGGGTATGGAAAACTATGGAGAGATCGACCTGGACACCGAAAACTATGGAGAGGTCGACCTGAACATCTGAAAGCATGGAGAGATCGACCTGGACATCGAGAACTATGGAGGAATCGACTTGGGCACCTAAAACTATGGAGAGATCGACCTGGACAACGAAAAATGCGGAGCCGTCGACCTGGACACCAAAATATGGACGAATTGACCTGGAGACCAAAGCTGTAGAGCAATCGTTTATTAACATTACCAATGTATATACTATTGCTTCGCCGTGTATTTCATAAACTGGCTCATCACTGGATGACGTTATGATTTTCTTATAGTGATTAGTAGGTTGCGAAACATAGTGGTTGGCAGGTTGCGAAAGATCGGTGTGCGAAATCACAGTCGACCACTGAGAAAGTGTAATATTTCAGAGAAGTTTTGAAATATAAATGAATCACCTAAACGACTGAACGTAGAACGCTCGTTTTGGTATTAAACGAATTATTTTGGCCTGTAGTATCTGATTATATGTGCAAAAGACTTGAAAACGCTATAATTTTGTCAATATGACATATTAACCTCGAAAAAAAGTGGCCAAAACAAGTTGGCTCAAGTAAATGATCTGCGGCAGTGTAAATGTACTTGTCTCGAGACGCTGCCGCGCCTCTTGATAGATACGTTATCGGTATGTATGATGCACCAACGGATTTATAACATTTTATATTGAATTTACATTTCGTTACATATCATTTTTATCCGTTTGTGTTGTATCATGTTATATCGTAAATATATGATAAAAAATTAAACGTTCACAATCAAAGAGGCATCAGTAGAGTGACCCTGTCATTTTCTATCGTCTCGCAATTTTAGAAAGTATATCGAAATAAATTGTATGTCTTTAGACTGAAAAAATACAGGGTGTCCCATTTTAATCTTACACCCGATTTATCTCGAAAAATAGGGCTTCGATCGAAAAATGAGTCCTATAAAAGTTGTAGGGTTTGAAGGGGGACATCTGAAAAAAATTAGTTGTTCAATCGAAATTTCAAAATAGCGGCGTTAAGGACGCTGACATGTTTTTTTTTCAATGGAAATATGGTTTTTTTCGGACCAAAAAATTGTTAAATTGAAAGTAACAACTTTTGTAGGAATATTTTTTTCGATAGAGGCCATATTTTTATGATTTTTTACCTTTTTAGCATCACCCAGGATGTACCACGAGGAGGTAAAGCCTTTAACATCCCATTTGTGTGTGTGTGGGTGTGCGTGTGCGTGTGCGTTTGCGTATGCGGGCGTGTGCGTGTGCGTATGCGGGTGTGTGCGTGCGTGTGCGTGCGTGTGCGTGCGTCCAACACTCACAAGGATTAGGTCTCTGCGGCTCGTCACTTCCACAGTATTTTTTTACTCCAAACCCTCCTTGTGTGTGTGTACGTGTGCACTACACGTACAAGGATTAGGTCTCTGCGGCTCGTCACTTCCGCAGTATTTTATGACCCCAAACCCTCCTTGTAAGTGTACTTTGAACTCTTCTTAAAGATGTTCAAAGATTCCACCATTCATGTTGAGACATGCCTGGACCCTCCTCTCAAAATGACCGACTGTTCGTAAGAGGACATTTCTTGAGATTGCATGGCAGGCAACTGTGCTATCCTCTCCCTCATATCCTCTCTTGTTGTTGGACGTTGGCGATAGACAACGTCTTTAAGATAACCCCACAAGAAGAAATCGGGAGAGGTGAGATCAGGTGACCTTGGCGGTCAATGGACAGGTCCATCTTGACCGATCAACCTTCCCCCGAAAGTTGCGTTCAGATGGTTCCTTACAACACGAGCCCAGTGAGTGGGTGCACCGTCTTGCTGCAATCACATCTGTTGACGTGCACCCAAATCAAGATTTTCTAGGAGAATAGGCAATTCATGCTGCAGAAAATCAAGATAACGGGCACCCGTCACATTTCCCTAAAAAAAGTGGGGACCTATTATTTGGCCGTCAATAATGCCACACCAAACGTTCAAACTCCACTGATGTTGGTGATCGACCTGTCTAACACACTCCCAATCCCGATCCGTTGCGAAGGGTCGAGTTTTTTAGGTGGGCGTTGGGGCAAATCGAGAGATTCCCAGACTTTTTCAGGTTCGTCATGTTCAGTGATGAATCCACATTCAATAACCGGGGTCAGGTGAATCGATGGAACTTCAGGTATTAGTCTGATCATAATCCACACTGGGTGAGACAGATCGATCACCAACATCAGTGGAGTTTGAACGTTTGGTGTGGCATTATTGGACGGCCAAATAATAGGTCCCCACTTTTTTGAGGGACATGTGACGGGTGCCCGTTATCTTGATTTTCTGCAGCATGAATTGCCTATTCTCCTAGAAAATCTTGTTTTGGGTGCACGTCAACAGATGTGGTTGCAGCAAGACGGTGCACCCGCTCACTGGGCTCGTGTTGTAAGGAACCATCTGGACGCAACTTTCGGGGGAAGGTGGATCGGTCGAGATGGACAAGACCATTGGCCGCCAAGGTCACCTGATCTCACCTCTCCCGATTCCTATCGCCAACGTCCAACAACAAAAGAGGATATGAGGGAGAGGATAGCAGTTGCCCGTCGTGCAATCCCAAGGGATGTCCTCTTACGAACAGTCGGTAATTTTGAGAGGAGGGTCCAGGCATGTCTCAACATGAATGTTGGAATCTTTGAACATCTTTAAGAAGAGTTCAAAGTACACTTACTAGGACGGTTTGGAGTCATAAAATACTGCAGAAGCGACGAGTCGCAGAGACCTAATCCTTGTATGTGTAGTGCACACATACACTCACACGAGCAGGGTTTGGAGTCAAAAAATACTGTGGAAGTGCCGAGCCGCAGAGATCTAATCCTTGTGAGTGTTGGACGCACGCGCACACGCACACGCACGCACACGCACACGCACACGCACACGCACACGCACACGCACACGCACACTCACACACAAATGGGATGTTAATGGCTTTACCTCCTCATGGTACATCCTGGGTGATGCTAAAAAAAGCCAAAAATCTTAAAAATATTCGATAGAGGCCACTAGCCGCAGAGATCTAATCCTTGTGAGTGTTGGACGCACGCGCACACGCACACGCACGCACACGCACACGCACACGCACACGCACACGCACACGCACACACAAATGGGATGTTAATGGCTTTACCTCCTCGTGGTACATCCTGGGTGATGCTAAAAAAAGCCAAAAATCTTAAAAATATTCGATAGAGGCCACTCTATCGAAAAAAATGTTCCTACAAAAGTTGTTAGTTTTGATTTAACCATTTTTTTGGTCTGAAAAAAAAACCATATTTTCATTGAAAAAAAAAAAACATGTCAGCCTCCTTAACGCCGCTGTTTTGAAATTTCGATTGAACAACAAATTTTTTTCAGACGTACCCCTTCAAACCCTACAACTTTTATAGCACTCATTTTTCGATCGGAGCCCTATTTTTCGCGATAAATCGGGTGTAAGATAAAAATGGGACACCCTGTATCTCTCTATATTATAAAAAGATCTCGCCGCCGCCGCCGCCGTGTCAAGAATCGAGGAACTTAGAATTATTCGGGCTCAGGGCTTGGCGGAAGGGGGGGAGGGGGGGGGGGCACCCTTGGGTGGGGGACGATTGCGAGCGCGCGCAGCGCGCGAGCCACAATAAAATCCTAGTAAATATATATACATATATATATGTTTTTTAATGTTGCATTTCCCCCGTTTGCAGGAATTATGCCTATTACAGGGTCGGCCCGGGTCAGTAGCCAGTCCCCCCTGGGGTTCTGGTCCGGATCAGTAACCAGGCCCCCATGCGGCCGCATTCGACTTCCCCCTCTATATCGCATTCGCCATTTCTGCTATGGGCATCGGAAAACTGCGTAAAACCTATGCCGATATAGCCGGTCTCGAGTTTGCCTCACGACACCGGAGCTATGTCACTGTTCGTCGAGAACCTAAACACGGACTACAGCTGTATACATGTGACCTCCACAGGTAGGAATCCTGTGTGTATCTCATGTATACATCTAGAGCTTCATCGCGCCCGTATTTATATTTTCGACGAAAATCGACGACACCGGGATTCGAACTCGCGACCTACCGATGCTCTGGACTAGAGGCCAGTACACTGACCACTAGACCACCGCATCGGTAAAAAAAAACGCTGATATAAATCAAATAGTTTTCTATAATTTATACAATAATTTTATGCTGATTGACTCGTTTCTCTTCTCATCGTTCAACAGCACGCAAAGAAATAATTGGTTGCCCTAACCAAGTGCCATGGTTAAATATGCTCCAAGCGACAAAATTGTTTGGGCGAACTATTGGGTATCACAACCAATCCATTAGATGTCACACCCAATTGGTTGTTTGTGATGTCCAATGGATTGGCTGTGACGTCTGATCGATTGGTTGGGAGAACCAACTATTGGTTCTCCCAACCAATTTTGTCGATTGGAGCGTATTTAACCATGGCACTTGGTTATTATTCAAAATCGATATTCTTAATATGTTCGATGAATCCCGAAAAAAAGTACCTGGAAAAAAAGTATTAGGGGGAAAAAGTGCCAAAGAAAAAAAGACCCCGGGAAAAAAAGTCTTCGGAAAAAAGTACCCCGGAAAAAAAGATCCCGGAATTTAAAAATCACCTATAACTCAAGAACCGCTTGACTGATTGAGCTGAAATTGGGTACACAAGTGTGGTAAGACCTTATAGCTTTTTAAATAAAAAAAGAGCGTGAATGCTCTTACGTAAATGTTAGCATATCTTGCTCAAGAATTCTCCATAAGTGAATTTTGAAATTTTTTGAAATTTACGTGATTGTATTAACTTCAGCAAAATATGAACTATCAAGCCTAAGTTGGAGTGTATAAAGTCGATCTTCAGATTAATCATCTCGAGTATCCTAACATTTACGGAAGAGCATAAATACACTAAAAAAAAATTAAAAAGGCTATAAAATCGGAATTTCAGGATATATTTTGTTGAAAATTGCAGTAACTAAAGATCTGCTGCTGCTCTACTTGTGTACCAAATTTCAGTTCGATCCGTCGAGCTGTTCTTGAGTTATAGGTGATTTTTAAATTCCGGGGACTTTTTTCCGGGGGACTTTTTTTCCGGGATACTTTTTTTTCGAGGACTTTTTTTCCTGGGAAGTTTTTTTCCAAGGGTTCTTTTTTCTGGGTACTCCGAGGGATTTTTTTTTCCGAAGGACTTTTTTCCTGATACTTTTTTCCCTGGACCTTTTTTTCTAAGGGACTTTTTTTCCAGGGTATTTTTTTCCGTGGGACTTTTTTTTCGGGTACTTTTTTCCAAGGTACTTTTTTTCCTAATACCATGTTGAATAACGTTGGTTTTGTCAATATGCTTTTCTTATTAAGAATTAAATTAAACATGAAATATTAGTATATTGTATATGAAGTGCGTAAGCTAGGTTATTTTCGCACGAGTGCTAACAATCACACGAGTCGAAATTAACCTACTCGCACGAGTTACGCATAAAATTTTTTGTAATGCCCGCGAGAATAGTTTTTCTCTGGGAGGTTTAAGGGGATGCTGGAGTAGATTTTGATATCTCCTGTGATCGGTAAGTTTCCCGATTAGGACACAGGTGGCGTCGAGTAGTCTGCTTACTTTTGGCAAAAGATAATGAAAGCAAAATGGCCGCGCACCATATGTCAACAGACCTTTGCTGTAAGATATATTTGTTAAAGTACGCGAATCCAAATTCACAAAGAATCGCGTGTGATAAGGCAGAACGATCCCCCTCTCTAAGAAAGACCGTTGTCACCCGAGAGCGTCGGTACCGCTATCACGACGATCGAGAATAGCGGCAGTGAATATCGAAACGTCGAGCCGCACTCACGTCAACGCGAAAACGTACTCGCGATTAAGTCCAGAAAATCCGCGCAAACGACCGAACGACGCTACCACGCTTTTTTTCCGATACGAATTATTCCCGGTCGATACGGCGATTATATTCAGGAGTGATCCTTTGTATTTCTATTTTTGTACGTATTTTTCCCAGCGTTAATTACGGTGCGTTAAGTTTAATAAATCGAATTATTATTTTGGAACATTAATACGAACGAACGATTTATTACGACCCGGCTATCTTTCCCTGACAACGAATAACGCCAAAAACGCTAACACTCTAACGCAACACTCACCGCAAGTCCTATCTTTAATAGTCAGAAGTGGGATACAGTCTCCCCAAAAACCCACAAAGTGTGTGAATTTTTTTTCCCGTTCACGTTATTACGCGAAAAACTCCGCGAAAGATTTCGCGAAAATCTTGCGAAAAACGTCGCGAAAAATTCCGGAAAAATTACGCGAAAAACTCAGTGAAAAATTCCGGAAAAACTCTGTGAAAAATTACGCGAAAAACTCTGCGAAAAATTCCGCTAAATATTCCGCTAATGTCTGTGAAAAATCTCGTAAACCCGCAATTTACGATAATCGGCGACAAGTGCGGAATTGTGAATTTTTTTTTCTCTGAAATAGAATAGACAGTGATGTACGGCTACAGTAAATTTTGTGCGTGAACCGTTTAGTACGTGGAATTTCGACCACTCGAAAGATCAACATCTTTCGCTCGCCGCCCCCCAACGGCCGACAAGGTCAGGCGGACAATGGAAACAATGCGAGTAATCCCCAAAACATTGGCCACTCAATTCCGCGAAACGATGAAAGTGCTCAACGAAGTGTACCGAATGTGTTTACTTACCGTCCTCGTTCGAGTTCACATTCAAATACGATAGTTTCGAGACGTCCAGCCGCGTTCTCGACACAGCAAAGCAGCAATGCGACATTACCCGAAATGTCTGGGAACTTCTTACCGACTAGATGCCACCACCATCACAGTCGGCAATGCCGGAAGGGAGTCAACCGGCCGACGTCAATGTAGGTAACAATCGAGCATCACCACTAGCACCACAACTCGGCTACGGTTATTCTCAACCACCGCCACAACTGCCACCAGACGATTCGAACGCTCGATCGACGAATAATCCCGATCTCATTCGATTGTTGATCGAAGAAGGCCGTCGACGCGACGCAATGATGGAGAGAATGTTCGAACGTTTGACATCATCGAGCAATCAAACTGGTACCAATGAAGCAAATTTAAATTATAATATAATTCCAGATTTAACAAAACAGATCGACGAGTTCAACGGTGAGACGACTGGAGCAGCCGCACGAGAGTGGTTCGAGTGCCTCTCTAGTATGCAACGCCATTTTGTGCTCGAATTGGCACATATGCAATTAAAAGAAGGAGCAAAGCATTGGTACAAGATCCACAAACATGCAATCAACACCTAACCAACACCAGCATTCCAGCGAACGTTTACCACTACGGAGAGTCCTGCGGTCAAATGGAAAAATATGGTCGAAAGAATTCAGCGAAAAGAAGAACCAGTCTCAGCCTATTTTCACTCAAAGATAAAATTGTGTAGAAATTTAGGGCTCGATGATAATGACACCGAAGAACAAGTTTTGGTAGGATTCTGGTCGAAAGATCTTTATATCGCTATGGCAGCTCGATCACACGAAGACATCGACGATTTGTATCGAGACATTATCGCCTACGCACGAGTGGAAGATCAACGGCTAGACCGCATACGTGGACAGCGATCCGCAACAGAAAAACCTAAATCCACCGAGGTCAACAAGTCCCAGGGTCCGTTAAATGATTCTCCTTACAAGAAGAATGAAACAAAACCCACGATCAAAACTGAAGTCAATGAGATAAAATGTTTTAACTGCAATAAAACGGGTCATTTTTCCAGAGATTGTGAGGAAGAACGTCGAGAAAGATATTGTGTCCACTGCAAGGAGTCCGGGCATACGCAAAAACACTGTCCAGCCAAGCAAGGAACGTGAACCACAGCCGCTTCAGTGAACCAAGTGTCATCATCACTCGCCGAGACCCTCCAAATTTATTTAAAAGACGCTACCATCGAAGGAGGACCGATAAAAGGGTTGATCGACACCGGAAGCGCTTACTGTACCATCAAAGATACCCAAGCTTTGAGCGGAAACCTTACATTCAAGCCAGGAACAGAGCCTTTGAAGAGCTTCGGGCCAGAAGACTATCTAGTTAACTCTCCTGGCACAGTAACCGTAAACCTTACGATTGATGGAGTCACCGTGGAAAACATTCTGGTGAAAGTGGTACCGGACAATGTGCAACTGGTCGACATGCTAATCGGATGATCGTTTACGATAGCTCCCGGGGTTGGACACCAACAAATCGACGGCGTATTTTCCTTCATCCGAAAAGAACCTAATCCATTCGCAGGAGTGGAAGTGTCACCATCGACTTCTACGGCGCTGCGAGCAACAGAAGATTTAGAAGCAGCAGCTCGAACGATCCAGTTCATCAACACGACGAACGACGAACGTCGCTACGAACTTCCATTTATCAACTTCGCCGGAACATCACGAAACATCAAAGAAGACAAAGTGTTAGTGAAAGGGGAAATTTCCCCAGTGCCAATATTAAACGTGCGCGCTCAGTACCCTGAAATTGTGCGCGACGATATCTCCGTTGGTACCGAAATATCAGAAACAATAATTACGGTCTTATTAAGAGTGCTGAATAATTTTAGAGACACGATTGCGTTAACGGTAGACGAACTAGGTTGCACGGATCTCGTGCAAATGGACATTTTCGAAAAACCGAATAACAGACCGATCAGTGGCAAGCCGTACCGCGCGAGCGAAACCGAACGTACCGAAATGCGAAAGATAATAGGCGAGTATAAAAGAATCGGCGCGATACGCGAGACAAATTCGAACTACGCCAGTCCCGCGTTTAAATTACGGTCAATTGCTGAATTTCCGGTTCCTAAAAACATTCACGACGTCCGTCGCTTTGTCGGATTAACAAGCTTCTTCTGAAAATTCGTTCCGGGATTCGCAGACCGAGCAAGTACGTTGCACGCGTTATTTAAAAAGGACAAAACATTCCGTTGGACCGAAATCGAACAAACCGCATTCGAAGATATACGTAACGCGTTAACTTGCAGTCCAATCTTAAAAACGTATAATCCGAGACACGAAACAGAGCTGCACACGGACGCGAGCGCGATAGGGTTGACAGGAATACTCTTACAGCGAGGCAGCGACGACCTCTTTCATTTAGTCTACGCCGTTAGTCGTCGAACCGACGAGCACGAAAGAAATTATCATTCAAGTAAATTAGAGTTATTAGCGATAATCTGGTCCGTCGAATGCCTACGACCGTTACTAGTTAATATCCGATTCACAATTATTAGCGATTGTCAAGCATTGACATATTTAAGAACGACAAACAACGCGCAAGCAGCGCGTTGGCGCACGTTGTACATCGTCCGGGTAAACAATTAGCGCACGTCGACGCTCTTAGTCGAGCTCTGGTCGACCCGGCTCCGATCATCAATGATCGGACCGACCGAAGCGAACGCAGGAGCAATTCTACCCGTAGTAAATATAGAGGACGAAGTTATCATGTATCAACACGCGGATTCGTCGATAAAACAAAAACGTGAAATTCTAGGTAAATTTATGCGAGAGCGAACGAAAATCGGAAACGGTGAAGTGCGCGATTATGAACTACACAACGGCGTGCTTTACAAGAGACAAGAACAAAAACTTTTATTTGTGGTACCAAACACGATGTGAAAAAGTATCGCAGTGAGATTTCACGACACCTGTAGTCATCCAGGCCTCGAGAGAACATTGACGGCAATTCGTCACACGTATTACTTTCCAGCGATGAAGAGATACCTGAAACAACAGATCGGTGCCTGTCTACACTGCTTACTCAACAAACCGAAGGTCGGTAGACAAGCAGGCGAATTACATCCGATCCCGCCCGGGGAACGCCCTTTTGCAGTAGTCCACATGGACCACGTTGGTCCGTTGATAACAAGCGCGCGCAGAAATAAATACGTTCTCGCGCTCATCGACAATTTGACGCGCTTCGCAACGTTAAAAGCCACGAAGAATACGAAGACTGCGGGAGTCCTCCGCACACTCAACGAATTTATCTTACAATATGGAGCACCCGTTCGCGTCATCACGGACAGAGGAACGTGCTTCACATCGAAACAGTTTACTGAACTCTGTCAACAACACGGAATACGTCACGTACTCGACACACCACGTCACGCCCAAGCGAATGGGATGGTGGAAAGATTAAACGGTACCTTATTACCCGCGATGCAAGCGTCACTACGAGAAAGTGAAGGACGAGATTGAGACAACCGGCTAAAATACGTTCAACGCGATCTCAACGCATGTCAAAATGAAACAACGGGAAAAAGTCCGTTTGAGCTCCTCTACGGATATTTTCCGAAACATGACGATCGACCGATTCGAGTTCTCCTAGACGAAAGACCCTCAGGATGCACCCTACAAACGATTCAGCAAGAAGAAGCGCGAAAAAGAATCGCAAATCAACAAGAGAAATACAAGACTCGATATGACAAAAATCGAGTAACTCAAGCAAAGTTTTACGAAGGGGACATCGTCGCCATGTCCACCGCATCAGTAGCAACAGGCGAAAGCAGTAAATTCCAAGGTCGTTTCCGTGGAGCCCTAGCCGTAACGGTGGTTCTTCCCTCTGATACTTACCGTGTAAGTGAATTACGAACCGATCGCGGAAACACATGCTACAGTACGACTGCTCATGCGAGCCAACTGAAAATTTGGCGACCAATGGAAGAAGACGGATACGAGGAAATTACGACCGCCGACACCGAACAGGAACCGCAAAACCTCGACGAAGGGGTTCAAGAAACAATAACAAACGAAGAAAACCTACACGAAACGGTGCCCGAAGAACTCGAGGTACCAAGCAGAGACAACGACGCAAACGTTAATTACGGCGCGTTAAGTTTAATAAATCGAATTATTATTTTTGAACATTAATACGAACGAACGATTTATTACGACCCGGCTATCTTTGCCTGACAACGAATAACGCAAATAACGCTAACACTCTAACGCAACACTCACCGCAAGTCCTATCTTTAACATATTTGTTCCTGGAAATTAGATATGTAAAATCAGACCGGATGTCAATTCAATGTGATGATTTCTAAATATTCCAAAACCCTCAGAATGTTAACTACACAAGCCAAATCCATCTACAGTGTATACTACGGTTGCATTGCAGAGGCTCGGAGCTTTTGCCAAAAGTAAACAGCACCACCTCTCTCCTAATGACGGAACTATATTCATGCTCCTTACCAGCTCTGAGCCTATGCGAAACGCAAACAGTATTTGCAATCGCAGTATACACTATTCGTGGATTTGGTTTGTGTAATCGATATTCCGACGGTTTTGAAAAGTTCAGGAATAATCAAAGAATGGGTGTCCGGTCTGATTTAACAGATCTGAGTTCCAGAAACGTTTATATCTTACCTCAAAGGAATTGTTGACATTTCGAGCGGCCATATTGGTTTTTAAGAGGTTCAGTAACATACAATTTCTTACATTTCTTGTATGTTTTGAACAGTAGTTCGACCGGACACCCAAGCATAAATGTTTTTATTACATCCCTGCAAAATTTACCGTATATTTGTAGCATATTTTCGATGGATGGTGTATACTACGAAATCGCCTATTCTTACCGACCAAAGACGGTAAAAAAATCTACTCCAGCATCCCCTTAACGGGACTACAATAGTACTTTGCGATACTAGTGCGTAAAAGCGGACTTTCGGCGAAGGTTGGAAAGTGGCTGCACGAGTCGAACCGAGCGCTACAACGGCACGAGGCGAAGCCGAGTGCTGTTTGTAGCGCTCGGTTCGACTCGTGCAGCCACTTTCCAACCGCCGTCGGGAGTCCGCTTTTACGTACAAGTATCGCATACTACTTTTTGTAACAAATGCACGAAGTGCCAGGTTATGTATGGCTGGCCGTGACACGAAGGAAAAGAACCGATATGCGCATGCGCGCACAGTATTTTCGATACGGTTATCGTATTTTCGACACGGTTATCGTATTTTCGATACGGTTATCGTATTTTCGATACGGTTAGCGTATTTTCGATACGCCTTCTCGAAAAGCGCCATCTTCTGTCACAGCCGGCCCATACACAACCTGGTACTTTTCGTGCATGCGTTACAAAAAGCAAGTTTTCGCACTGTACAGAATCCGTCGGACTCCGTTCGCAAAGTGGCGCGGGAGGAGAGAGGAGGTTTAGGGCGTTCGAGTTAGATATCTAAAATACTCAAATTATTTTATTTAACAAAAAATATTGTACTTTGTTTTTTTTGTATTAAAAAAAAAGTGTACATTTATATGAATTATTTCTTGTGGTAAAAAAATTGTAGTCTAGTGGTTTCCCTTAATTTAAGAAAAACCTTGCACATTGCTTCCTCATTATTTTTCACTTTTTACAAAACTATCTCTATGAGGAAGTATGTTATTCAATTTTGGCTTCCTTATAAAGGAAGCTTTGTATAAAGTGAAAAATAATGAGGAAGCAATGTGCAAGGTTCTACTTTGCATCCTTGTTTTAGTTGGATAAATAAACATGTTGTGAATTTGCTTTTTCTATTTTGTTATTCCGTTATTTCGTTATTATTATAGCGTTTCCGAAAGTGGATGTGATAACGTATATTTTTAAAAATAATTCAACACCATAAAATCAAAAATTTCATACCGTTCGTCACTAAATTATACATATATAATGGATGAATACTATTTCATTTATATACAAAATTTGAGCTCGCTATCTCAAGTTTTGCAAAAGTTACAACACAGCGGTAATGTCAATTTTTTTTTAAATTCGAAAATTCCATAAAATTTGAACCACTTTACCGATTCGAACCAAATTCAATACCAAACAACATTGTGTACACCTGCTCTTATAACCAACTATTTAGTAAAATAGACTAAATTTTCCGAAAGTTAGAGCGCGCAACTCCTTTTTTCAAAAAACTCAAAACGGCATAAAATCGAAATTTTCGCACACATTTTGTCGAAAATTGCAACAGTTGAAGAGGGTCTGCTGCTACACTTGTGTGCCAAATTTCAGCTCGATATACAGAACGGTTCTTGAGTTATCGGCGTTCGAATTTTCGGAGTTGTATACAGACACGCACACGCGTACTCGCACGCATACGCGCACACATACGGACTTTTTTTTCCAGATCACTTTTCTGGACGTTTTGGACAATTCTAAGTGTCCTGACATAAAAATCTCGAAATTTTTTTTTTCATGAAATCAAAGCTTCCTCTATGAGGAAGCAAAATATTTATATGTATTATTATCCGAGTAGAAATTTGGAGCGTTACATCAAGCGTGAATCTGGCTGGCATGAATCGTAGAGTTGCTTGATTTGGGTGACACCTGACATGTTAGCGTTTCACTTAGAAATTGTTTTTGTCTTGAGAATAGTATAAGAGTTATGCAAAAACTGATAAAAGTTTTTCTAAAGAGGGTAAACCTTAATCAGTTTAACTTGGCTCAGTACTCAAGCTTCGTAAATTCTTAGAAGTTTAAATTTGAAGATTTTTTTAGACATCTCGAAACCGCAATTATCAATATTATTCGAAGGGGTTTCTAAAAGGAATATATTTATTGAAGTACACCATTTTTTTATTAACTTTTTAACTCTCCGTATGAACTATTTTTATTTTGAGAACTTCTATTAGAAATTCGAATTGCGGAAAAACTTATTTAAAACCAAAAATGTTTTCTCAAAACAAAAATTGGACGCCAAGTGAAAAAGCCATACAAAAAAATACCTAAAAAAAATTGCTGACAAACAAAATCTCTTGCAAAAATATTAAGCCAAATCCCATATATTAGCCAAGTAAAACTCGCTACAAAAAAAACTTGGCGTGCCAGCGACTAGCTTCCGTACATAGTCCATTGAAGTAAGTGCGGGAGAAAACAATTCCTGTTGATATTTCGAGTTTCGTAATATCGAAAGCAGTGTGAGCTCGAGTTGCATATCGTACCTTACTTATTACTTTTGTCTAATTTATCAGTCAGTACCTCTACTTTCTTTTCACCTCATTTAATCTAATATCTGAATATATATAAATCTTTGAAATATTGTTGCTGGTACTATCGGGGACCTCGGCCCCCGAACCCCTCACCGGGGTTTCGCCCCTGGACCCTGCCACTTTTGGAATCCTCTCCTCCCCCACTGAAAACTCGTACCGCAGCTCTGTTAGACCTTCCCGAAAACACCTCTCTTTTCTCGCAAGCATAAAAAAAATTTACTTTTCATTTCACAGAAAATTTTTCTCGCTATTCAAAGCATCTGACAACGTACTACACTTTCTATTGTCTGATACTCAAGTATCTATTCAGTTTCTAATATTGCAGGTTTTATATATAAATCTTTGAAAAATTGTTTTTTTTTATTGCGCCCCCCCCCCCTTCCAACGCCTCGGGGCTTAGGCCCTCGGCCCCACCCACGTGGTGGTACCCTTAAAATCAAGTAAGCAAAGGTTTTTAAAGGTCAACCATAATTGGAAGTACGTTGTCTTCCCGTCCTTATTTCAATGGACTATGTACGGGAGCTCGTCGCAGGCACGCCAAGTTTTTTGTAGAAAAACATCTTCATCTGTTGAATATCTACCAAGGGGACTTGGCTAATAGGATTCGGTTTAATATTTTTGAAAGAAATTTTATTTTGCGAAAGATTCTTCAGCGAAGAACTTTTGGTTTTCACGTGATTTTTTTTTATGGGATGGTAACACTTTTAATACTTGGCGTACCATTTTTGTTTTGAAAAACATTATGAGATTTCGAATAGTTGATTAAAAAAAAGAATGATCTAGAATCCAATTGCAATCGATAAATGTAAAATATCATCCTTATTTGAAGATATATTATGAGCGCAAGAAATCTGGCAGCGATGCGTCAACGTTTCCAAAATTTGTGTTTCGAGATTGGAAGTCGTGTGCGCCCGTACCTCGTTGTGAAGGCGCGCGGCAGTTCGAGTGGCCCAGAGAGGTTAGGATGGCGGATTCCGAGAATATTCCAAGCAATTCGGGTAATAAGTCAAAGATATTTCATTGGAAGGGAAGATGTTTATAATACATATTTAATTACAAATGTTATCGTTTGATAAATTTTATATTTCGAGAGATTCAAAAAGTATGAATATTGTGTCTGTATTTGACTTGAATTACGCGTGCTCTCCGTCCGCCACTTGTGCTACTCTAGGTTGCCAGATTTCTAAGGAGCCATCTCGCCTCGCCTCATTTTTTCGACGATTTGTCTAATATTACTCGCGATTTCTCTACCATTTTCGTTATAACCGTGAATGTTTTTTCATAATAAGGATCCCCATAGTCTACTGTATACAATATGTATTTTTCATAATGCTGTCATTAATCGCACGGAAGATATAAGTGAGTATACGTGAGTAAACGTTTCCTCACGATTGGTGTTGACTTACGCATTTAATATCTCGAAAAAGAAGATTATAATCGGGTTCAATCTTTTTCAAGGCGACGCAGAAACGTTCAATCTACAAACTGTATAAATTTCAGAAACTTGTCATTATTTTGAAAAACATGGTCAACAACCTTAAGCCGAGTCTCTTTATATCAGTTTTGATATTTGACATAAACAAACATTTGAATGCATGAACTTGGTCCCAGTATGACTGTTGATACCATCGACCAATTACAGCACAAATAAACCGACAACAATTAAATCTCGCACTTTCGATATTAAAACTCGAAAGTCGATATATCTCGTCACCAACTTTTTAAGAGAAGAAGACATCAAAATTTCCAGTGATACATTTTAAGATATGTGCAAAGCTTCATGCAATTCGTCATCTATATAACCTGAAAATGTATCTAGAGCAATCATCAAAATCTTGTCGAATTATGCAAAGAGTTGAGAATTTGGTGAATCAGCTGATGATATTTTAATTATTGATACAATTTTTTTTTGTAACGTAGACGGACTGACGTCAATATGATGATAAATGTTTCCAAAATATACAACGTTATGAAAAATCATGATTAAATACAGACACAGAATTACAACATCCACAAAAAATGTATTTAAGTGTGGGGGATGGCCGCAACCGGTACTTCTACCCTATGCGTTGAGATTTAAGAACAATGCATTCTTATCTGTTTTCGTAGGATACGGCCGCAAGTAGCTCGCGAATTGATCGACATGTGCAGAGTGTGCACCCAAGTACCGCCGGGAGAGCCGCAGGTATTCTTAGGACCCGACAAAGCCTTCACATACGATCATGTGTTTGACACCGGAGTCGGTCAGCAAACTATATACGACGCCTGTGTTGCCCGTCTTGTGGACGGTGCACTGGACGGCTATAATGCAACCGTCTTGGCGTACGGACAGACTGGTTCCGGAAAGACGTACACGATGGGAACGGGCTTCGATGTAGAAGTCGACGAGAGCATCATTGGCATCATTCCAAGGGCGATAAAGCATCTTTTCGATGGAATTAATGATAAGCAGGAACGGGCCCGGGAACGCGGACAAATGGCTCCGGAGTTCAAGGTCAGTATCAAGTAGTTCATACGGCAGTAAGCTGCAAAATAAAACTGTGACAAGACAGCTCGCATTATAGTAGAAGCAGGGTTCTCATATTTTATCATTTCCCTCGATGAACTAATACTATTTATAGTTTTGAAACCGTTATCGACAGCTTTACAAAAAACATGTATTTTTTTTAGTGAATTTTAAAAGAAGGGGAAATAAATATAGGGAATTTATCGGAAATTTAATTGAAAAAAATGAGTTCATATTGTTAATGCATTAAAAAATAAATTCAAGACTATACGCAATTTTCGGTAGTAATATCCCAAGACCTCCAAAATTATCAGTATATTTCCCGATTGTTTTGTTGCTGAGCAACGAGAGGAAGGAGTTTCGCATAGTAAAATCCCGAACGCGCAGCGCGAGGGTTTTTTGTGCGAAACTTATCCCGATTGTTGCTAAACAGGGAAACTAGAGGGAAATATTATGATTAATTTTGGAGGTCGAGGGGTATTTGTCGGATTATTTTTCGGATCTGGATTTCGGCTAAGCACAGAGCAGTATTCGAGGAAATATTAACCCAATTTTTGACAGACAAAAATGTCAATCCGAATGAAGCCCACTGGCACTTCTCAAGAATTGCGTCCCCGTTAATGTCCCCAACCACCACGCGGCGCTAGTAGTTACCTGCTCGACTCGCTCGAATCGCGTCCACGTATAACCAATAAAATGGTGAAATTTGAAAATTGTGAAACTATATCATATGATATTCACATATCGACTACATTTTATTCTATGCCCAAAATCTACGAAACAGTTCTGAATAAATGTTTATATCACAACAACAATAATGAATCGATAATACGGATAATACGCAATCATTGAGAAGGTTAGGAATGACGCTATCACATACTCGATTTTGCCGGTTTGCAGAGTGGGAGTAGAACAGATGACTACTATCGCCACATAGTGGATTAATTTCAGCGGCGACAGTAACGGGGACATCGTATGTTACGGGAATCTAGAAGAGTGTCAGAGGCATGTCCCAATCTTACGTTGGTTGGAAACAAGTGAAGAGCTAGTGTGGAATATCCGGGTGAAATTACCGATGAAATTTTTAACAAATGAAATTCGATTACCGAGAATACCGCTCTGTGATTGGTCGAAATTCAGGCCCGAAAAATAGTCATTATAAATTAAGTCTCTGTGCAGTTGTTCAAAAATTTAAACATCTTTTTATATGCTCTGTAGGTTCTCATTATGAGATAATAATTACTAAAATGATTTTACTACAAATTTTACTACAAAAATAGTGAGGACTTATAACTCTGAGCAGAATTACTGTAATACAATATAGTATATGATCTCCTATAAATGCTCAAACAATCGCAGAGTTTGAACTACGTTCCTGCAATCGGATTCCATGCACTTGTAAAATGAATCTTAGATTGCAACATGACACGGGGAATGTCTGTGGGGAAGAGATATATTCGTGTGTATTTGTGTCACACATGACACAATATGTATCACTACATAATTCAATGAAACATAAAGCTTTGCCACTTACAATCAGTTACATTCTGTGCTTGTCAAATTACTATTCTTATTGACGAGTAAAAAAAAAACGTCAGATTTTCATGTTACATTCCATGACATCGCAATCAAGGTCTGGAGGTGATATCTCAGAACTGCCACGAATTTCTTTTTATATGCAGTACTTACTGAAAAATACAGCAAATGTTTTAAAGAGTAGTAGTAGTAAAAGTGATTTATTGACAATTTACACTTTTTTTTACACATTAACATATATCTTAAATATTAACATAGAAATTGTCAAAGGGCCATCGACCGGAGTCCTTCAGCCCTCGGATATCACGATATTCAGTTAAATATATACATATATTTTTTTTTGGTACGGTTCTGTGTTTTACATTTGTATTGTATTATCTAGGACATCAGTATTAGTCATTTGTTCTAATTGTTGGTATATTGTGTGCAATGGATATTTGTATTTTCGAGTTCCATGGTGTTGCGGTTGTATACATAGAGGCTTCATGTTATTTACTTGGGTGGTGGCAAAACGTGTTGTCAGTTGCTTACATCTATCTACTATGGGAGTGATGCCGGTTGTTTCATATAGAAGTGTGTTTCGAGGGTTGTAGATAGGGTTAGCGGGGTATCTGATGCGTGTCAGTCGTCGGATTGCGCATGTTTCTGCGGTTTTTATTTTTTTTAGAGCATTTTCTTTGCAGTTGAGAAAGATTGGGTGCCCGTATTCAATTATCGGTCTGCATATACTTTTGTAAATTTTTGTTAGTTGTTTTATGTGGATTTTACGGTTTCTGAAGGTAATACTTCTGAAGTGGGAGGCTCTCGTTGTCATTTTGGATTTACATTGCTGGAAGTGGTAGTTGAAATTCAGTTTGTTATCAAGATTTATTCCTAGATATTTCGCGCGTTGGAGTGCCGGGATGTCTACGTTAAACATATTGATTTTAGGAGAGTGAGGGGTGATTTTATGATTGAAAATAAGCAATTGTGATTTCTGTGGGTTGGGTTTGAGACTCCAGTTGTTGAACCAAGTTATAGTTTTTTCTACGGAGTTTTGCAGTCCTTCTATGCTATTGTTTATGTTATTTTTATGCGTTATTAGTACCGTGTCATCTGCAAATTGGAGAATATATTGAGTTGGGTCGACCCATTCTTTATTGGGAAGGTTGTATTAGCTCCGATTAATAATGATGTCGTAAAAGATTGGCTGAATGGTTTATTAAAGAAAGTATGAGACGTGTTTATTCGTTGCTAATGATACAGAGAATGAATCGTCTCCGCTCGGCACATTTCATTTGTTCTTTCTTTTCTTTTTTTTATAACGTGTGGCTTACATTCGGCCATCCACAACTAGATCGCCTCGATCTAACTATCAATTGTACTGCAATTGTATCTAACAAACATGAACAATAACAATTCTGATTTGCTGTCGAATTATTGTAGATAGCGTTGTGGTCTTTTCTTATTACGCGCCGGCATGATTCGCTTTGGCTGTTCAGTTTGCTTCAAAAGATTCTTCTCGCCATCTTCGGTTCGATTCGGTGCTTCAGTTTCTCCATCGTCAAGCTCGACTTCCTCTTCAGTACTCGATTCTTCATTCTTCTCACTGAATTCTTCTGGATCAGTAGGGTACTTTTTAATTTTGTCTACGGGTGCCGTTCCCTTGTAAAATCGCTGCGTATTCAGCAATTCTGGAGGATCTTCGATACGATACTGATCATACGGGAGAGTTTCCGTTACGACATACGGTCCTTTGTACTGTCTGGCCAATTTCAGTGATTGACCCGTGGCTGCCGGAGTTCGTTCAGCGAGTACTAGATCGCCGGGATTATATTGAGGTGCCTTGGCACGCTTCAAATTATATCGTTCACGTTGTCGAGCTTGATCTTGTCTTATTTGATCCAACGCTTTTTCTCGTCTGGCCTGAATTTCTACATCACGCAATGTGTCTTCGGTGTGGTCTCCGATTATACCCCTTGGAGTGTAATTGAAGAGTAACGCAAACGGCGTTTGACCTATGGCTTTATGAACTGTATTGTTCATTCCCCACTGCACTTGGCCCACGTGATCATCCCAATTGTTCTCACTCGTTTCGGCACACAGGGCAGCTAGTGCTGGAGTAATCGTTCGATTGTATCGCTCTACTTGACCGTTCGCTCGAGGTGTTGCTGTCGAATTTAGCACGTGTATGATCCGCGAATTCCTGCAGAACTTTTCGAATACATCGCTCGTGAACGCGGTCCCTCTATCCGAGATGATTCGATGAGGCGCACCGAATAAAGCATTTAGTTCTCGTAGAAAATTAATCGCTGGCGCTGCTTTCGTCGTCTTCGTTGCGCGTAACATTGTGAATTTTGTGAATCCATCGACCGCAACAAGTAAATAATTGTTTGCTCTTTTACTTTTAACGAATGGTCCGAGATGGTCAACGTGCCAGGTGTGGCATGGATGACCGACCTTGTCAATCGAATGTAATTCACCGGGTCGTTTACCTGCCGGGTGTTTATGATAGAGACACGGGAGACACGCACCGATATATCCCTTCACGTACCGCTTCATTCTTGGAAACCAGAATAATTCTTTGATTTTCTTCATCGTTTTATCAAGAGCAAAGTGCCCTATGTCGTCGTGGTTTCGCTTCAAAATGCGCCATCGAGCTCGATCTGGTACAACCCATCGGTACATGACTTCTCCCTCGTTTCTTTCCACGCGATACAATTTTCCTTGCCGTAGTATAAAGTCTTTTCCGCTATACTCTCCCTTGCGTATTTCTTCAATGATAACTTTATACTTCGGATCTGTTCGTTGCGCTGCCGCTAACCAGTCGTCGTCGTAGACATTAGTAGTAAGAATCACTTGTTCGTCCGAATCCGCTAGTGCCTGTGGTGGTTCGTGTGGTGCTCGACTCAGAGCATCGACGTGGCTCATCTGTATTCCTGGACGATGTATGACAGAGAACGTAAATTCTTGTATTCGCAACCACCATCTTCCAATCCTGGGGACGATGTCTCTCTTCGTAAATGTGCTGCGCATTGAATTACAGTCAGTGACGATGATAAATTCTCGTCTCAGTAACCACGACCTGAATTTTTCTACTCCCCACACGGCCGCTAATGTCTCGAGTTCGTAGGAATGATATTTTCTCTCATCCCGAGTCGTTTGTCTGCTCGCATAATACACAGGGTGCATTTTCTCATCAGGTTGTTTCTGCATCAGAATAACACCTAATCCGTCGATACTCGCGTCGCTGTGTAGCTCCGTCTCGTATTTGGGATTGAAAGTGGCTAGAACAGGACTTTCGGACAATTTTTTTCGCAAATCACAAAATGCGCTGCGCTGTTCTTCTTCCCACTTGTATTTCGCATTTTTTTGTAGTAGTGACGTTAAAGGCTTCGCAATCCTTGCGAAATCGCAAATGAATCGTCGGAAATAGCTCATGAGCCCTATAAATCTTCGCAACTCGTGGGCGTTCTTTGGTTCGGCAAACTTTGATACACAATCGATTTTGTATTTTCCGGGTCGTATTCCGTTCGCTGAGATTTCAAATCCCAAGAAGTCTATTTTCTCGTATAAAAAATTGCACTTCTCCAGTTTTAATCGAAACCCTGCCGTCTGAAAAATTTTCAGAATTTCTTCCAAATGCCGCAGTCCTTCTTCAACGCTCGATGTCGGTATCAAAATGTCGTCCATGTACGCCAGTGCTATCGTATGTCGTAATGGTCCAAGTGTTGCGTTTATTGCTCTTTGGAAAACCGCGGGAGCATTCGTTAATCCGAATGGTACCCGTGTATACTGATACTGTCCATCGGGGGTCACGAAAGCAGTGAATTCTTGCGATTCTTTTGCTATAGGTATTTGGTGGTATCCCATTGCTAAATCGAGGCTCGTGAAATACTTTTTTTTTGACAGTCGCTCGAGTTGATCATCGATTAAGGGTAGAGGATACTTGTCTTTTTTAGTGATTTTGTTCAATGCACGGTAGTCTACGCATAGTCGATGTTCACCCGATTTCTTCTTCACAAGTAGAACCGGAGATGCGTAAGGCGAGCTCGAATCCGTGATAATACCACATTCTTGTAATTCCTTGACGATTCGACTAAGGTCTTTTCGTCCTTCAAACGACATTCTATATGGTCTGTATGTCACCGGTACGTCTGATGTCAATTCGATTTTCATTTCGATGTTATTGACAGTGCCCAATTCATCGATAGATAGTGCGAAACAACTCCTGTATTTCTCTAAAAGAGAAACTACTTTTTTACGTTCCTCTTCGCTAAGTTCTGGATTGATGTTGATCTTTTCTATCGGTAACGGTGTGAGTTCGTTTTCGCTTATCGTTGTAGAAAGTACGACATCCTGACGTTCTTCACGTACACAGGACTCTGCTCTGACTAATCGCTCGTTTTTCTTAAACGTGATATCGCTTTCTGACCAATTAATCACGGGAATACGACTCGTTTTTGCCTTGTCTAGTTCGATGACACATCGTGGTATAGAGTGTTCACGGCCGTGTTGATAACGATCTTGAATATCTATAAACAATTCTTGTTTAGGTGTATCGGTGTCTGTGTACACGTCTATAAATCCGACGTAGTTCGGAGGAAGTACAGTCTTCTCTTTCGCCCATAGGCTCACGACCTTTCGACGCAATGCAGGTATCGTAAAATTCGTCAATAGTCCATGATCCTCGAACTCTTCAGTTTTTTCGTGAAACACTCGTATGTGATTATTTCGTTTGACGATGGTTATATCCGATAGTTCGGTGAAGTTTTGACCCACTAATAGGGGTATCTGTTGGACATAATCTTCCACAATGTACGTTGTAACACATGCTTGAGCTTGGTCGATTTCCAGAGTAATATCCGCATGTCCGATTGGATGAACTTTGCCGTCGCCGTATCCTCCTATGCAACAGGGTGACTCTAGATCTTTAATCTCGATGCCCAGGTTTCGAGCGTCGCTTTCTCGCAACATAGTACACTTGCTACCTTGATCCAAGTACGATTGTACCGAGATTCCGTTCACCTTTGCTTCCTGAAAATATTTTAAATTTCCATCGACTACGCAACGGTCAGTTGGGCTTGAAACTCGTCGATCCTTCGATGTCTCCGGTGCAGTTGCCGTGTCCGAATTGACGTTTCTTGTATCGCTTGACTCACTCGTAGTACATAGCGTCGATAACCGCTGCGGGTTCGCACTGTTAGATTGCATTGACTTTTTGGCGTTGTCTCGATTAGGACAATTTGTATTTAAATGCCCTACTTTTTTACAGTCAGAGCATCGCTCACGTCGCTGTGGCTTGAGACACTTCATAGACATATGTCCATACTCGTTACAATTGAAGCATAGAGGTTCACCAGCTTCGTTCACGATAGGTTTCCGCTGTGGAATTTCCGTTCTTATATTTGTAAACTGCCGTTGCGATAATCCTGAAGTTGTACGATACAACTCATTTGCTTTGATTGTGTACGTCCGTTCTTCAAGCCTCTTCAAACTCAACAGAAGTTCCTTTAGAGACGTATACTCTCGAGTGCTCAAAGCTTGGGCGATATGAATTTCAGTTATACCGCTTATGATAAATTCGATAATATCTGCGTCATTTAGATTGCATCGTCTCGCCAAACTTGCCTTCTCGTGAAAATACTCTTCCATTGACTCGCGTGGATTTTTCTTTCTTCCGACCATCTCTTGAAAGGCACGTTGTACACCGGTGGTAGACGGGAAAGCATCCCTCAGTAATTTCTTCCATTCAATCCAGCTACGTCGCACCGTAGCCATGGAATCATACCACGTTTTCGCGATTCCTTTGAGTTTCGTTAGTGCATGACAGATTGTCGTTTTCTCGTTCCATTCGTACGCCTCAGCATACTCGTCAATCTTGTTTAGCCAAATGTCCACGGTTTGCAGCACGTTCCTGCTCGGATCAAATTCCGGAATCAAATCTGCAACTTGTTTATCAATATGAGATGTTTTTGGCGTAGCTCCCGACATTGTAGATTCACCCAATCTAGCCTGAGTGATTCCCATTACGGTTTCGCGAATGACTGTTTGTAATAGTCCTTGGAGATCAAATGCTGATCCGACGTTGGTTTGAAAATTCGCAGTTGAATTCGTTTGTGGATGCATAGGCGTTGCATCGCCGTCGAACAATCTTGACTGTGCTCTCGTGGGAGTCGATTGCGAATTTCCGACTTGCGGGGTTAAATTCGGTATCGTTGACCGTTCGTACAAACGTGCGACATTTGGGTTTGAAACGAACGGAGTTGACACATGTGGAGTCGAGGACGGGAACGTCCATGCGAATGGTGTTCGCGGGGTAAATGTGAATGCGGAAGTAACGATACCTGACGGAAGCGTGGAACTGGTTGTCACTGAGGGGTGTTGTGACGACTCCGAACTACCGTTCTGCCGATTTTCCGTATTTCCGATGCCGTTGTCACGTGTTTCGACATCCACTTCTACATTCTCCGTTGTTTTCGATGATGTCAACATTTTCCTAGATTTCCTTCCCACATTCGAATCAATCTCTTCCTCGCTTCTGCGCTTCCGAATTTCTCTGCTAATTCGAATTGGTGAATTAGAATCGTTCTCTTCGTTGTGTCGTTCGTGCAGACGTGTCGTTTTTCGTTTTTTACCGGGCATTAGTTGGTTCGTTTTTCTCTTCCGTATATTCTCATAACGAGCGCGTTCTGTTAATGATCCCACTTCTGAATATATTAGCTCCGATTAATAATGATGTCGTAAAAGATTGGCTGAATGGTTTATTAAAGAAAGTATGAGACGTGTTTATTCGTTGCTAATGATACAGAGAATGAATCGTCTCCGCTCGGCACATTTCATTTGTTCTTTCTTTTCTTTTTTTTATAACGTGTGGCTTACAGTTGTAATTATACAGATCGTGGCAGTAAATATTGTAAAGCAATGGTGAGAGTGGTGAGCCTTGTGGTACTCCCTGCTGCGGAACAAATGCGGTAGATTTAGTTGATTCTATTCTGATAGTTAGTGAGCGCGTTTCGAGAAAATTTTTAACTAAGCAAATTAGGTAAGCTGGACATTGTAGAGAATGTAGTTTATATAATAGCCCCTTGTGCCAGACGCTGTCGAAGGCTTTCGCTATGTCCAAAAAGAGCGCGGTTGTTTTATTATTTGCCAGTTTATGAGCTTCAACATTGGAGGTTAGAATCGTGAGAGCATTTAGTGTGGAGATGCCGCTCTTGAATCCAAATTGATAATTTGGTATATGGTTACCTATTGCTTTTTCCAATCGGGCCTTTATTAATCTCTCAAATAGCTTTCCAATAGTCGGAAGGAGCGTAATTGGTCTATAACTGCTAATTAAACTGTGGTCTTGATTCGGTTTAGGGATCGTTATGATTATTCCAATTTTCCAGGCTTGTGGAAAGTGAGAGTTGGCTATACAAAAGTTGAACGCCTTTACGATGAACTGATGAGCCCTTTGATCTAGTTGTTTGATTATACCAATCGGAATGTTATTGATGCCCGGAGAAGTGTTCTTACATTTTTTCAACACTTGTGCGTATTCGCTCATTGTTATCACATCGCTTGGAACGTCTTGCATGCGTGGGACGTTGAAGAAATCTTCGTACCAGTTGGTCACTTCCCTGAAGTTTTCGTCGTTGAAGTTGGGGTCATTGGATATACTGTACGTCTTTGAGAAGTGTTCAGCAAAGGCTCCCGCTTTTTCTGAACTTATGCTGAGAGTACGGCCGTTGTGTGTGACGTTGGAAGTTGAGTTGCGAGCTTGATTATATTTAGTGAGTTTTTTAATTATTTGCCAATAGTTCCTTCCTTTCGCTTCATGAATTTTATCGCACGCTTGGATCCAGGAATGCGTTCTGAATTGCAAGATCATAGTGTGAATGTTTTTATTGAACGCGTTAGCTTTTTTTTTTAATTCACTATTTTGATTCCTCTCGTATTCTCTGTACAACTGTCGTTTAATTTTTATTTGTCTGATTATAAATGGTGGAAGTTCATGTAGGAAAAATTGTTTTGTGATTTTCGCGGTATTTGTTGCTATAATTTCGGCGAGTTTATTGTTGAATGATTCGATGAGTTCTTCATTCATCGGAGTATTCAGGTTGGCATTTAAAAACTCTTTAATATCTCCGTTTATCTGCTCAACATTTGCTTGATTGAAGTTGAGTTTTTCCGCTGATGGTGCTAAGGTAATCGGATTGATTGTATCAAGCGTTAGTATGATTGAAAGATGATCCGATTCACGGTATGACCTCCAAGCTTGTGATGTTGTTACTGATGTTTTGCGTGCAGAAAATAAAGTCCGGCGTCGTGTCTCTATTATTTGGCATTATGAAGGTTGGTGGTGTATTAATTTTTTTGAAGTTGGAGCTCTGCAGAAAATTTGATTTTTGTACGTTTTTTCGTCTATTTGGGTTGAAGTCGCCGAGCAACATCACATACTTGAATAGTTTACATTTAATGAATATGGAGTTCTCAATCGGACTGTTATTGTGTGAGTATATTAGAATGATGTGTAGTCTGTCGTCCAAGAATAGGATTGAGACGTGTAGAGCATCGTTGATCGGGTCGTTAATCCTCGGAGGATTTTCTTTTCTCACACCCGTAGCTGGGCTGAATTGAAATATCGAGCCGCCTCTTGTGTTTATATTTATAATATTGCCATAATGAGTTACGACAGACCAGTCTCTGTAATTAATATTTGTATCTGGATTGTTCTTTATTTCTACAAATGCTGTGCAATTGATTTTATATTCCTCTATTACATGTTTGATAAGGTGACTCTTGTTTTTATAGCAGTTAACATTTGCATAAAGGAGTTTAACGGCCATTGTTTGTTTTAAAGATTTTTCGACAAAGTTTCGTTTCTAAATATAATTTTCCAATTTTTTTTTAAATTACCCTTTTCGAAAATCTGCAAAAATTCATAGAAATCTCAAAAAAGTATGTTTTGAAAATTACAGTGTGTTAGGGAGCTTTTACAATAGCAGAATATAATACTTTTATAGTCCGTATACCATGATTACTTTTGACAGAATTTTTCAATAATCTATTTTAATCGTGACTTTGCGGGTCTGCCGCCGGGGGTCTTCCTACAAGCTTGCTGCGGGACACCTTACAGACGTCCGCAGGACGTCCCGCGAAGCTGTCGCTTCAAAAACTACAATTTCCCAATGTCGTACTGAAAAATTTGTTTCAACACTCGAAAGAGAAACTATTTTGTAGTTTGTGTGATTAAAAAAACCGCATTTGCTTAGAAAACAGGTTTTCTCTCCAGTGTTGAAATGTACTATCGCGCGGGCGTTCCCCAAACGCAACAAATGCATTACGTGATGCTAAAGAATCTAAAATAAAATCATTACGCGTCGATACTCTGTATCTACTCTACAAACTACTTATAAGATAATTTAAATATTCTCAAGCATTGTAGAAATCGAATTGTACGACTGAACTGTTAGACTACGGTATTTAAAAACGTCAAATATAAATTTACTTAATTTGGTGTAATTCTCACATTATACTTTTTTGAGTTCAAATTATATAACATTTTTTGTTACTTTCATATGACAAGAAACTGGGCTAATTTTTCTTCTTTTTAACAATTTCTTGTTTGCAATTTTCAAGTCTTCATCTTGTAATGATTAAAAAATGTAATATATTGTATAAGAACAATCCCATTTTCTCATATGAAAATAAGGTAGTTTTTTAATATATTGGAAAAATTATATCTCACTTTTTTAATCTTAAAAAAATGTTCTGTTTATTTTCAGTAAGTACCTTCATATAAAAAATTCCGGGGTTGTTCCGAGACATCACTGCCAGATCCGGATAATGATGACATGAAATGCCTCATATAAGTTGGTGATTATTGAGGATAGTTTTAGAGTAAATATCAAGAGTTTTTTTTGTTCAGTTTACATTGGGCCTAGTGCTGACTGTGAGGTCTGTGAAGCTAGCACCCCCACCAAGTCCAAAATTTTTTTTAAATATCTAGAAATTATAGGCTATTTATGGGCTCTCGATTCCCACTAAAAATTAATTTTGGGCTCATCCCTGTATCGAGAAAATCGAATTTCAAAAGTGGGGGTGCCAGCTTCATATGAAGTTAGCGCCAATTTTTTTTCCTTAAACATATATATATATTTTTTTGCCCCATAATTATAGGCTTTTTATGGGCTCTTAAAAAATATCACCCTCATCCCGATCGGAACTACCCTTATAAAGATAAAAATAAGTTTAAAAAATTAATTATTTTTTTAAAATCATTTTTACGAAATATTTGTAGGATAATTATAGGCTAATTAGGGGCTCTTCGAAGCACTTGAGCCCAATTTCCTTACACTACCCCTTTTCTTGAAAACTACCCCCACGGTACCAGCATTGCCATAAAAGACATTATTATAGCTTAAGGTCTTAATTCCTTACGTGATAATTATAGGCTAATTATGGGCTCTTCGAAGCCCTTGAGCCCAATTTTCTTACGCTACCCGTTTTCTTGAAAACTACCCCCACGGTACCAGCATTGCAGTAAAAGTCATTATTAAAGCGTAAGGTCTTAATTCCTTACGTGATAATTATAGGCTAATTATGGGCTCTTCGAAGCACTTGAGCCCAATTTTCTTACGCTACCCGTTTTCTTGAAAACTACCCCCACGGTACCAGCATTGCAGTAAAAGTCATTATTATAGCGTAAGGTCTTAATTCCTTACGTGATAATTATAGGCTAATTACGGGCTCTTCGAAGCACTTGAGCCCAATTTTCTTACACTACCCCTTTTCTTGAAAACTACCCCCATGGTACCAGCATTGCGGTAAAAAGTCATTACTATAGCGTAAGGTCTTAATTCCTTACGTGATAATTATAGGCTAATTATGGGCTCTTCGAAGCACTTGAGCCCAATTTTCTTACACTACCCCTTTTCTTGAAAACTACCCCCACGGTACCAGCATTGCAGTAAAAGTCATTATTATAGCTTAAGGTCTTAATTCCTTACGTGATAATTATAGGCTAATTATGGGCTCTTTGAAGCACTTGAGCCCAATTTTCTTACACTACCCCTTTTCTTGAAAACTACCCCCACGGTACCAGCATTGCAGTAAAAGTCATTATTATAGCGTAAGGTCTTAATTCCTTACGTGATAATTATAGGCTAATTATGGGCTCTTCGAAGCACTTGAGCCCAATTTTGTTACACTACCCCTTTTCTTGAAAACTACCCCCACGGTACCAGCATTGCAGTAAAAGTCATTATTATAGCGTAAGGTCTTAATTCCTTACGTGATAATTATAGGCTAATTATGGGCTCTTCGAAGCACTTGAGCCCAATTTTCTTACACTACCCCTTTTCTTGAAAACTACCCCCACGGTACCAGCATTGCAGTAAAAGTCATTATTATAGCGTAAGGTCTTAATTCCTTACGTGATAATTATAGGCTAATTATGGGCTCTTCGAAGCACTTCAGCCCAATTTTCTTACGCTACCCGTTTTCTTGAAAACTACCCCCACGGTACCAGCATTGCAGTAAAAGTGATTATTATAGCGTAAGGTCTTAATTCCTTACGTGATAATTATAGGCTAATTATGGGCTCTTCGAAGCACTTGAGCCCAATTTTCTTATACTACCCCTTTTCTTGAAAACTACCCCCATGGTACCAGCATTGCGGTAAAAAGTCATTACTATAGCGTAAGGTCTTAATTCCTTACGTGATAATTATAGGCTAATTATGGGCTCTTCGAAGCACTTGAGCCCAATTTTGTTACACTACCCCTTTTCTTGAAAACTACCCCCACGGTACCAGCATTGCAGTAAAAGTCATTATTATAGCGTAAGGTCTTAATTCCTTACGTGATAATTATAGGCTCATTATGGGCTCTTCGAAGCACTTGAGCCCAATTTTCTTACACTACCCCTTTTCTTGAAAACTACCCCAATGGTATCAGCATTGCAGTAAAAGTCATTATTATAGCGTAAGGTCTTAATTCCTTACGTGATAATTATAGGCTAATTATGGGCTCTTCGAAGCACTTGAGCCCAATTTTCTTATACTACCCCTTTTCTTGAAAACTACCCCCATGGTACCAGCATTGCGGTAAAAAGTCATTACTATAGCGTAAGGTCTTAATTCCTTACGTGATAATTATAGGCTAATTATGCTGGTACCGTGGGGGTAGTTTTCAAGAAAAGGGGTAGTGTAAGAAAATTGGGCTCAAGTGCTTCGAAGAGCCCATAATTAGCCTATAATTATCACGTAAGGAATTAAGACCTTACGTTATAATAATCACTTTTACTGTAATGCTGGTACCGTGGGGGTAGTTTTCAAGAAAAGGGGTAGTGTAAGAAAATTGGGCTCAAGTGCTTCGAAGAGCCCATAATTAGCCTATAATTATCACGTAAGGAATTAAGACCTTACGCTATAATAATGACTTTTACTGCAATGCTGGTACCGTGGGGGTAGTTTTCAAGAAAAGGGGTAGTGTAACAAAATTGGGCTCAAGTGCTTCGAAGAGCCCATAATTAGCCTATAATTATCCTACAAATATTTCGTAAAAATGATTTTAAAAAAATAATTAATTTTTTAAATTTATTTTTATCTTTTTAAGGGTAGTTCCGATCGGGATGAGAGTGATATTTTTTTAAGAGCCCATAAAAAGCTTGTAATTATGGGACAAAAAAAAATATATATATGTTTAAGGAAAAAAATTTGGCGCTAACTTCATATGAAGCTGGCACCCCCACTTTTGAAATTCGATTTTCTCGATACAGGGATGAGCCCAAAATTAATTTTTAGTGGGAATCGAAAGCCCATAAGTAGCCTATAATTTCTAGATATTTAAAAAAAAATTTGGACTTGGTGGGGGTGCCAGCTTCACAGACCTAAAACGCCTTACGAAGCATCTCGTTCCATATTGGCCAGGTATGATTAATACTCGGCAAACCGTCATACCAGAGCTTGGCCATTCCTTGCAGATTCGGCATGGCGAATGTGCTAACCATTTTATCATCCCAACCGTGGATCTCTTTCAATTCTTCGACTTTATAAATCCACGTTTCGATCGATTGATGTCTTCCTTTTGGGTCGTAGGTTGGAATTGACTTTTTCCCTTCCAATGATACCGAACGTCGCTCTGATGTCGGTTTATTCAGATTATTGTCCATCTTCTCAAGAAGCTTAACGAGTAGACCCTGGACGTCGGTACTTTCGGCGGAGGCAGCTGGTTGCGCCTCCACTGGTGAAAGAGAATGGCTGCTCGTTTCCTCACGCATGCGTTCACGTCTACTCTCCGGAGAATCATACCTTTGTCTATTATAATAACTGGTTGGATACTCCGGACCTGGAGTATAATGAGACGATCTTGATCGATCACGAAAATCTCTATCAAATTCACGGTAACGATTGCGTGAACGACTCATCTTTGACTGTATCCTGACACTCAAGAACAATCACTCCAAACTTGCACCCACAATACACTGTCGTTCACTGTTAGTCTACACACTGTATTAATTGCACAAATTCGATTATATATATCGAACGCAATTTCGCAACGGCCCGAAATTCAGATCCCACTTCTGAGCTGTAAGAAACTTATTCTTAGTGATAGTATATGGGTTTATTAAATCACGTGAACAGTTGTAAAACTAATGACAAGGGTAAATAATATGCGGGGCTCTAATCGTTATGTCTTGACAGTTCGACGGGTCGGCCAAGAATGTTTCCTTCGATGGTTGAAACAGCCCTATTGCTGTCTGTCCATCTCTTTTAGTGTCTTCAAGTGGTTGGCCCGACGCGTTGGGCCTGCAAGGCTCCTTTATGCCCTTAGTAATGAACGCAGGGTGATCAGCATGTGTGGTGGTGAGGATTCCTATGGTCCGAACTGACTTCCAGGAGAAAGTTGCTTTCAGATAAAAGATTATTAATAATCGATATTTGTAATTCTTATTAGATCATTAGGCAGGGCTCTACCGGGGCTTCATCCGCGGGCCCCTCCCCCGCCTGCGTGCTCAATTATATGCCTTTTTTAACAAAAAAAAAAATTAGAGGCGGGGAAGGGGCTTCAAAGGTGCGCACGTAGAGGAACAGCATACAATAACATACGATTATTCGTCATAATTGGTGTCAAGAATCTTACAAACACATATTCCTACGAACAACATACGAGTATACGTCAGAATATGGTTTTTTTAAACATTTTTTAGCATTACCTGGACGAATTATTCTCAGTTATTCGTCTGGATATTTTTTTAAACGATTTTGATGGTTTCCCGGACGAATTAAATCCAATTATTCGTTCGATACTTCGTTGAAAAAACCAATTTTCTTGCCATCGGAAATATACGAAGTAACACTTATTATGAAACGTAGTATGTTGTGCGATGAATGTATACGTACGAAATTTTTCGGTTCACCCGTTCTTTTATTGTCAATTTTTAAATGACTAAACGTATGATTTTCATAGATTTTTTCTATTTCATCTGACTTCAACTCGCTATAAATTTTAGATTCCGCTACAGAAAAATCTCAAATAATTTGCATGATGACTTTCGTTTATACTACGAACAATGAGACTAGTCGGAAGTCAATAACTATTATAATTTTTTACAACAATAGTTTAAAATAATTGTTGTTATCTCTAATTATCTCAGGCAATACATCGCGGACGCTAAATATTTCAGCCCCAATATTTTATATTTTTTCCCCCCTTTTTAATGAGACCAATTGCGATAAAATCGGTTCCCGAAGTGCTAATATCTGGCCAATATTTCACATTTGTCCGACCTCAAACATCGAAACAGATTTGTCCGATCGCATATACGTGTGCATACGTGTGAATAAAAACGCACACATAACACAACTGGTGGCGCCGGGCGCCCGCAGCGGCAGCCCGAAAAAGTTGCGGCTATCGTCTGCTGACCGGCTCGCAATTATAGTAGACACAAGAACAGTCTGCTAAAGACTTGTATTTTTGTTCTCAATTAGGAACTAATTGCCATTATTTTGCAATTATTATACTATTTGTAATGTTTGGTATCGTCGTCTCGAGCCGAATATATATAGATATAGTAGTGTATGCTCATTCATAATAATTTTGACGGTTTGTGCTACATGGATAACCTTGCAATAAATCGTGAGATAACGACAATAATTATCGATAAGTAAGTACAAAATACAAAGACACTATTTACTTTTAAATTTTCAGTTATACATAAGTGGAATGTTTAGTCAAAAAAGTATTTTTTTTACATGAAGACCACTCTCGCTCTCACCGAAGAAAAAATAAAAAAAAACTACCCTCCCTTCAGAATAAACCCGAAGGATTTTTTTGTAAATGGACCAACCGATTAGGCTGTCATTTACAAATGCATTGTCCGGCTTGCTCTGAAAGCCCTTACGAGTTCTTGTTTTTCCATGCTGCATCCGAAAAAGTATTATAAGGATCACTCTCCCCTTCAGCGAAGAAAAGATAAAAAATAATGACTTCTTTTCAGGATAAACCTGAAGGATTTTTTATAAGTGGACCAACCAATTGGGTCAACTGGCTGCTTAGAAACCAAATTCATGAGTTTTTACACTCTGTCCATGATCCAGAGAACACTGCTTTGAGGATTGGCCTTCGCTAGATCTCATTCTATTTGCAGTTGCACTGCACACCAATTAAAAGCAGCAATTTCTTAAAAAGATCCTTATAACAGAGTCTATAGACAACAATATAAAATGTCAGAATAATACTGACATAGATCTTTAAAAAAATGTTAACATTTTTATTTTAAATTGCTCTGCTTAATTGGTGTGCAGTGTAACTGCGAGGAGAATGAGACTTAGCGAAGGCCAATTCCCGAAGCAGTGTCCTCTAGATCACACCCAGAGTGTGAAATATCATGAACTTGGTTTTGAAGCAACCAGTTGACCCAATCAGCTGGTCCATTTACAAAAAATCATTTGGCTCCATCCTGAAAGGAGAAAATTATTTTTAAACATTTCTTCTATGAAGAGGAGAATTGTCCTTATAATAAAAAAAGACTTTCTTAACTGCAGCGTTTAATTTAAAAACTGCTTGCAGCGGCTTTCAGACCAAGCTGGTCAATGATACGAATGATATGATAGCTGGTTATTGATGCAGGGAATATATAATTATAGTTATTGATGCAGTGAGTCGAACACCAAAATCCATTGACCAGCTTGATCTGAAAACCACTTCTAGTGCTTTTTCATTTGACGCTGCTTGTGATTTTAGAAAACAAATGGAAAAACGACCACAGTGACTTTCAGATCATGCTGGGAAATGCAATATAAATGTTGATGCAGAGAATATGCAGTTAGTCGAGAACAAAAATCCATTAACCAGCTTGATCCGAATGCTACTACAAGTGCTTTACCCTCTCCACTTATGCTTACACCGATCAATGGATTTTAGTTTTTGACTCACTACATATTCTTTGCCTCGACAACTGTAATCCACTGCTTGCGGTTGGACCAGTAACTGGATTTGGCTTATCGATTTAAGGAATGTGCATTGAGTCTAAAACCAAAATACTAGAATGACACCTAGCAAAGACCAATCCTTGAAGCAGTGTTCTTTGGATTACGTGCAGAGTGTAACACTCATAAATTTGGTTTCAAAGCACCCGGTTGGCCCATTTACAAAAACATTCTTTGGGTTTATCCTGAAGGGGGGAATTATTTTTTATTTTTCCTTGAGTGAGGGAGAGAGTGGTCTTCATAATGAAAAAAAAATTTTCTTGACTGACCGTCCTCTTATGTATAATTGAAAATAAAACAAAGCGCTTTAAAAGTAAATAGTGTCTTGCATTGTACTTCATTCATTCATTCATTCATTTAATTGGCTGCTGGCTCTGGTCGTTACTTGAGGGTAACTTTGGCCATACGGCCATGGACTATAAGAGGTAGAGATAGGTGACTATCCTGTAGAAACTGCAGATCTGAAACAGAAAAAGCGAGGGCGGCTGTCTCGTCCTCTATTTCCATCGGGCGAGAGAGTCGCCCTCATTAGGGGAGGCGAGTGAACTACGCCGAGCGAGGTTCGTGAAAAGAGCTACAAAGAGGAAGAGACCGAAAAAAAAGAAGTTACACTGAAATTTCGTTTTTCTTGAGAAAACTAATGATGTGGGAAATTATTCGAGATGATGGATTAGCAATCAAAGATTCAATATTATGAGGGGGGTAGATTTTTGCAGAAATTAGAGCTTTAATAAGAGTTGGACGAGAGTTTTCAAAACGGGGGCAGGCCCATAGAACATGATTGAGGTCCTCCATCTCTGAACCGCAAGGACACGCGGGCGAGTCGACTATGTCCTTTCGATGTAAACTAGCCGCAAGACTGTAGTGATTGGTCCGCATTCGTGTAATCGTGGAGATCGAGATGCGGTCTAAGCGTTTGAGATCATGAAACCAAGGTTTGGAGCCTTCCCGGAAGAAAAGTTGAAAGAAAAGTTTGCCCTTGTGGCGGCTGTCCCGGATAAGGCTTCGGTCGGTGGATAAAAGACATTTTTTCCTAACTAATTGGAAAAATTCAGAGGGTGGTAGCAACAGATCGTAAGGAATGCCGTCCTCAATGGCAGCTTTGGCCAAAGAATCTACGGTTTCATTGCCAGGGATGCCCGCGTGCCCAGGGATCCAAACAAGACTGGTTCTTAGATTCATAGAGTGCAAGGTACATAGGGCTTGATACGTATCGATAATAATAGAAGAAGCATTATTTGAAAGAGTCGGCATAAGTAGGGCTTGAAGTGAACTAAGAGAATCAGAGAAAATACATGAATCGGTAATATTATTTGCGATGATGAATTTTAAAGTTATGAGAAGCGCCAAGGCTTCCACTGAAAAAATAGAAGCGTGGGGGGAAATAGTAAATTTGAGCGAGAGGGACAGAGAGGGACAGAAGATGGCCAGGCCAACGGGATTGTCCTCACCCGATTTGGAGCCATCTATGTAGAAGACCGTAGAGTTAAAGTGGTTAGAATGAAAAAGAGCGAGAAAAGAGTCCTTAGGGTTGTCAGAGCTCTGTATAGATCGACCGGAAGTGACGTCGATGAATGAGGAGGGGAAATTAGAAGAGGGGATGATTTGATAGATAGGGGGATACGAATTGGTGAAGATAAGATTCCTGAGGTGAGAAAGCTTACGAAAGGCTTGAACAAGTGGGAGATCAAACAGATGAGTATAATTGTTAGACGACCGAAGATAATGAATAAGTTGAGGTATCGAGTTAAGGAGGGAGTGATTAGTATTAGAGAAAGTTTTAAGCATGAACTTATTAGCGAGAAGCTGGAGACGGAATTTCAGAATCGGTTCGCGAGCTTCCGCCATAACTACGTTATTTGGGGTAGAAAGGCGAAGCCCTAGAGCGAGTTTAATGGACGTACATTGAATGATTTCAATTTTCTTGAAGAGAGAGAATTCTTTAATAGGAAGAGCCATGGAGCCATACTCCACACAGCTGCGTATGAGGGCTCTATAGATCGTGAGAAGAGAAGAAGGGTCTGCCCCCACCAGGTGGAACGCAAGCATTTGATGATATTGATTGCCTTGCTACATTTCGACTGAAGATTAGATAGATGAGATTTCCAAGTGAGTTTGTAGTCAAAGGTAATGCCGAGAAATTTGGCTTCGAGGCAGGCAGGTACACGGGTGGAGTCTATGGTGACTGATGGTTAGAGTGGATTGAAGAGTTTACGAGAAAAGATTACTAATTTGGATTTGGAGGGTTCAATCGAAAGACCTCTATTTTTTAGAAAAGCCGAGATGTTATTGAGACTAACTTCAAGCGAGGATAAGCAATCATTAAGATTGCTGGACCTAGAAAAAATAACTACGTCATCCGCGAATTGAAGGCAGTTGCTGTCTTCGTGTAAGTGTTCGTCAAATTTGTTGGTGTATAAGTTGTATAGTAGAGGACTTAAAATACAACCGTGAGGAACTCCTTTGTAAGAGCGAAAAGGTCCTAAAGTTTGGCCAGCAATTTTGAAGAAGATAGATTTAACGGAAGTGAGATTGTAGATGAATTTACAGAAGGCCCAAGGGAGACTCATGTCACGAAGATCGTGAACGAGAATGCCTGGGTCCACATTGTCAAAAGCGCTAGAAATGTCCAAGAAAATGCAAGCTGTGAATTGATTTTTAACGAAGCCCGAATAGATGTCCCGAATAGTAAGGATGGAAAGGCTATCCGCGCATGACCTAGATTTCCGAAAGCCATATTGGGTAGGGGACAAAAGAGAGTTACTCTCTAGCCATTGAATCAACCGCGCATGAATAAGCCGTTCCATCAACTTGAGGAAACAAGAGGCGAGAGAAATTGGGCGAAATTTCCCTGGGGTAGACTTAGGGATGAGAAATACGAGGAATTCGTTCCAAGAATCAGGGAAAAGGCCATTATCAAAGAGCCTGTTGAAGGTGTCGAGGATGAGAAGAAGTAGAGAATCCGGAAGGTTGGAAATGATATTGAAGTCGAATCTATCAAGACCAGGAGAAGAGTTGCGTTTACTTTTGTGAATAGCGATTTTAAGTTCGGTAAGAGTGAATGGTGCTGTGAGCAGTAGTTTGTTCGCGGTTTCTAGATTTCGTGCATTTTTTATACGTCTAAATTGAGCCAAAGCGTTCTTTCGGTTATTGTTGGCGGTTTCGCAGTGACGATCCCACCAGACTGCTGATTTAGAAGAAAAGCTTATGGAATCGTGAGGTTTTTCAGAGATCTTCGGACAAGAGGCGATAATAGCTTCATTGATAGCGGAAGTGATGTTGTTGTACTGAGTTAGTGGACAAGAGGTGTCACCAAGATTCGATGAGGGAGGATCTAAGTGGGATTTAAAGGTGCCCCAATCGATTTTCTTTAAAGGAAAGCGGTGAGATGAGAAAAAGATTGAGCAGGGGGAAGTCCCTATTGAAATAGAAATTGGGAAGTGATCGCTAGTAAGAGCGTCTTCTTCGACATGCCAAGAGCACAAGGGAGCAAGATTGGGAGAGATGAGAGAAAGGTCGATGGCAGAGAGATTAGCGCTGGAAAGTTTGTTAAGAGTGGGCGTACCATTGTTGAGACACATTAGGTCAAATTCGGGAAGAACGTCGAAGAGGGCAATACCGGAAGGACAGCTTTGAGAGCACCCCCAAGAGGGACGATGGCTGTTGAAGTCACCAGCTATGAGAATGTGACCGGTAGTGTCTAGGGTGTTAAAAAAGCGACGCCAGTCAGCCAAGGAAAATTCTACTGGAGATGGGAGCTTATATAGCGAAACTACGGACTGGGGGCCGAGGGAAGTCTGAATCGAGATAGCAATGGTTTCAATACGGTCAGGTTGATAGAAGACGTCGTTTATGAAAGTGAAGGGGAGATTTTTCTTTAGGCAGATGGCGACGCCACCTCCTCTACGATGATCCCTGTTTTTACAAAAAAAACATTGAAATCAGGAAGATTGAAAGAGTTAGAGGGAAGAATCCAAGTTTCACAGAGAACAATAATGTCGTAGAGAGAGGCAATTTTGGTGAGAAGACCAAGTTTGTTTTGAATGCTGCGACAGTACCACTGTAAGATTTTTAGTGGCTTAAGTGCCGCCATTTTGAGCGGGGGACGTTGGAGGGTCCAAAAGAGAGCTGAGAGATTCTATGACGGGGTGAAGTTTATCAGAGATACCGAGAGAAGAGAAAAGAGGTAGGATTTGTTGGAGGAACAACGGTAGGAGAGCTGGCACGATATTTTGCAGAGAGAGAGGTTGTGAAGTAGAGAACAAAATGGGAGGATGCTGAGAAGTGGGGGGATCAACGATTGGGGGAGAGCACAAGCGGGTTGGCTGCTGAGATTGTGAGGAGAAATGGTTAGCCGGAGCGCCACCATAGTTGAAGTTTCCGGCGGTCGGTGTTCGACCGTTAAGAGCGAGAAGGGCATTATAGTGAGCTATGCGGGTTGCCAGAAGGGAACTAGAAGAGCTTGAGTTGCGAGATTGTTGAGAAGGATCTTTACGCGCGTTTTGAGGGGGAATTCGAGAGTGGATGGGCTGAGTGTCAAAGAGAGAAGGTATTGGAGGAGGAGGTAGATGTTGTTGTTGCTGCTGATTTCCCGGCCCGTAAAGGGGGTAAGAAGAAGAAGAGCATCTCGGTTGCGGAGTGAAGTTGCTAGCAGATTTGGCGACGGATGAGTAAGAAGTAGCTGACGTTTGAGAGAGCGGCGGGAAGTTCGAATCTGAACGAGATGGAGCCCTGACTGAAGAGGGGTTGCTGGATCCGGAAAGGAGGCGCCTTGCTTCAAGAAGAGGAATGTTTCTTTCAGCGGCGATTGCCTTAATCGACTTTTCGTGAATGAATGCAGGGCACGTTTTATCAGTAGGGAGATGTTCGCCTTTGCAGTTGGCGCAGCAGGGAGTGAGGCCCTCTCGCGGGCAGACCTCACCCTCAGGATGAGATTTGTTGCCGCAGTTTCTGCATTTGGTAGCGCCTTTGCACTGACCGGCTACGTGATTAAAAATGAAGCAGTTGAAACGAATAATGACAGGGGCGTACCAAGGGTCCACTGGGTGGCGGACTTTGAATAAGAAGACGGATTCAGGTCTGATACAGCCTTCGAATTTGATCCAAATGGATTGAGTAGGAATGATTTGATGTACGTCATTACGAAGAGCTTTACGAGTCTGACGACGAACTTCGAGGATTTTAACTGGTGCTTCAATGAAGTTGAGAAGATCTTCCGTGGATGTGTCCGTGGGAACTGCCTCTGATGAGACCCTCACAGGATAGAGAAGAGTCAGGAATGAAGCCGACTAGATTTTGTTGGGCCAGGATAGGACTGGACAAAAGTTCATTTGCAGCCTTCGCAGAGCACAGAAGAACAGTAACCTGGTGTTTGCCGGAGCTTGAAACATCCAGGATATTTTGTTTTGAGAATCGGGTTAAGAGAATTTTCCCTATGTTGGTGGCGTTAAGTTTAGGGGTAGATGACAGAGAGATGGAAGCTGGACGAATAGTCACGATGTACGGATCCTCGATATTGTTGGGGTAGCGATTTTTGAGGAGTCTTTCAGGCACAGAGTGAACTCTAGCAGAAGGAGTGTTAGTGAGGTTAGCGTTACTATCTGTGGGGACAAGTGCTGTTGGCAACGAAGATTTCGATAGAGTAGTTTCGGGCGCTGAAAGGGGGGTTTCGACGTTTTTGCGTAATTCCGATTTTTCGCGTGGGCGTTTCGTATTTCGCGAGAGAGAACGAAAGCGAGAGTGAGAAGGCGACGGAGGAGAGCGACCATTTTTGCGGACATGTTGACGTCCGCGGTTTCCATTTTTAGCCTCGTTTAGGAGATCCTGAACTTGGGCGTCTAGAAGTTCGTCATTTGTTAGAGAAGTGTCGTCCATAATTGTTTGAGCAGCAATAAAATGAGACGGAAGTAAGAAGGAGACGGAGAGACTTTTTATTGAACGTCACTAGTCAATTAACAGGAGACAACTGAGCTAGCACAAATAACAACCGTATCCATAGAGAGACATATGTCGAGTAGTCCATGAATGCTCTTATTTTTTTAACACTCTCACCAAATAAGAACGCATTTATTTTTCAATTATTCCGAGCATGTGTCTGAGATTTCGGAAACGATCTCGAGGAAGTGCTTTCGTGAATAAATCGGCAAGTTGATCGTTTGAAGACACATGCTGAACGTCGATTTCTTGATCTTCATATTTCTCTCGGATAAAATGATAGCGAACGTCGATGTGTTTCGTTCGTTTGTGGAATTCGGGATTTTTCACTAAACGTATAGCACTCTGATTGTCAATCGATATCATAGTAGAATCTTTTAATTTTACTCCAATCTCTGTCAGCAATCGACGCAACCAGATTGCTTCTTGTGTTGCTGCTGATGCTGCTATGTATTCGGCTTCTGTTGTGGACAATCATACCGTTCTTTGTCTCTTGCTTGTCCATGTGATTGGTCCTTCAGAGAGCTTAAATACGTAGCCTGTTGTGGATTGCCGAGTGTCTGGATCACTCGCATAATCTGAATCCGAGAAACCCTCGAGTGTACGATGGTTATTCTTCGTATACTTGATTCCAAAATCTTGAGTTTTCTTTAAATATTTTATGATTCGTTTTACGGCATTCCAATGTATATTGGTATACTTTTCAACGTGACGGCTCACTACTCCAACGGCATACGCGATGTCGGGTCGACTGACTATTGCTATAAATATCAGACATCCAATAGCTTCTCGATAGGGCACGTCCGGTATTTCGTCATGTGTTGTTCTTGACAGGATTGTATGTGGATCAGCTGGATTATCGACGAGATTGCAGTCTTGAAGATTAAATCTTGTAATCAGTTGATCGATGTAGTTACGTTGGCGAATGAAGATCGACCCTTCATTCAAATCTCGTTCTATTTCGAGTCCGACGAAATATTCAGGTTCACTGACTTTTATTTCAAATTCGGATTCAAGTTGATTCAAAGTGGCAGTCATCACTCTTGTGTCGTTAGTGAAAATTAATCCATCATCGACCTACAGAATCAGAATCGTTTCTTCATCTCCTCGAACTCGTCGGTAAATGCAGTGGTCGGAAATGCATTGCTTGAAACCCTCGTTTTTCATGTGTTGATCAAACTTCGTGTTCCAACATCTTGGAGATTGTTTGAGTCCATACAGCGATTTTATTAGTTTGCAGACTGCTTGTCGACTGTCCTTTAGTGCTGCATTTCCGTTCTTACCAATGTTGAAATTCAATATTCCGATCGGGAGATGCATGTAAACGTCTTCGCGTAAATCTCCATTTAAGAACGCAGTTTTTACGTCAAATTGTTTGATAACATATCCTCTCTGTGCTGCGATTGCGAGGATTGTTCGTATTGAATCAAATCGAACAGTTGGCGAAAACGTTTCATTGTAGTCGATACCCTGTTTTTGAGAGTAACCTTTTGCACATAGTCTGGCTTTATATCGCGTAATCTTACCATTCAAATCTCGTTTGTTTTTAAATACCCACTTCGATCCAATCGCTTTATTGTTCGAGGGTAATTCAACAATCTCCCAGGTTTTGTTGCTGATCAATGCGTCAAGTTCTTCTTGAATAGCCGCGCACCAGTGTGCTTTCTCGGAGCTCGTTACTGCTTCTTCATAGCTTTGAGGAACCCCGATTTCTACTATATTTACTTCATATCGCTCTGGTGGTTTTATTTTTTCTTTGCAACGTAGATTGTACCGTCCTTCTCGTTGCGCGGTACTCTTCGCAGACTCTTCTGGTGGTTCGATTAGCGATGGCAGGGATTGTTCCTGTTCCTGTTGCCCGTGGATTTCGAAATCGTCGAGATCTATCAGATTTTCATTGAGGTGAACAACAGACCTGTTTTTGATCTGTTGTTCTTGATTTTCTACCTCTTCCATCGCTTGATTTTCATTCCTCAATGAAAAATCTTCGAGTTGAATGTCGGTAGTTTCTTCTCTCCAAGAAGATCTGTTGTTCTCCTCGTTGAACATGACATTTCTTGAAACTTTAATATTTCTCGAGACGGGATCGAAGAGACGATAATTGGTGGAGTTGCCGTCATATCCAACGAAGATGAGTTTCTCACATTTTGGATCCCATTTCTTCCGTCGTTGTTCCGGCACAAGTACGTAAGCGTCACTCCCGAATACTCGTGCGTGCGAAAGAACGGGTTTCTTACCAGTCCATTGCTCAAATGGTGTCGAGTTCATAACTTGTGTTGTTGGTGTGCGATTGAGAATATATACCGCAGTGTTGATTGCTTCAGCCCAGAGATATTTCGGCAATTTTCGTGCGCACAGCATTGATCGGGCACTTTCAACGATGGTTCTCATGTCTCTTTCGGCTCTGCCGTTTTGTTCTGGTGTGTATCTCGCTGTTGTTTCTAATGTTATTCCGTTTTCAGACAAATAACTCTTCATCGTTTGATTGCAGTATTCGGTCCCATTGTCTACGTGAAGGACTTTTATCGAGGCTCCGAATTTGTTTTTAACTAAGTTTGAGAATGTTACGAAATTTTCGAAAACATCACTCTGTGTTTGAGAAAGAAAACCACTCTGTAGCCGGAGAAATCATCTTTAAAAGATACGAAGTATCTTGCTCCGGAAACCGAAGTAGTCGTCATCGGACCGCAAACGTCGTTGAAAATTCTTTCACCAGCTCTTTCTGCCTTTATATGTTGACTCTTTTGAAACGGAAGTTTATGTTGTTTGCCGTATAGACACGATTCACAAAAGAAATCGTCCAGATCCGTTGATTCAACACCTTCGACCATTCCCTTCGATATCATCTCTCGCAGACTTCGTTTGTTAACATGACCGAGTCTTTCGTGCCATAGCTTCAAATTCTCGACTATTGTGACGTTGACTTCTTCACTGAGAACCGTTTTGAATTGCATTCGATACAGATTGTTCGGTTGTCGAATTGCTCTTGCCGCTAGAATTCCATTTTCATAGATTTCAGCATGAGTGTCTTCTTTGATAATCTTCATTCCCTTTTTCGTAAGTACACCTTCGGAGAAGAGACTTTTGTTCAGTCCGGGAACGTACAATACTTCCATTATCAGGCTATCGTGCCAAGCATTATTTATATATTTTTGTATCTTGATTGAACCAATGCCTCGAATTTTCGACGAAAAATTTTCAACGAAAGTGTTGAAAATTTCTCGTCGATGTGTAATGTGGGCTGACGCACCGCTGTCCAAAACCCAGATATTTTCATCTTCCGTTGATTGCGTGTGAAAAGCGTGTTGTTCTGCATTAAATGCTGAATAATTCCCTTGTACAAATCCGCCAGATCCTGTGTTTGTGACAGCCGCAGCTTTTGGTCCTCGACAATCACGAGCGTAATGTCCCTTCCTTCTACAATTGAAACAAGTTGGTCGTGGCTTTCTCTGTTCATTACAATTCAGACAATTGTGTTGTGGAGATGAATTCGTGGACGCCGCTAGAGCTGTATCCGATTTCTCACTTGCAGTTAAACTTGCTTCTTCGTCGAGCAATCTTGCGGTCATGTTGGGTATCGTTTGTCTGCAGGGATCAAGCGATAACCACGCTTGTCGAAAATTCCGATATTTCGATGGAAGACTTCCGAGTATTTTCGTCATTACTGCAGTATCGCTAACTGCTTCTCCGGAGTCTCGAATCTGTCGCGCTAGATTTTCGATTTTTGCGATATGTTGTGCAATCGAGTCATTGCTTTCCATCTGGTACTGATAGAAGCGTTCATGAACGAGCATTTTATTAAGCTCAGTTTTCTGTTCATATATTGAGTCTAGTTTGACGAATATTTCTCGTGACGTTTCACAGTTTTCGATCAAAGTTACTTGAGTGAAATCCATTGCTGATGTAATGAGGGACATAGCTGTAGCGTCACTCCTAATCCATGTTTCTATCGCAGCTGCCGTGTTCGCTCTTACAGCAGCATCTGCGACTGCAGCAACAGGTGCAGGTTTTTCGACGGTACCGTCCGTGTGTCCAAAAACGCCTTTTGCCTTGAGTGCACATTTTATTTGAAATTTCCACTGATGGAAATTGCTGCCGTTGAACTTCGATATCTTGTACGTGTCCTCGTTCATCGTTCTACACGACGCGACTCTTGTCTTCCTTGTTCTTCGAAACTTGATATTCGCGAACTACTCAATACTTAATTGTCTCTTTTACTTGCGCATGTAAGAAGTTATTTGTGCTGGGCCCATAACCTGTTTGAGCAGCAATAAAATGAGACGGAAGTAAGAAGGAGACGGAGAGACTTTTTATTGAACGTCACTAGTCAATTAACAGGAGACAACTGAGCTAGCACAAATAACAACCGTATCCATAGAGAGACATATGTCGAGTAGTCCATGAATGCTCTTATTTTTTTAACAATAATATCTCCGACGACGTTCTCGTCAACATCAGAACCGCTAAGAGACCGGCCCCCGTTTGTTTTCGAGGCATACGAGGCCATGCTCGCAGCCCGAGAAACGCCTAGAGAGCGCGGGAACAAATCTAGGTTAGGAACAGAAATGCTGAGAAAAGAGGTGGATATTTGACAAAAACAATAAAGTTATATATAAAAAAAGGATAGGTTGTAATTCCTGAGAGATTCTTGCTCAAAGGAAGATGCTGAAAGACGAAGTTGAACGAATTCGGGTATTCACTGAGAACAAACGTCCACACACGATCGCGTCTACTTTCGAACTCCTGCATTGTACTTACTTATTGGTGATTTATTGCGCCTCCGCAGTAAATCTTCAATCAAGCTCGTATTGATTACAAATTAAATGACAAATATTTGAAATAAATGAAGCAAAAATAATAAACAAAACTATCAGCATTGAATCAGTGCCTACATCTTCAGAGAAAGTCAACGATCATAATTATAAAGATACGAGTGTGATATCGATCATGGTGAGAATGAAAATAAAATGAATTCACATTGATTCACTTGGATACTCATCGATGATTTAACAGTTGAACAGGGGAATAGGCCTCGTAATTCTAAAGACGCGTAAATATAATTTTTAGAACGAACGAAAAAGTCGAAACGTTGCTTAACATTTTTTTAATGCAACGTTATCACTTTTCAGCGCCTATATTAAGGGGAGGGAGTCAGGTCAAAATAATTAAATTTGTAAATTCAATATCATCCAAATTTTCTTGCATATAAAAATGATCAATGAACTATATTGTTGGTACTCGATGAAAGGATTTTTTACTGCCATCTGACTTGCGTATGCCTTTCCATATTATCTTAAGCAAAGGTCTTAGGTTTTCCACTCTGCGCGTGATTCAGACCAAACTGCTAGGCAGATTGGGCTAGTTGATGTCTCATTTTCTTCTTCATAAAAAGATACACCGGCTAAATGGAACAAAATATTTTTTTTTCATTCTGAAAGCAAAGTTAATAACTGATTTAGAAAATAGCATAAAATTTATTTAGTAATAATTATGTCACTTGAAAAATATTACCTTTTATTAACTTTTGCTCCATTTAGCCGGTGTATCTTTTCATGAAGAAGAAAATGAGACGTCAACCAGCCCAATCTGCCTAGCAGTTTGGTCTGAATCACGCGCAGAATAGGTTTAAAACCAAGTTTCGGCAAATGTCGACATCTAAAGCTTACCACTCAAGTAAAAATGTTTATGCTGTTTTCATCTTTGGGGCACCTTAGTACATTTAATGAACAAAATAAAAATGTTATTTGCAAGTCAGATTACAGAATATTATTAATAATGTTATTAATAAATTTTTTTTTACATATAAATAAGTAAATGAATGCATAATTTGAAAAAAAACCTGTAAATAATATGGGGATGATCACTTTTATTGACAAAATCACTGAAAATTTATCCAGTGTTGACACATCCCTAGCGGATCCGAGCAACCGTCATTTTGTGGTTGCTTTACGGTCACATACAAGTAACCGTCATTATGAGGTTCATTTCCAGTTGTTTTACCGTAAAACAACTGTAATGTAACCGACAAAGCGACCGTTATTTTGGAACAAAAAAGAACCCGATTGCAACTGCAAAGCGACCAATGTTTTAACCAAAAACAAACTTTAAAGTAACGCAGAAGTAACCGACAGTTTGTTAAAAGTTGTTTTTCGGTTATTTGAAAGATCTTCATATAACCGAATAGTAACCCGAAACGGAACATTGAGTTCATTACGGGTCACTTTACGGTTACCCGCCGGTCACTAGGTTCCTTCTCGGTTATTCTGGAGTGATTTTTTGTTCCATAACGACCGGTCACTCTTCGGTTATTTTGCGGTTCTTCAGATCCGCTAGGGATTCACAAATGTGCTGCACAAACATTAAATCATCCCTTCATAACAAATGATACATATCTGATCACTTCTGATGATTGTTGATTCTGTTTTAAACACTATTGATTGAAAAAAAACCGTAAAAGGCCAACGGAAACAAACTAATAACATAATATGAACGAAAAATAAAAACGTCAATTCGAGGTTATGCGTCTCGCGTGTAGCAGAAGTAACTTCTCGGGGCAGTAACACGCTGCGCATGCGATACGCGCTAAGATATCACAGCGCATGTCCCATTATTCGCGCGAATTCGAATATAATGTAAGTGTTACGTGCTGCGTTAAAAACATCACACTCTTATCGCGTCATTTGTATCGCGTTTCGGTAACTGGTTTAAAAAATGGTAAACAAGTAAAAATTTATTTACAAACCCGTAATAAACTTTTTATTATATAGAAAAAAATCATTAAAAAACAGGTATATTGCAGAAATTGGCCATTTTTTCGGCTTCAGGTCTAAGATTTTGCAGGTTCAGAGGGTATACTTAACTAAACGAAACTGCCGAAGAGAAAAAAAAAAAAAAATTGATTTTTTTTTTTTTATGTATGTATATCTTATTGCTTTCAAAAGGGATACAGTGTTATCCCTATAGCAAGGGGGGTAGCGCGTTTTTCGTACAATGTTTACAGTTTGTTTTCTTTTACTTATATATATATTTTCTTTACATTAGTTTTACTTTTATTTTTCTCTTTTATTTTCCGTTACTCGTGGAGTGAGAAAGCTCTTAACATTAAGGCACGGCTGACATAATTAAATATTTTCTTAAGAGACTTAGGGTCATTTGTAGCTAACAGCTGAAGCATGTCGACATCTGCTCTCTCCTCACTGACTAGGTTACTCAAGTAGTGTATTCTGTACGGTTCGTATAATGGACAGTAGAGTAAAAAATGCAACACGCTTTCGCATTGCGTGAGGTTACAATTTTGACAGATTTGCTGTGGGTCTAGCTTTCCTGAGTATAGCTTGTAGCTGACATTGCATGTGACTAGGTTTGCTAGTCGGATCTGAGTTATTGTGCGCTTCACTGCTAACGGTAGACGCAGTCTTAGATGTTTTGCAGTGCCGTCTCTGAATGTACGCGGAATCTCGAGTTGGCAGGAGTTTGACATATACCATTTTACAAGGTCTTCGGACTTCAAAATCATCTTATATCTCTCAAAAACTTGCTCAGTTCTGGCCACCCATAAGCCGGGCTCGAGATTCCCCCACAGGTCGAGTGCGTTTACTTTATTTAAGAATGTTTTAAATTGCGAGGCCCAATTGTATTTGCTTTCGCCTACAAGGTTCACATCGAGTTGTATGAGCTTAAGCATACACGCTTTTGTAAATGAATGATCGTCTAACTCTAAGACTCTAATGAACCAGTCCCAGACGAGTTTCATCGCTTTGTGAGACATTTTTGTCAGCCCAAGTTCTAGTCTAAGAGCGGCGTTTGGTGTGTTTTTCGGTAGTAGCAATAATCTCTTATAAAACCACGATTGCGCAGATTCTATATAATCCAAATATCTCATCCCCCACGCGGGGAAGGCGTACAATGCGGTCGACATAACCATGCTCTCGTACAACTTCACGTAGGCATCCCATGAATCGCATTTTGCATTTGAGAGTATTTTCAGGGTTGTGCTCGATGCTATTTTGGCTTTATTCAATGCCGCTTGTGCAGCCCTGAGGCCTAGAGAGGAACTCGAGATAGGGATCCCCAGGTACGTGTATTCTTTGAGGACTTCGATAATCGCTCCTCGGTACCTTGTAAAACGGTCTTCTAGTTTACGCGCTTTTCCTCCAGTTTTAAAGACTACAATTTTCGTTTTTTTAACGTTTACTTGGAGGCCATTAAGTGCACAGTATTCTTCTAGGACTTCTAACTTTTTCTTCAGATCTATGTGCGAGTACGCTAATAATACCGTATCGTCGGCGTAAAGAATCATTAATATATCTAGAAGGCCGTTTATATTTAGTCCTGTAAACCCTTTTTCTCTAAAGAAAGATTCGAAATCTGCTATATACAGAAGGAACAAATCAGGACTCAGCGACTCACCCTGCAATACGCCCTCGGAGACCGGAAATTCATTCGACAGTTTACCCTGGCTTTTGACTTGCACACATGCTTGGTCGTACAGTTTTTTTAACTATTCGGATGAATTTAGGGCTGATTCCATATCTATATAGTTTCTCCCATAGTTTGGCGTGCGGGATGGTGTCGAAGGCGCGTTTGAAATCTACAAATATGGCGTAAACTTCCCTCTGGTTCAGCCTTAGCTGCAGTTGTATTGTTAGTAGGACTTTGGACCACTGCGAAGGAACATTTTCACTCTCAAGAATTCTGTTATATAATTTTTGTAGATACGATAACCAGTTGGGCGGTAGAGTTTTGATAAATTCATTTACAATTTGATCTGGCCCAGGAGCTTTGTCGAGTTTACTTTTTCTTAATGCTTTTTCTAACTCGACTTGTGTTACAGGGCCGTCCAGAATTTCGGAGCCAGTACGTTAAACTTGTAATGGCTCGCGGAGTGTACACCGTGCTATAAAACGCATTCCATGTTTCTACCGGGAGAGATGAAAAAAAGTTGGTCTTGGGTTTGCATTTTTTAACAGCACTCCAAAATTCTGACGGCGTGTTTAAATTTGCAAAGCTATCTATGGTTCGCTGGGTATATTGCTTTTTACTGGTTTCTACAGCCTTTTTGTAAGCTTTTTTACAATTCAAACAATTCTCCTTGTATTCTTCGGCAAAATCGGAGTCTTCGTAGACTTTTAGAGCTTCCCGGAACTTGGCTTTGAGGGCGACGCAATTTTTGTTAAACCACGGCTTACTTTTGAACCAACACCTACCGGTGTTTTTGTCTATCGACATGCCTGCTGCCTTGGCTGCTCCGTGTATCGCGGTAATTATGTTATCGTATAAGATAGATGGCAAGATTCCCGGGGAGTCATCATTTTGTGGGTTTGACTCTGCTATTTCTCTGCAATATGCTTCCCGGCGATCCTCCATCCATCTTATACCCGTTTGTCGTGTTCCGTTAACTTTAATTTCGGCCTGTTCGCTTTTCTCTGTCGTCGCATCCTCTATAATCTCTTTCCAGAGTACCAGTTCTACCGGAAAATGGTCAGAGAGTGTAGGTTCTATTTTAACACTAAAGTCCTTAACCCATCTGGCCCCCGCTGAGTTTATCCATACAAGATCTATGACGCTTTTCCCTGTTACGCTGTTGAAAGTTGGCCGTGTCGGGCGGTCACTGATCGATCTACCATTTACAAGTACAAAACTGTTTTCTGTCATAAAATCTAAGATTTGCGACCCTCTTCGGTTAATTAATCGGTCAGTCGTGGAAATGGTATCATGTAGATTCGTATCTTCGAAAAATTCACTTGGCAAAAAGTCGTGGTCACCCACTCTAGAATTAAAATCGCCTCCGATAACGAAAAATTCTGGTTCTTGTTTCTCACTAATCTCGTCTAATAAAATTTGCAGAGATTCTAATATCACATCTAGTTGCAGATCGGGCTTGAAATATATCCGATCTGTTAACTCGTTAGATATCTCGGCTGGAATGATAGCTCGTGCTAGCATTCCACCAATTTCTCACGAGCGTCGTGTTCTCGTCTCACGCGTACTTTTAGACGTGATCATGCGCACCGGAATGCGTCGCACAACCAGCCGGGAGTCACGCATGCCGCGTGGCGTATTCGGCGCACCCGAGGGCGTCTCTGCGCAATGGCGCGAGGTTCGGATCGGGGTGTGTTTCGGCTGCGGCGGTGCAAGCGCCAGGTTGTCGTTAACATTCGGTCATCCTGCGAGGTGCTCGTCCTCGAGCTCGTGACCTACGAAATAGTCTCTCAGATGGCTTGATGATTTCCGTTTCCTCTTTGTGGCAGCCCGTGTTGGAGTAGAGTCGCGTTCCAGCGTGGGTGGTACCGTTGCAGCGGGGGTAACCTCATCGTTCTCTGCGTCGATTTCGTTATTTTCAGGTTCGGATAGGTCGGCTTCGTTCCGTTGGTGATTCCCGTCGTCTGGGTCGTCCTGGTTGTCTACATCTGGGGTCTCGTCCGGATAGGCAGGTTTCCAAAGTTTGAGTTGGCTAGCGTGCGCAGTGGACTTATAGCGTCGTCCTGGAGCTGTTTCGGCGAGGTCGACAACTCCGTAGGTGTCCTTGCCTATGACTTTATAAATAGTGAGTGGTCCTCGGAATTTGTTTTGGAGCTTGTCGCTGTCTCCAGTCTGCGTTGGCACTGTCCTCATGAACACAATGTTCCCGACCTCGTATTGTACGTGTCGATGGCTCTTGTCGTAGCGGGCCTTGTAACTTTGCTGGGCTCGCTCTATTTTCGCTCTGGTTCGGTTCCGTAGTATTTCGGGTCGTTCGTAAGCCGTCGTGCCGTCCGGGGTGAGTTTCATTAACTCGCCTTCGTCGTGGCGTGGTGTGTAGCCCAATAGTAGGCGAAACGGTGTCTCTCCGGTCGTTTGGTTCGGTGCTCCATTCAGGTCGCGTTGGATTTCTTTCAGTTTGGCATCCCAGTCCCGTCCTTCCGGATCACACGCATGTGCTTGTATAGCTGGTAGAAGAGTTCGGTTCACTCGCTCTATTTGCCCGTTGGCTTGGGCGTGCCTTGAAGAATTCAGCACGTGGTAGATTCCGTGTTTGCTGCAAAACTCAGAGAATTGGTGTGCCGTAAAACATGTCCCTCTGTCGGATATGATACGTCGGGGAGCGCCGTAATCTAAAATGAAATCGTCGAGGATGCGCACAACGTTTCTGGCGGACGTGTCTCGTACCGCTTTTAATACAACAAATTTCGTTAGGTTGTCGATTATGGCTAAAATGTAACGATTCTGCCGTTTACTCGTCGGAAAGGGGCCGGTGTGGTCCACGTTGATTGTCTCGAACGGCCTGCCTCCTGGAGTTATTGGGTGCAGTAGGCCGGCTGGCTTACCAGTTTGGGTTTTAGTCAGAATACATTGGATGCATGCGCGTACATGCTGGCGTAAGTAGTCTCGTAGTCCGGGGAAGTAATAATTTTCCGCCATAGTGCGTACTGTTCGATCTAAGCCTGGATGGCTTCGTAAATCGTGGAAGCGTATGGTCAGACTTTTCCTTAACTCGCGAGGTATAACATACTTAAGTTCACCGTCGATCCGTTTGAATAGGATATCATCTACGAGCTCATAATCGTGCACTTCTGATTTTTCGTGACCGTTCCTCTCTTTTGCGGGTTTCCTGAGGATTTCGCGCTTTCTTCGCAGCACTTCGTCGATGTCTTGGTACATCAACACTTCGTCGTCCGTATTCACTATCGAAAATACCGTATTCTCACTCACATTCGTCTCATTATCGTTTTCGGGTTCGTTCACAGGTGCTCTGCTCATCGCGTCAACGTGACTCATTCGTTCGCCGGGACGGTGCTCTATATCTAAACTGTATTCACTCAACAATGCGTACCATCTTATAATTTGCGGGTTTTTCGTCTTGTTGGCGCATAAGTAGACTAACGCTTGACAGTCCGTTATCACTTTAAAGCTAATATTAATCAATAGCATTCGTAATCGTGTAATCGCCCCTACTATCGCGAGGAGTTCGAGTTTGCTCGAGGGGTAGTAGGCGTTCGGGGTAGCTCGTTCTTCGACTAATAGCATATACTAACCGCAGTTGACCCTGCTGGTCTTCTTGTAGAAGCATCGCTGCTAATCCTGAGGCACTTGCATCCGTGTACAGTTCGGTTTTTCGCGTAGTATTGTAAACTTGTAAAATCGGATGACTCGTAAGGGCTTCTTTAACTCGCGGAACGCCCGTTCTTCCTTCTCGCCCCAAACAAACTGTGCGTTTTTCTTTAAGAGGTCGCTTAAAGGCGCTGCTTTTTCCGCGAAGCGTGGCACAAATCTTCTAAAGAAGCTAGTCAGTCCCAAAAAACGACGTACTTGATGCTGGTCGATCGGAGTGGGAAAACTCGGGATACCCTCGACTTTACTCGACCCTGGTTCTATACCGTCTTTAGTTATCATAAAACGGAGGTAACTGACTCGTTCCATTAAAAATTGACATTTATTTAAGTTAATCGTAAGGCCTGCGCGTCTGAAGGCTCTCAATACTAGGATTAATCTCTCGCGAAGGTCTTCCCAATCTTTTCCGGGAATCAAAACATCATCTAAATAAAACAATACGACTCTATCGCGTAGCGGTCCTAATACTTGCTGCATCAGCTTTGCGAAATAAAACGAGGCGTTCATTAAGCCGAAAATCATACGGGTAAATTCGCCGGTATCGTCGGGGGTTATGAAGGCGGTTTTCGCGCGCGCTTGTGCGGATAAGGGCACTTGGAGGTAACCTTGGGCCAAGTCCAACGTAATAAACATTCGTGCTTCGCCAAGTAACGCTAGGTGGTCGTCGATGTCTGGGAGGGGAAAATGGATTCGTTCTGTTTGATGGTTAAGTCTACGAAAATCGACAACCAGGCGCGACTCGCCTGACTTCTTCTTTACCAGTAACACTGGGCTAGCGTATGGCGACGTGGTTTCCGTAACAATCCCGTTCCGCTTCCATTCATCAACAATAGTCTTTATTTTCTCTCGTTCTATATTACTAGTTTTATAAGGCTTACTATGAATAGGTCGGCTATTCGGTATCTCGTTAATGTCCATTTCTATCACATTAGTACAACCTAGTTCGCGTGGCTCTAGTGCTACAGTGTCTCTATGTCCACCATACTGAATTTCTGAATTTTGAGTTCAGATTCGTAATCAGCGACCCTAAAAACCCGCGACTACCGAGTTTCATTCAAATCAAGTAACTTTTTGCATTTTGGTCGGCCATTTTGGATCCGCCATATTGAATTTCTGAATTTTTAATTCAGATTCGTAATCAGCGACCTCAAAAACCTCCGAGTACAGAATTTCAGCCAAATCAAGTAACTTTTTGCAATTGGGTCCGCCATGTTGGATCCGCCATTTTGAATTTTTCAATTTTGAATTCGGATTTGTAATCAGCGATGTCAAAAACCCCCGTGTACCAAATTTCAAGTCAATCATATGTGAGGAAAAATGTATGCTTCGATGAATAGATTTTATTATAACTAAAAAATGCTTGAACTTTGGGCCTCGATATAAAGTCAGCCATTTTGAATTTCGAAAAATTGACACCAGATTCGAATTCAGCGATTCAAAAAAACCCCAAGTATGAAGTCTCAAATACATCGGTTGGTAATGAATGCATTTTTTCTGAATTTAAAGAGGTGTATCACCGGTGATACACCATGCTTCAAAGGGTTAAAGGCGGCAGATATCGTAAGGGAAGAAAACCGAACCACTGCGGAATACATGACTTTTCAACATTTATTAGACGACATAAGAATTCCCAAGTACTTAGTTCAGAAATTATTGGCAATACATCCCGAGTTGAAAGTGGATCCTTAAAAAACCTTCATTAAATCAAAACGAGTATAATCCCAAACGATGAGACCTACGAAATAGCTAGCAGCGAAAATATAGTTATATTATAATTAAAAATTGTCTTCTCCCGCACTTACTCCAACGGACTATGTATGGGAGGTAGTCGCAGGCACGCCAAGTTTTTTGTAGAAAAACATCTTCATCTGTTGAATATCTACCACAGAGGTCCGTGAAACGTCCCTCCACCCACCGTTCTGACAGGATCCTAATATGGTCCATAGCAATTGGGACAGGGCAAATACGTACTTGATCGGTAACTGCGGCACTGATCCTGGCTAGAGTATTTGCCTCCTCGTTACCCTGGATGCCTGCATGTCCTGGCACCCATAGGATTTTTACCCTGTTGCAGCAGGCAATCTGCGACAACAGTGCGTTGCAGTCGAGCACCAGTCGGGACTTCTTCACAACCTGGTGAAGAGACCCAATCGCCGCCCGGCTATCGCTACATATGTAGATGTGTTTGCCACTGTATCCTTTGTCCAGGATAAACCTGGCACAGGTCCAAATGGCATACACCTCCGCTTGTAGAATCGTGGTAGTGTGTCCCAGTGCCAAGGATAACCTTGTCTTAGGTCCATTGCACCAGATTCCCATCCCTGCCCCTGTTCCTGTCTTGGATCCGTCCGTATACCAGACGAGCCCGCCAGGGGACAAGAGGCTATTTTGATTCTCCTGCCAATCCTGCCTGCTGGGAAAGAGAATTTGGTAGTTGTGGTCGAAGTCGTAGAAACGGTCACAGCAATCTCCGCCCAGCGCTAGGATCCCCTCAAGGTCTCTGTCACGCTGTAGCAGGGATGCATACTCCTCCACTTACCATTAAACTGTAAGCGTAACGCCGCTTTCTTAGCGTTAGCCTCGGCGATGATGTGAGGGGGCGCCATGTTTAAAAGTGCCCCCATCGCTAGAGTCGGGGTGGTTCTCATCGCCCCGGTGACTCCTAGCCCAATGAGTCTGTAGACCTTGTCCATTATCTTCCTGTTAGTGACCCTCTGAAGTGCGGGGCACCAGACCAGGGAAGCATAAGTGAGCTGGAGAATCAGGATGGCCGTGTATATCCACTTGACCATTCCCGGCTTTAGACCCCATGTTTGTCCAAACATGCTCCTACAGGCCCAGAAAGTGGCAGTGGCTTTCGAGGCCTGTTTGGCTATGTGGCTTTTCCAACTGAGCTTGCTGTCCAAAGTGACGCCAAGGTAACGTACCTCCGTGGAATATTGAAGTTCGGTTCCAAAGATGTAAGGGGGCTTAGGTTTGAAGCCTCTCCTTCGTGTGAAAAGCACCATCTCAGTATTGCTCGGGTTGACCCTTAGCGACTTGGAGGTGCACCATTCTTGCATGAGGTGGAGAGCGCGTTGCATTCTCCACGTCATATCAGCTGAGTGGGTGCCCTTGGTCATTATCATGACGTCATCGGCATAACCCACCACGTTCACGCCGAGTCCATCAAGCGCCGCCAGTAGCCCGTCAACGACCATTATCCACAGGAGAGGGGATGTAACCCCCCCCCCCCCCCCCATGCGGACATCCCCGCTTGACGTGCGCCCTGACGATCGACCCTTTGAGCCCTGCGGTAACCGTTCCTGTACGAAGCATGAAGTGAATCCATTCGATGATAAACTCATCGACTCTGAATTCCCTCGCCGCATCGCATATGGCGTCGAAGGAGGTGTTGTCAAAAGCTCCCTCGACGTCCAGGAACACACACAGGGCCGACTCTTTCCTGCTGAGCGTCCTCTCTATATCTTTGACGATACAGTGGAGGGCGGTTTCCACAGATCTGCCGGCCTGGTATGCATGTTGTGAGGTCTGCACCGGTCTTTCTGCCAGTGCTCCCTCTCTGATGTTCCTATCAACCAGCCTTTCCAGCGTTTTCAGGAGGAAAGTCGTTAGGCTGATAGGTCTGAACGACTTGGCCAGGTCATAGCTGCTTTTACCCGGTTTCGCGATAAAAACCACCCTGACCTCTCGCCACGCTTTTGGCACATACCTCAGTGCCAGACAGGAACGGAAGATGCGATTGAGGCGCCTGATGAGCATCTCACCACCCTCCTGTAGGAGAGTCGGGAATATCCCATCCACCCCTGGACTCTTGTACCGGTCAAAGGTCTTAATCGCCCATCTTATCCTGCTAGGTGTGACAGCTTTGGCTGCCGTAGCCCAGTCACCCGGTTTGTTGATTGGGGGCACCTCTGCTTGGGGTTGTCCCCGGTCCGTGAGTTCCGAGCCCGGGAAGTATACCTCAAATAGGTGTGCTAGTACTTCTTCGTGGTTCTCAGTTGTCCTGCCATCTGGCAATGTGAGCCCCTCGAGCTTGCTTAGCGGGTCTGATGTGAAGACTCTCCGGAGTCTGACCACTAGAGGTAGGGTCTCAATCTCTCTACAGAATTTCCTCCAGGCCACCTCCTTAGACTTTTTTACGAGTTTCTTGTACTTTCTGTGGGCCGTCCTGTAGGCGGCCCAGTCGTCGTCCGCTTTTGTCCTTAAGGCTCTGTTTAGCAGCCTACGGGAACGGGAGCGGAACTTGTTCAGCTCACCGCTCCACCAGGCCACCTTCTTGTTGTGTTTCCTTCTCCTGAGAGGGCAGGCAGCCTCAAAGGACCGGATCAGGGCGGTCTGCAGTATATCTGCCTCCCGCTCGATCGCACCCCTGGTCCGCGGCCACCCACAGTTCTCCCCGAGTCTGCTTCTCAGCTCTTCCTGAAAGCGGGGCCAATCCGCAGTTCTGGGATTCCTGTAGGTTTCCGCTGGGGCTTGGCTATCATCCCCTGCCAGGTTGAAGGTTATCAGTCGGTGGTCAGAGAGGGTATCCTCTTCACGGACCTGCCAATTCGTTATCGCTTGGGTCACCCTGGGTGAGCCCAGCGTCAAATCAATTACCTCCTGTCTTCGAGGGGTAACAAAGGTAGGCTTGGATCCCTTGTTTAGGATCTCAAGATCCGTCGTAGAGAGGTACTCTATAAGGTATCTAGGTCGATATCTCCTTGGCTTTCGGTGTCCAGGTCGATATTTCCATGGCTTTCGGTGTCCAGATCGATATTTCCAGGGCTTTCGGTGTCCAGGTCGATATCTCCATGGCTTTCGGTGTCCAGATAGGTATTTCCATGGCTTTCGGTGTCCAGATCGATATTTCCAGGGCTTTCGGTGTCCAGGTCGATATCTCCATGGCTTTCGGTGTCCAGATAGGTATTTCCATGGCTTTCGGTGTCCAGATTGATATCTCCATGATATCGACCTGGACACCGAAAGCCATGGAGATACCTACCTGGACACCGAAAGCCATGGAGATATCGACCTGGACACCAAAAACCATGGAAATGTCGATCTGGACACCGGAAGCGATGTAGATATCGACCTGAACCATAAAAACTAATAAAACGGTGCAATATTATTTACTATTATTCAGTCCAATAGATCACAATTTCAAAAAGATTTCCAATACTGTTTTAATACCTTTTTTATTTGGGCGAAATCTTATTCCGTATGTCTTATTCCACTACGCCAGCCTTGACATACTATTATTCAAGACACATTTAATATTTGGGAAATACTGTTTTCATACTTCCATTTTTGCGTGGGAATAGACCGCTAATAGTCGATAAAAAATTAATAATAACAATATTCGGTCACGCCTATAACATACTACGGTTGATATTTGACTACACATTAACGATTGTGAATCAATTCTGCCAGGACCACGGTGGCATAATTGGTAACGCACCCGGCTAGAATTCTGGGTTTTCCCGGTTCGAACCCGGGTCGCGACGGAATTTTTTCACAATTTGTTTGAGATAAATTTCGTCGATTGTGGCTGCTTGATCAATTACTTTAATTTATTTAAAGCGTATTACGTTGTCAGATGCTTTGAATACCGAGAAAGATTTTCTGTGAAATGAAAAGTAAATTTTTTGTTATGCTCTCGAGAAATGAGAGGTTTGTTCGGGAGGGTCTAACAGAGCTGCGGTACGAGTTTTCAGTGGGGGGGAGGGGATTCTAACAGTAGCAGGGTCCAGGGGCGAAACCCCGGTGGCGGGTTCGGGTGGCGAGGCCCCCGATAGTACGAACAGCAATCTTTCAAAGATTTATATATATCAAGATATTAGATTAAATGAGGTGAAAAGGAAGTAGAGGTACTGACTGATAAATTAGACAAAAGTAATAAGTAAGGTACGATATGCAACTTGAGCTCACGCTGCAGTTTCGATATTACGAAACTCGAAATATCAATAGGAATTATTTTCTCCCGCACTTACTTCAATGGACTATGTACGGGTGCTAGTCGCTGGCACGCCAAGTTTTTTTTTGTAGCGAGTTTTACTTGGCTAATATATGGGATTTGGCTTAATATTTTTGCAAGAGATTTTGTTTGTGAGCAATTTTTTTTAAAGAATTTTTTTGTATGTCTTTTTTCACTTGGCGTAAAATGTTTCGTCACGTAGTTACATTCGGTGCTCTGTATAATATTTAATGAAGACTAAAAAATGCAAACTATAGTCGACGTTTAAATTTAAATTCATTTTCACGTGTCTTGAAGTCATGCCGTTATTTGAATATCAGGTCTTCATCTTAGTGGTTAAAATTAATATTTTCAAGTATAAAGCAATTTACAAATCAATAATTGCTAAAGATACCAAAATATTTTCGAGTCATAAATCGTTATGATTAGGGCCGTGCAGTTCGCGACGATCCCCCATGGCAAAGCCGTAAGCCACTCGCAAAACTGGACGCGATTCAATTGTTTCCTGGACTTAGAATATTTTCGCTGCCAATGGACTTAGAAAAAAACCGCATCTGTGTGTCTCTGACTAAATTTCGCTATGCGGGACATAGAATAAAATCGTATTCGTTACACGATTATTGTCCTTCCTTCAGATTTAGAAAAATGTGATTTCCTATACGATTTTTTAGTGACACAAAGACTTAACTATACTTCAAAACGATATAAAGCGATGAAGCTTTTGAAAAGCTTAAATTAGTGTATTTACATAATTGCTTCGGTCTCCCTTCGCCGCGTGGTATCAGTGGACAACGAAAAATTAACGAATACGATTTTTTTCTATGTCCCGCATAGCGAAATTTAGTCAGAGACACACAGATGCGATTTTTTTCTAAGTCCATTGGCAGCGAAAATATGGCAATACACAGACTACAGAACCCAACTCTACACATCACCAACTCACAACACCAACTCTACACATCACCAACTCTACACAACACCAACTGTACACATGCACCAACTCTACACAAGTACCGATTCACAAAACTCTCACCGGCGAAACTCTCACCGGCAAAACTCTCACCGGCGAAACTCACATCGGCAAAACTCTCACAGACAAAACTCACACGGGCAAAACTGTCACTGGCGCAACTCTACACAGGCAAAACTGTCACCGGCAAAACTCTCACCGGCGAAACTCTCCACAGGCAAAACTCTCACCGGCAAAACTCACATCGGCAAAACTCTCACCGGCAAAACTCACACCGGCAAGACTCTCACCGGCAAAACTCTCACCAACAAAACTCTCAACGTTTAAATTCACCCCACTAAAATTCAACACGTCAATATTGTCCCGAGATATATTCAACGCGTGCTCAATTCGCCATGACAGAACTGTGCACACGATCGTCTTTTGACGCAAAAACTCTACACAGCATTAACGCCATCAATCGCAATTTTCACCGATTCTACACGGTACCCAATTCACCAAAATCCCAACTCTACACAAGCTCAACTCTACACATTCACCAACTCACACCCAATACCATTTCCAGGTAAAGTAGAAACGAATATCATAATGACCGACTGAGTCATAACAAGGGTACATTGGTTATATGCACAATGTATCCAATGTTATGACTCAGTCGGTCATTATGATATTCGTTTCTACCTTACCTGCAGATGGTATTGGGTGTGAGTTGGTGAATGTGTAGAGTTGAGCTTGTGTAGAGTTGAGACTTTGGTGAATTGAGTACCGTGTAGAATCGGTGAAAATCTCGATTGATGGCGTTAAGGCTGTGTACAGTTTTTGCGTCAAAAGACGATCGTGTGTACAGTTTTGTCATGGCGAATTGAGCACGCGTTGAATATATCTCGGGACAATATTAACGTGTCAAATTGTACTGGAGTGAATTTAACCGTTGAGAGTTTTGTTGGTGAGAGTTTTGCCGATGTGAGTTTTGCCGATGAGAGTTTTGCCTGTGGAGAGTTTCACCGGTGAGAGTTTTGCCGGTGACAGTTTTGCCTGTGTAGAGTTGCGCCAGTGACAGTTTTGCCGATGTGAGTTTCGCCGGTGAGAATTTTGGCGGTGAGAGTTTCGCCGGTGAGACTTTTGTGAATCGGTACTTGTGTAGAGTTGGTGTTGTGTAGAGTTGGTGCATGTGTAGAGTTGGTGTTGTGTAGAGTTGGTGATGTGCAGAGTTGGTGATGTGTAGAGTTGGTGTTGTGAATTGGTAATGTGTAGAGTTGGGTTCTGTAGAGTCTGCGTATTGCCGAAAATATTCTAAGTCCAGAAAACAATTGAACCGCGTCGAGTTTTCCGAGAGGCTTACGGCCTTGCCATGGGGAATCATCGCGAACTGCACGGCCCTAGTTACGATTTATGATTGAATTTCAAGTGTTTCATGTTTGAAAAAACAATAAACCTCATACTGACTGTATTTCGCTCGAAGATATTGTTATTGGAACATTCAGGCTTCAGACAATTAAGAAACTTAAACATTTTCAAGTATAAAGCAATTTGCTACAGTAGTATTTACTGAAGATAAGTTTTAATACATTGCCACTTTTGACGTTACCAATTACTAAAATATTATGGAGTTACACATTTTCATGTTTTACAGCGTTTGTTTTGTTTTTTAAAATCGTGCACAATTAGTGTATTGCTCATCGTGTATTTCGCTCATTGAACCCCAGGTAACGGCACAATTTTTGGAGCTCTACAACGAGGATTTGAAAGACTTACTAGAACCGGGTGGTCCGCGCGGCGGTGCTCGCATTCACGAAGACACATCAGGCAATATACACCTAGCTGGTGTAGAGCCAAGAACCGTGATAAGCCCGGAGCAGGCCTTAGAGTATCTTCGCCTCGGAGCATTATCCCGCACAACAGGATCCACTCAAATGAACACGCAATCTTCTCGATCGCACGCGATATTCACACTGTATGTAAAGCAGCAAAGATGCATCAAAGTCGAAGATCCCGATGCGGACGTTGACACTAGCAGTACGGACCCTACAAATGAATTTGAAACACTCACCGCGAAATTTCATTTTGTCGATTTGGCCGGCTCTGAGAGGCTTAAGCGTACTGGCGCCACTGGCGACAGAGCCAAGGAGGGAATATCTATCAATTGTGGATTGGTATGTGTTACAGGGACGAAATATAGACAATTTTTAGACACCGAAAGTCAAAGCATTTTCGCTCTAACTAATGTTCCAAATACTCTGAATTATTCAAGGTAATACCATCGGGATAATGTCAGCTCGAAATTTCGATCCATGTACATATCTGAAAAAATCTATAATGTAATCACGTGATTATAGAAAAATCTATAAAACATATCATATTTACGTGGTCAATAATATAAGGAATATCATTGTCGTTACAAAACTTATTTTCTTCGTACACATTCTCCTTGTCCTCCATGCAATTTTTTAATCAATATATGTCTAACAATATCGAAAATGTCATTGCTCTCAGGATAGTACCTTCATACCAAAATAGTGAAAAAAAATGGATAGCAGTGCCCTGCTTCCTGATTCTTCTGGCCAGCCTTCCACAAAGCGTCCTCTTTGATGAAATGCTTTTCTCAATTTTGACTTTCTCATATACGACATTCTGTAGATGACTGATCAAAAGAATGACAATACGCAAGGTTTTAGTTTGCAACTTCTTTTTTTCTATGTCTTATTCTGATCATAGTGGTTATCAAACATTCTATGATAGTTTTTTTTGTAAATATTATTTTGTTTATGTAGCAACTTTTGGCACTAGCTCAAGTCTTTCTGGAAAATGAGTGCGAGAGCGTCACCTTTTTAACTTAATATCTCGTCATCTACAAAGACTGGAGTTTACAGAAAATTTTTGAAAAATTCAAAGCCCCATCGAATTTGAAACGTGTCTTTTTTCACATACTCATCAAGTTAGGATTCCATATAAATGCTATATACAAACAACATTTATTGGAAGATTTCGGTACTTCGACTCATTTTACTATCCAATTTCTATGTATTTACCAAATAGTGTCCAGACTATATTTTTTTTCGAAGGTAAATAAATTCCGATACTGATATCAGTCATTACGATTCGGCTAAACTAGCGATTTCTGTTAGGATTTCCCATCGTGTTGGGTCGAAACTCGAAATGTCTACTCAAATTATTCGGAAAACCACATTTTTATAATGGTTTTATAATGGTCACATCTTTACTCTCAACGCTATGTGAAGGAATATGATAAAAATTGCATTGATTGTGAGGTTGCGTGGTTTAAGATAATGTTAATTTTACTATGTTGTTATTGAGTTCAAATTACTTGCTGAAATTATCAATAGAGAGCAGTTTCATTTTGATGACAATCAAGAATCCCTACGCCAATATTTATGAGCCGCGTTTCTATAGATTTCAGCTTGGTCCGCGCACCTATCCACAGCAAAACTCGACTCGATTAGGCGAACTTGCCCGCATGTCGAATTGACTATAAGCTCAGTTGAAATTTGTAGAATTTGTAGAAATTTGTCGAAATATTAAAAGGATAATTGAATGGGGAACGACCTGATATTTCCATTTGAGTGAGTCATACGCGACTTTCGGTGGCTAAATAAACAGTAATTACCAATTGACTGAAAATATAAACATCATTCCTGAATATAGCTGGCTCTCGGTAACGTAATTTCCGCACTCGGCGACAAAACGAAAAAAGCTTTGCACGTGCCCTACCGAGATTCGAAGCTAACGAGGCTCCTTCAAGATTCTCTGGGTGGCAACAGCCAAACAGCGATGATAGCTTGCGTTTCGCCGAGCGATCGTGACTTTATGGAAACTCTTAGTACATTGAAGTATGCCAATCGGGCGCGAAATATCAAGAACAAAGTGATGATCAATCAGGATAAGAGCTCGCGAACTATCGCGTCTTTGCGGCGTGAGATACAACAGCTACAGCTTGAGCTTATGGAATACAGACAAGGCAAGTACTATTTTTAAAAAAAGGCGTCTGGAAGTTTGGGAACAATAAATAGCCCCATCAAAGAGAAAGCTTTGAGAAATGCTTTATGAATTGCGTTTCGAAATATCTGCCAGAAATGTATGCTTGGAATAAATTTATCTAAAATATTAAAAAATATTCTATAACGTAACTTTCCAGGTTCTTCAATTTTTTTAAAAATCCGAATATTCACTAAAATTTAGTACAAGTGTCACAATTGCAAAAAAAAAAAATAAGCCGATTGATGCCTATTTTATCAGCAATCATTGAAATAACTATTTGCTTCTGTAGGAAAACGAGTGGTCGGCGAGGATGGCGTCAACGACGCGTGGCACGAGAATCAAATGTTAAATAGCGAATTACAGAGTTTACGAACTAGAGTAAAAGCTTTATCGGAAACGGTCGAAGCACTCACTGCTAAGAACGCACTTCTGCTGGCGGAGAAAGCGGCAGGACAGTGGGTAGCTTCTTCTGGTGGTAGCGGTGATCAGGTCACCAGTCTTGTACTAGGCTACGTCCAAGAAATCGAAGAATTGCGAGCTCGTTTGCTCGAGGCTGAAGCTATGTATCAGCAATTGAAAAAGCGACAAATGCAGGTGATTTCCGACGTTGATTAATATTTGTTTACAACCTTTTTAAAGGTCTGAGTAAAATTAAGTACATTGGTACGTCGATTATCTAAATCATTAATTATACGGACAATGATATGGTTCATCTGAACGACTCTACCGTTGCGCAACGTAACGAGCTTCGATTTATGCAGACTTTAAATTTCCCTCTGCTCTCTTGGGCAAAGCTCATTTGCTTTCCTTCGGTGATGTTTGCTCGACTGCGGATTCGCGTAATATAACGGGATGGACATTGAATGTAACTTTTTTTTCCTAATTCACGTTCCTTATGAGTTTAATATCCAGTCCTTCGACATTTAAGCATAAACCTCACGTTCTCCACTTTTAAAAAGAAATGATTTAAAAATATCAAAAATAAAAGAGAAAATTTTTGCTTAAAAATATATTACTATTAATTTCCTATTACACTGTTGTATCCTATCATTTACATCGTCGTCACTTTTTACACACTTATAACCGTGTTGCTTTTAATTTTATGATAATGATACGTAAGAGCAACATATTTATAATTATGTAAAAAGTGATTAGAATGTAAAAGACAGGAAACAGAAAGTTTACTACACGCTTGATTTTTAGAGTTTGTGGGCATATATTCTATTATACTGAACTAGAGAGCAATTTTTCCCCTTGTGAATATTGCCGTTGAGTTATCCAAATTTTCAATAATTCTAACGATGCCCGACCCTAATTTGTTCTGGTAATCGACGCTCTACTGTGCAATTGAATGTTATTATTAATCCTCAACTCGGATAAAAAAAGGCTGCCATAAAATTGCATGTATCCAGTTCTCTAGAGTTTACGGTACAGTGGAAATTGAAGTCACGTTTTCATATTCAGGTTCACGCTGCAAATCCGTACGCCGACTCGTCTTACGCGTTCCACAGTGATTCGCCTTCGGTTTTGGTCGAAGCTAAAAAGGAGTTGCAAAAAGAAATAGAGGCTTTAGCCGCGCTGAAAGAGCATCAGGTACCGAGCACAGTTACCGTTGGTAGGGATGATGAGGAAGACGGTGAGGCCGACAATACAGAAAACGGTCAGGAGTCTCTTAGCGAAGACGATTCGGACGATGATTCGGATCGCAAAGAAGAGGATGAAGAAGAAGCGGCCATGGGTCGAGAACTCGAGGCCCTTACATCTGATATCGATGTTAAACAGCGTCTGATACATGAGCTTGAATTGTCACAGAGAAGATTACAAACTATGAAGCAGCATTATGAAGACAAACTGGCACAATTGCAAACGCGAATCCGCGACACCCAAGACGAGAGAGACAAGGTCTTGTCCTCTTTGCAACAGCAGCCTGCGCCACCCACAGAAAAGGTGAAGAAACTGCGAGACGAGTACGAGAAAAAATTGTCGTCGATGCAGAAAGAAGTACGACTTTTACAGTCAGCGAAAAAAGAACACGCAAGACTACTGAAAAATCAATCTCAAAACGAAAATCGTCTTAGAGGCTTGAGAAACGAGCTCGCGGAGATGAAGAGGGCGAAGGTTAAGCTTTTGAATAAAATGCACGAAGAGGCTCAACGACACAAGGAAAATGAACTTAGACGCAATAGAGAGATTGCACAATTGCGTAAGGAGAGTCGAAAAAATGCGAATATGATAAGAACACTTGAAGCCGATAAAAGAATGAAAGAAGTGGTTCTCAGAAGAAAGCAGGAGGAAGTCACGGCATTGCGGAAACGGGACAGGGGCCTCAGCAAGCAAGTTGCCGGTCGAGCGGCCGTCAAACAGGTGAATCCTAAAGCGTTGAAACACAGGTGGCAGACGTTCGAAAGAACAATCACAAAACAGGCTCTAGCGAAGCAAGCGGCTGCGGAAACCGAACGGGAAATGGAGCGTTTGCTTCAAGAGAGGGAAGAGCTCGGGAGAGATTTGGAGAGACTGCAAAAACACAGGGACCTCGTGGCTGCTACGAGATGCGATACTATTGACGTTGATGAGGATATTGATAATGTTAAAAGCAAAATCAGTTATTTACAGGTAATAACAGTTATTCCATTTCTTTTTCGAACTGAACTTATCATTCGAATTCTCTAATTGTCAACGTAGCATATTTGTCACATGGGGCTAGGGCTAATTTTTAAAGACATCTTTTTGAATTACAATGCGATAAACCTGGGAAAAAAATACATTTTATTTTATTACACCGGCCATTTTTCTACTATTTTGATTAAAAACACTGTTCAAAATCCAATTTAATTTTTTTTAAATATAAGCCACCTAAAACACATTTTTCTTGAATCCAATTTTTTTAATGTCGAATTTGTGGTGCTCACTACGTAAATGTGGTAATGACCGAGCCCCACAATACCGATAATTTTCTACAAAATCTGGACTCGAGAAAAATGGATTCGGAATGTTTAGGGTCGTAATTCCTTCAACATAGGTCTCCCCTTTTTATTGCTCATTCAAATTTCCAGTGATATTTTATTAAAACACTGCGCTTATTCAGGATAGTATAGCCGAATGCCAGCGAGATATGATGGAGGTGGGCGATGGCGAGCCCGAAACTGAGCCCGGTGTCGAATCGCTCATCTCCACAATAAAATCAATTGACGAGGCTCAGTACCTTCTCCAACGGATGCTGGCCTTCACGGTAGAGCAAAGTTGCGCCGCTGCACAAAAACAGCTCGAAGTTAGAGACATGGAATCCCGGTTGAATCAAGTGGCGCAAGAAAGCGACGTGCAGCATCAATTACTTGAGCATGTGCTGCGAGATCGGGATCTTCTCTCACTGACGAACAATCATACCAATCCAATGGCCTATAGTCCGCCGAGCTCTCGAAGTTCTTCACCGGATAAGTAAGCAAATAATTGTGAAATAATCTCCCCTATAAGCGGTTTATAAATTAACGTTCATTGGTGAAAATATTTCTCTGACAATTTGTCTGAAAAACTCGAAAAAGATCGTTTTAGTGATTTTCCGAGATTTTTCTCTGAGTTTCTCTGCCATTTGCTAAATATCTGTGCCATTTTCTACGTCCAAACTCCAGCAGTCACAATTTATCAGAGAAAGTCAGAGTTTTTTCCGAAAAATTTAGGAAAACTCTGATTTTTTCGGATAAAGTACGTTAATAGAACTTACGAGTTTTCTCTAACATCTATTCATTCTATTACTCGAGAGAACCGTAGACTTTTTCAGAGAAAATACGGTTTATTTTCTGAAAAACTCCGAATTTCCGCAATAATATGGGTTTTGAGAATTTCAGAGAATTTACGAATTCTCTCTGACCACATAGATGTTAGAGAGAATTCGTAAGTAGTAGTAATTCTGATTTTTTTTAAAAAAGCATGCAGAGAATTTCAGAGACAGACTGGAAATTCTCTAGGAGTTATTTGAGAAAATTAGCAAAAATTTGAGTTTTTAGAAAATTTTTCGTGAATACAGAATAACCAGAGAAAAACAGCAAAGTTCATAGTTATGAAGAGAAGTCGACAAAAAAAAATTATACAGTTTCAGAGTAATTATAAAATTTATTGTTGGCCAAACACGCGGAGAATTTCGTTGAAAACTCAGACATTCCCGAATCTTTCTAGGAGAAAGACTTAATATACATTTTGAACGAGAAATTCAGCGAAACTTTGACTCTCAGAAAATTATATGAATATGAGCGAGAAACAGGTTTAGAATATTAACGATGTTCATAGAGATTTGGCAGGTGCAGTCAGAATTTTTCAGAATAATCGGGAATATTTAGATTCAGAGAAATCATTGGCTTTCTCTACAAAGTACGAACTCTGTTACAAATTCCGTCTTTTTCATGCATTGTCAGAAAGGTATTTTCACCAGGGATCCTATGTTAAACTTCGTTGTTTTTTTTTCTTTTTTTCCAATTGGGTTATTCATCCGTTCCTTATTCAGGCTTTTACCTTCGTCCCGTTTTCCGTTTCTTCGTAGAAGCCCCCTAGAATGTTGTACTTCTCCCAATGAACTACTGTATCGCATTTGTACGAGGGCACAGACAAACTGCGGAAAACCTGGCCGATACAGGCGGCTTTATTTTTATTGCCTGTCGCTCAAGAATTGGCACACAAGCCGGTGCGCGGCTAGACGGTCACCCATCCAAGTTACGGGGCTGCAGGCAATGCGACTTAACTGGGGAGACCGCCGAAGTCACACACCGACCGCGCGTCTACTCCTGTCGGTCTATTTTAACCTTAGTGTACAACTATTAAAAAATTATCTTGCTATGGACCTGTAGAACCTTTTGAACTTTGACGACTCAAAACTTATGTAATTTTCAATGTTTTTAGATTTCCTGTTTATCTTTTTATTTTATTCATTAGACTTTCGCAAACACTTTGACAAAAAGGCTGTTGAGGGGCCATGATATGTTTATTATATAAATGAATCCGTTTTAACACAAGTTCCGAGAATAGCGCGAATTACAATATTTGTAAAGCACACAGTGAAAAGTTAACAAGAATAGACCGGAAAATTAGAGACACTAAGTTAGTTTCGCGAAATTTTCTGTTTCTTGCTTCTATCTTGTACTTATGTTGTAGTTTTTTAAGATTCCTCCAATTCTTCTTTTTATGTCCTGACTCGAAGTGTCTGTTAATCCAGAATGCACTTTAAATGCGTATTGCTGAGATTGACGAACAAAGCTCTTATGCCAGTTAGGTACGTTATATATTCCCCTTCGTAAACTAATACTCCCACAACCTCAACTTTCTTCCTTCTCTGTAGAAAAAGTGTTGACACATATTTTGATTATGTAGTAGAACTGATTGTGAATGGCTAGACAGTAAGTCAACATTCTTTTTCACTAACATTAAACAAATGATAATATCCATTAGTTTAAATAAATAAACAGTTTCATTTTATGAAAATAAAAATGAATAATTAGTGAAAATCGTTGTTTTCACCAGTAGTGAGAGTTACAGTCAAATTTCAAACGCCGACGGAAAGCTGAAGGTCAACAAAGTGCGGCGGCGAACGACTCAGCCCCAGGAATTATTGTACGGCCTGCATTCAGGCGCGGATAGTCTGAAGGTCGACGATCAGAATCAAAATCACAATCATCCACTCACGAGGGTGCCCAGCGCACCCGGGAGCCTAAAGTGAGGATATCCTCCGACATTTGTCGTACTTAACTGCTTATTTACGATTTTATGTTAGTTCACGGTTTCTGAATTAAACTGTTGTGGGTTTCAGGGGTTTAGTATTAACAAGGGGATCCCACGCAAGTAGCGCCGCCGGTTCGCCAACCCTGAGTCGTCGCGACAGCACATCGCCGAGACCTCTGCGTCGACCTCTTCATCCCGGTGGAGGCTCCATGTGAGTGAGAATCCTCAAACTCCTCTTTCTCTTTACAATCCTCGTTTATCTATGTGTTGATTCCCTCTACCATGCACTACTGGCGATTTAAATATTTCCACAATCAAAATCTTCGATGCATTACATACGTAATACGTTGATTTTCGTGACTACTGAAAGAAAATCGTCAAAACGCGAAGCATACACTAGACCATGAGCACTTGGACCGTTTATTTAAGGGGTATAGAGCACTGAACTCACAAATTTTAATTGTTTAGTATTTTCGAGGATGCGCAGTAAGAAGTAAAATGACATTTTTCCACTTTTATCGTGAAGTTCTTCATCCACAAACACCAACAGAAATTTTTTGTTCATTCCACAAAACCATCTGTTTCCGTTTCTGGTTTTACAAACAAAAATTTTTTTTCAATAACTTGCTCAAAATTTTATAATTTGACTGATGGAAATATTTTTTATTATTTGTACAAAAAAATTGCAATTTGCAGCGATTTTTTTTTTTCTTTTATTTTTAATTTTACCAAGAAAATTCGTAAAATACATGAAGATAGTATTGTCAAATTAACAGAATAGGTTTCTTGCTCACGAAAAATGATTTTTTATTGTTGAAACACATGTAATTGAACTGAATTTAACTAATAAACGCTAACTTCGTTATACATTTTTTTCGGCATTTTGTTTAATGAATGATGTTCAATAATAAGTAAAATTTTCAAAACAATAGATTTTCTTCATATACGCCATAAAATGTCTCATTTATTCGTTCATTTAGATTTTAAAACATGGACGTGAATATATTGAAATAGTAAGAAAACACGCTGCTGCACAAGCTACTTTTCAGAACAATCAATTATACCAACAAATAGCAGAAATAGCTAAAAAAAAAAAAAATGCAAACACTAATTTGACGTGCGTGAAGTGCTCCACCCTCTTTAAGTACTGGGCTTGCGTGGTTACAAAGGGATGCATGGTATCTATATGTATTTTCTCCAACGTCATACCACTCGAAAACACAATCTCTAAAGTCATTCCCCGTAAGTTTATCGTTGTATGTTCTACGTTCCGGTTATTATCTCCACAACGTAATAGAACGTCGATAATACAAGAATTCGGTAATGTTTTATTATAACGATTTTTCTATGTTACATAGAAAAAAAAAATATATATATATATATATATATATATATATATATATATGCATATACAACATATTTTTTTGGTCTAACACATTTAAAGATTAGGTGTAAAATGAATTTCTTTTCTTCGTTTTGTAAAGACATCACTAATATATCTGTGTATCTAAATGAATTTTTTACTTGTAAGGTTTATATAAAAGAAAAAGTGAATAAATAAATGCACATTGTCTATTAATCATGCACAGTACAACCATCCATACAGTTCACTCACCGCATTCAATCGATCGGTATATACATCGCGGGCTCTAGCATGCATGTTCACTGCACTCTCGAACATCTGCCGTCAACGGGCATTGTCGTATACCCGACACAAGGATACTTGAAGCTCGCTCTAAACGCTTTTCTCATTTTTATTTCTTGCAGCATAAATTGTATAGTTATGAAAGTTACCAATTGAAAAAACTGATGTAACTAAAAGAAGTTGAATTTTTATTTTTTACCCCAAATTTAAATCTGAATTATTATCAATTTTGCTTCCTCATAGAGAAGCTTTGTTTTCGTGAAAATTTTTTTTTTCGAGATTTTCATGTCAGTGCACTCAGAAAGTCATAAAACGTCGAGAAAAGTGGTTTTTACGAAATGTCTCTATGTGTGTGTGTGTGTGTGTGTGTGTGTGTGCGCGCGCGTATGTGCAGATTTCATTGGTCGCGCGATAACTGTCGTAATTTTCATTGGATGTTCTTCAAATTTAGCACACGAGTAGGCTATCATAGAATAACGTTTGGGATTGTAGATGGAGCGAATCGGTTGGAAAATTCAGATTTCACAACACTTTTAAATTTTTGAAAAAATCGTTTTCACGCTACAACTTCCGCAAATTAAGAGATATCGGGCTGAAAGTTTGTACGTAAACGGACTACTATCAAATCATGATCTCTACCAAATTTGGCGGGAATCGGTAAAGCAGTTCTAATGTTATTGCAATTTCAATTTTTTTTTATAATGTCTGTAAGTAATTCAACTCCTGTAAATTCTGAGCCATCCGACTGCAATTTTCAACGTGCCATCACGTTTATTGATTATCAGTGATGAATTTTGTTAAGTAAATGGTCATTATGTCGGTAATTCTCGATTGTTCTGCATAAAAAATTAAAAAATGCCGCGCCGAAAAAAAAAAATTTCTTAATTTTTTGCAGAATTATCTCAAATTTGGTTCGCATATGGACAACCATGAACCAAGGTTTGAGTACAAATCTGACGCAGATCTGTTAAGCCGTTCAAATTTTATGGCATTTTTTATTTTGTTGAAAATCTCGTTCTCGCGTTGGATCGTGCAAAACACGAGATACTGGGTTCTAATTTTGTCGGCACATCGACTATCATGAAACAAATGTCGGGCACAAATTTTACATAAATCGGCAGAGCGGTTCGAATTCTATGACGAATCGTATTTTTTTCATGGCGATGTTGTACAGTCTATATTGCGAAAAGTAGCGATTTATGTCTATAAACTGGCCATATCCTTGCTTCCCAATGAAATTTCGGAAACCACCGATTTCTATCGTGTTCTACAAAAAAAAAAAAAAAAAAAAATCAGAGAAGATAGAGTATTCGAGGGAGTTTCTGGACCGTTTGGCCTTATTATATTTTCACAAAGCGAGATTGTGCGCTTATTTATATTTATTTAAAACAAGGATGCAAAGCAGAACCTTGTACATTGCTTCCTCATTATATTTCGCTTTTTACAAAGCTTCCTCTATGAGGAAGCCAAAATCAATTCCCATACTTCCTCTTAGAGGTTGCTTCATAAAAAGCGAAATATAACGAGGAAGCAATGTGCAAGGTTCTGCTTTGCATCCTTTTTTGCATACCCTAACATAGTATTCATCAGAACTAAACTCCAATAATACATAAAATAAGTTTGAAATAACGAGAAGAAAATGTTAATTATTGTTCACAAGTTGATAATTACATTTTGCACTTGACACTCCGCGTTATAGCTCCTTAACGATCGATAAGACTAAGTACCTCTTGGTACTTTTAATATTATGACGTCCGATCAATTGTTCTCTGTCGTTTTTGCCGTACCCCATAAACATTAATTCCTACGTATTCCATTTCGGTCGAGGCCGCTATAGTCTCCACATGCGCAACCACTAACACCGAAAGAAGTACACGGTCGTGCTAAAGTTAATTCAGCAAATATATTCAGATCGTATACCTATCAAACGTTTAAAAGGCATGGCTTGACACTTTGTTAACCAGTCGGATATAGTGATGAGCTCCGAAGAGCATTTTACGCCATTAACCATGCATATTAACATGCTATATCCTAACAAACGCCTCAACCAGGGAACAAGTAGCTCATACGGACGTATCGTCGCCACCTGGCTCGCCGACGATCTACCGTCGCTTCAACAGCCGTGAGGAAAACGTCTTTTCGAGACTAACGGCGTCAAGAGCGTCTTTACCCTCTGATCCTCAGCCTACCAAAGGTGTCATCTCGCCGTATCCAGGAAAGGTACGAATTCAAAAATATATATACAATTCATTTTAGGATATTGGAATAAAATAAAAGTACAAAAATGAGGCAAAGTAGAATCTTAGCTATTGCTTACTCCTTATTTTTCACTTATTACAAACCTACCCATATTTATGAGGAAGCATATTAATCGGTTTTAGCTTCCTCGTAGAGGAAGCTTTGTAAAAAAGTGAAAAATAATGAGGAAGCAATGCGCAAGGTTTTACTTTGCATTCTTGGTCAAGAAAAAAAAAATTAGAAGAATTTTAGGCGTCATGAAATAGTAAACATAAATTCAAATTCTTATAAAAACCCGAACGCTTCTACCGAACTTTACTAAATTCGAAAGCTAGCATCACTGAATTTTTTTTCGTTTACGTTGAAAATTTGTACTCGCTAGATCAAGTTTCGCGAAAATTAATGCAACAAAGTCCGAAAATTTTTTAATTTCATAAAATCCGAACCGTTTTATCGATTTCACCCAAATTCAATATCAAACGTCACAGCACTTCGTTCAAAATTCATGCTACGGTTCAGTTCGATAGCGGGAATTTTATCGACTTGAAAATCACGCAAAGCTTGAAAAGATTTTCAAAAAATCTATTTTAAGCCACATTGGACGGCGCTGTATATACCATTAAAATGGAAGCTGATTCGGTCGAGTAGTTCACGAGTCATGGTGCTATGAATTGTAGCCCCTCTGACACACATAAACTTTTTTGAAACTACCTTTCCCGACGATTTAGATCATTTTTAGTATATTGATATGAAAAACACAGACATTTTTTTTTACATAAAGAAAGTTTCTTCGATCAGAAAGAAAAACGCAGTAACATTACAGAAAGTAAAATGCAGTAACATTTTCCAGGTGCAGCCCAGAGCACCGCTGCAATGCAGTCATGTAGCCGAAGGCCACAGTAAAGCTGTATTGGCTATTTATGCCACAAGCGATCTACTCTTCAGTGGGTCGAAAGGTAAAGAGACGAGAAAACATAGACAAACGTTTATCGCTAATACTTTGGGTATACAGTGGCATTATTATTTCATTCCGTGACCGAAAGAATTATCAGTTTTTGTGCAAATCAGAGAACAAACGTTCGAGAAGTGGCAGAGAAACGGTACACATCGTACATGGTAGTTAGAACATTGAAAATGTTCAGCAGAATGCCGGTATTTTTTCATTGCTCGAGAAAAATTATTATCTGTAGGAATATCAGTATGAGAGCCACATTGCTGGGAATTCTTATTCAATCGAAATGATATGTTAAAAATTGAAATATACTTAGGTCAATGATTTTGCAGTTTTCGTATTAGCAGTGTCTTTGCTGAATCAAAGATTATAATTGTGAGTGGTTCCAGTCGATGGCTGATTGACAATACGATTATTTTTTAAATTGTTAAACGTTAAATGCATTGCCAAACGTATGGTTAAACTCCCTTACTACTACTGTTACTATAAACTGCTTCAGTGTCGTATCTAAAAAAAAAACAGAAAAACTGCAGTGAAACAGAAAATCAACGCGCTGAATAAATAGCAAAATATACAGAAGACTAGTCTGGTCTAGTCTGGTGAAATTTTTCTTTCAAGATTCCTTGTTTCAAGTTTTGAATTGCAATAAAAGATATTATGAGCGTATTAGAATGTATCTAAGTTTAAGCTCAATTTAATAGTACTGGTAGTTAAGAAACTTTTGCTGTTTCATGTTTTCAGTAGTCACTATGTTATTAAATTAATTAATTATATGGAATTTTTTTAACAGATCGAACTGTGAAGGTATGGGACTTGGGGACTGGTCTCGAAAATCTGACTCTAAGCGGTCATCCAAATAATGTCGTTGCCGTTAAATATTCTCTGGCACACCGGCTTTTGTTCAGTGTTTCGGCGGCTTATGTTAAAGTCTGGGACCTAAGGGCGGCCAATGCTTGCGTAAAGACGTTATTTTCATCGGGCCAGGCTCAAGGCGGTCCGATCTCGCTCGCAACACCTTCGAGAACACTTCAAATACCCGCTGGCGAAACAATGATAAATGACCTTGCTCTGGGTCTGGATAACACGGAATTGTACACCGCCTCAAGTGACAAAGTACGCGTATGGGACATGAGGAAATTGACATATACTGGCCGACTGAGCACACCACATACCGCTGCTGTAATGTGCCTGGCTGTCGCAGAAGATGGCAGAGTAATCACGGGGAGCAAAGATCACCTTATATCACTCGTTGACACCAATACGTCTGGGCAAACTGTGAGCCTTGCACCTCCTCATTATGATGGTGTACAGTGTCTAGCTATGGATGGATCAACACTTTTTTCTGGTAAACATAAGCTGGAATATAAATATTATTGCACAATTGAATTCATAAATGAAATCATAAAAAATATTTTTTATTTTTCGTTGTTAAGGGTGAGCTTCACCGATTTCACAAAAAGGGTGTCTTGTTGTTATCTCATCGTTGGAAAATATTGTATTAAAATTCCCATGCGAACAATCATTACGGTGTTTTAGTGTGAAGACCATAAATTGCATATAAGGAGATGATTCGAGTGCGAGAAGTATATAGGTGACTATTAATTATTTTATCGACTTTTGGCGGTCTATTTTTTCTGATGGAATTTTGCGAAGCACTTCTCGGGTCTGAGATCGTGATCGCTAGATTCAAAGCGCGCGAAACTGAACCTAATTCAAATTTCACTAATCGGAATCTCTTACAAATATCGACTGTAGCCGCTTAATAAATTAAATTAATTCATCAAGCAGCCACGCTTAATAAATTAATTTAATTTATTAAGCGGCTACAGTCGATATTTGTAAGAGATTTCGATTGGTGAAATTTGAATTAGGTTCAGTTTCGCGCGCTTTGAATCTAGCGATCACGATCTCAGACCCGAGAAGTGCTTCGCAAAATTCCATCAGAAAAAATAGACCGCCAAAAGTCGATAAAATAATTAATTATTACAACATTCGGTCACGCCTATAACATACTAAGGTATATAGGTGACATTATCACAATGATGTAATTATTATTATTAGCGCAATAAGTACCCGCAGAACTTACGCAAATCTTCCGTACTTTGTCCTTTCCAATGGTTAAATTGTTAATTTGGGGAAAAAGAAGTCCCGGTCCAAGTTCGGAAATCTTCCTAATTACATTCCATTTTTTTACAAACCAACTTTATAAATAAGTGTGTTGATCAACTTCCGGCCTTATTGTACAGAAGTCTGTGTGAGAAACGGAAAATAATAAAGAAGCGATATAGGAAAGAAGTTCTGCGTTGCGCCGTTATTTACAACAATCGTGGCGTCGAAAGATTAGCTTTGCTAAGACAAACACAGATTTGAATTTAAAAGTCATACTTCAAACTCCATACAATTTAATTGTTCGAGTATATTTAGTTGTAAATTGTAAGATCATGTAAGTTGATTTAATTAAATTGATCGACCAATTGCTGATCCTTCAACTTTTATAAGCAAGAAAGGTATAGGACTCGAAAATGTTGTGTAAAATTTGAATGTTTTTGAGAAGACGTCAAAATTTCAACGACTTTTCGAATTTGGCCACAGCAATATTAAACATTGCTGATATCAAGAGTCGCGGTAGCGACTCGACGCCAAGTTAAAAAAGATTATGTCATTCGTATAGAATCTTTTGGCTCGCCAGCTCGAATTTTTGCGAAGTTTAGTAAAATAACAGTATCCCGGAAAATTCACAAGCTAATAAAATAACCTAGAACGTAACTGCTACTATATAGAATTAGGGTAAACCGATCAGTGAATATATGTTGTCCGCATAAGAACAATTGCATAAAAAAGTTCATTGGTCAGTTCACCCGATTCGGTACAATAGCTGATAATTTTCATGAATTACAGCTATTTCAGAGAAATGCGAGACACCATATTATCTAAAATTGCAAAAATCACATACAGTACCGCCAAACGTGAGTTTGAGATAAAATTTCGAACATTTCCCGATGGGATAAAAATCGGAAAAAAATCAAGTATGTAACAGGTGCTGAAAAAAGTCGATTTTGCATAATAATGACTCCAAAATGTTATTAACAAAAAATTAACGAATAAACATATTATTCAATAAATCACTCGACAACCTAACGTTTTTTTCGAATGAAAATGATTTGTCAATTTTTCGGAATACATATGGATCTTCCGGATTTTTTCTTTATTTTGATTCTTTTTTTTTAATCCTGAAAAATGCGCGTTAAATAACGAATTTTAAATATGCGTTTGGCATAAAATCATCCATTATACTGAAGTTTTTTTTTTCAGAAGTGTTCGAAATTTTCACTGAAACGCACGTTCGGCGGCACAGTACCGCTCGTACATCTTCGATTCGTAATTAATTTGCGATTTTTTTTCCCATAGGCTCGAGGGACATGTGTATAAAACGATGGGATCTTGGTAGAATGGAATTGGTGCAATCTTTGAACAATGCTCATAAAGATTGGATATTGGGTATATGTACAATCAATAACGGTTCTGTAATGGTGTCGGGATGCAGAGGCGGAATGCTTCGAGCCTGGTCCGTTCCTAAAGATCAGGCAGGCGAGTGTTCGTTGCTCGGTGAAGTTCGCGCTCACGGTTCCGCAATCAACGCGGTCGTCACTAATCAACAGCACGTTTTTACAGCCAGCAAGTGAGTCTTCATTTTCATAGTTATTAGTTATATTTAAATTTTATTTGCGAAAGGTTTTACCCGAGTTTCTATTCTCACTCGCCAAATTTCGTTATAACGCCACTCGGGTTTTACCCTTCGTACGTATACATTACTTTGAATTGAATAACGTCTGAATATATTGATTGCAGTTCTGGCGATGTCAAGCTGTGGCGTATACCCGATACATTCCTGTCTATGTCCGTTTCCACCGTTTCACTTTAACTTGTTTTATTTACATGCTTTCTTATGTCGTTTTGCTTATATTTTATTTCACACTGATAGAGCTTTTTACTGTACAATTGAGCTCCCCTTTGTTTTGCGGTACACAAGAGAAATTGCTACCGCTCGGCAAATATAGATTTGCAAACATAATTTGTATTTTCTAGATAAGGCGCGAGAATTCAGTGAAAATTACTGTTTTCTCACTTGTTTAGCTGCTGGTAGTACAAAAAAAATTGCACTCTCGATCCACAAAATAAAGCATAAAGAATGTTCTGTGACAAAAGTATCTACCTTTTGAAGGCAGTCTAAAACAAAATAGATATTTAGCGTTGCTTCAAGAAAAAGTCAGTAGGCCGAAAATTCTGGAAACATGCTCAGTTGTGCGTGAGATGTATTTTTTCGGCTTGAATGTAGCAACTTATGATAGATTGTAAGTTGGTAAAATGCCGTAGACTTGAAGATAAATAAAAACAACGATTTTCATTAATCAATTACAACCACACCAATTTTAAGAATAACATAATCTACACTTACCCCGTTATAACACATTTTATGTACAACTGAGTATTGGACATTTTTGATCTTATAAACTTGTGATAAAGTTTATAAAACATAATTTCGGTGTAAGTAATTTACAAAAGGTAGATCGTTTACCACATGGAAATATATTCTTTGTTTTATGGGTCAGCAGTGTACATTTTTCTTATAATACTCCTCTTAATAGTATATTTTTCTCAGTAAAGTGATTGATAGTTTGTCAATTAGCGTGTAATTATAACAGCAACTTTATCGAAAGTAGCGAAAATTCAATAAGAGATACGATTCTTCGTTTTGGACAAATTAGAAAATAACATTTTTCTCATCTTTGGATATATGTATTAACGTTACAAGCATTTACGACGAGCTGTTGATTAAGCTTGATTTTTTATGTTTCTTTGCTAATTGTTCACACACTATCTTCTTCCTTTGCATGGTTACCGTAACAACACGCAGTGATGGAACAGTGCGGCTCTGGAGCTACCACAAGAGAGATCCACGAACATTTCAGAGGAGCAACTCACTCAAGTGCTAACATGCGCCTTGCGATGCATTATTATACGCAGTTTTAAGCTGCGAGTATTTAATTTAATTTATTCTTTGACGAAACAAAGAAAGACCTAATCTAGGGCTTAAACGATAATTTGTCATTCTCGTACGTGTCTGTCTAGGTAATTTATAATAAAAAAGAAAATTCGAGTTTTCTTGAATCTATGGCTATAACAAATCTTACAACGTTAGACAATTTTGAAAAAAATGTTTTTTTAGTTTTGGCTAATTTACCGCAAACGTTATGGTATCTTATATGTATTTCAATGTTGCTCATCTTTTTCGACTATTGCATTTTTTTTATTAATAGAACTTCGACCGACTGATTTTCATTGTAACGATTTTTCGATTTCTTTTTTTATTAGCACGCCTGCATTTATTTCTTTTCGATAGTTTTTAATCGACATCTTTTTTAAACTACAATGAATTTAGGTGCATTGTTTGTGAACGCCTAATATGTACTACTTAAGCTGAACAAAATAATAATTAAAAAAATACGAAAATATTCTAAATAAACCTTCGACTTTTGGCATTGTCTAGCATTTATTTTATTATGAACAGGAAGAGCGTCATAATTACAATATTTACTCTTAGTACAAACAATAATTGTTGGTTAATACTGTACAGTCTGAGGTCTCTGCAGGTCCCAAGTACATGATATTGTCAGGGTTGAGTGTTGAGTTTTCTTCTGAAATTCAATCGATACAATTAGTAAATTAAATAAATTAAATAATTAATAAATTGTTATAAAGTCATTGTTATTGTATTGTATTGGATGTAGGGTAGAGAAGTACCGGTTTAGGCTATTCCCAATACTTTAATACGTTTTTGCCCGTATTCAGTCTTAATTTGCCACAGCATTGTGTATTTTGGAATTGCGTAAGTATGTAAATTCGTCTTCACTCAATATTAAAAAAAGATATATATATATATATATATATATATATATATATATATATATATATATACACATATAACAAAAAAAAAAAAAAATGTTACGGGAGAATTTCATTTTTAGTTGCTATTCTAGACTGTTCCCCATTTTCGTTCTAGTCTCAAAAGTTTCGTTTTTTGACAGAGAATTTACTACAAAAATGTTGAAAAAAATCATCGACATACTTTTAGAGATCCAAGTTTGGGGTACTTTTTTTTTATTTTTTAAATTTTGTTTTATTTTTAGCTGATAATCGAGGCCTCACCCACTCTGGATCCAGGCTCAAAAATTTTGTTTTTGAACACAATTCACTGTAAAAAAAGAAAAAAAATTGTCGACGTACTTTTTGAGAAAATCAAATTTTAAGTAATTAAAAAAATACAATTTTTTTTAGAAATCAAAAAAAAATTCTAGAGGGTTTTTTTTATATTGCTCTACAACATCCCAAAAGAAAAAGAAAAATTTAATATCAGGGTTGCGACCCTGTCGATAACCGGTGAAATGCCTCATATATAAATCTATATATATGGGTATACATGGGTATATATAGGTATATATAGATCTACCAAGAGTCGCCGTAGCGACTCGACGCCAAGTTAAAAAAGATAGGTATATATAGACCTATATATATAGGTATATCGGCTTGAATTTTTCTAAGCCCCTCGATTCTTGACACGCCGGCGGCGGCGGCGAGATCTGTTGAGAATACCAAAGTACATGAGCCCTAAATATATTCGTATCGTGATGGTTACGACTTGTCTGCTCGTCTTCTTTTTCGAATATACCCAAATTGGGCTCAGTCTCAAGCTGTCGCTCGTGGTCGGAAGACGTATCCACTCTATATGTAAACTAATACAATAAAGTATCCGATATATGTATGTCGAGTTATATTAATTTTCCTGCGTAACCCTAACAAAATCTTTTTATAATATAGAGTTATATATTGTACAAACAGGAGTATAAATTCCTGAGAATGTTATCTAAACATCTATGAAGTGCAAAAAAGGTTAATCATCTTTAAGCCGTTATACTTGGACTTGAATTTGAAAAGATTAACGTGTATATTGTGTACAAAGCATACAAAAACGATACGTTCTAATGTGTTCGATCAAAACGATAAAGTAGATTTTTATAAATATTATAAATAAAAATTGGAGAATGTTTGACCGTCTCGTTTCGAAGATACAGCCTTCGGAAAGTGACATTTTTTTATAGTATTAGATATATCGAGCGAAGCATTGCGTGGAGGCGGAAGGAAATGGCGATCTGATATCAAGAGACGCGGCAGCGTCTCGACGCCAAGTATTAAAAGAAAATTTGTAATGCCTTACGAGATTCCTCACAACCGAGACGCTGGCGCTACTCTTATCATTTGGACGTTCGCCTTTTTTCGTCTGCTACGAAATTCTAACTGGAATTATCTCAGTCGAAACGTCGCGGACGCCAAATGTCAGGCTCAATATTTTTTATTTATTTATTTCTTTCCAATGAGCCCCGGTTGAATCAAATCGGTGCCCGTAATGCTAATATATGGCCACTTACAATTTGGATTCTGTCGAAATTTTTCATTCTGTCCGCACTCACACATTGAATTTGTCCGACGATATACGTGCATGGCGCGTACCAGCACACTCACATGTCGTCTGTAACTCTAATTATCTCAGGCAATACATCGCGGACGCTAAATATTTCAGACCCAATATTTTTTATTTTTTCCCCCTTTTTAATACGACCGGATGCGATAAAATAGGTTCCCGAAGTGCTAATATCTGGCCAATATTTCACATTTGTCCGAAGTCAAACATCGAAACAGATTTGTCCGATCGCATATACGTGTGCATACGTGTGAATAAAAACGCACACATAAAGTTCCGGCGATCATCTGCTGACCGGCTCGCAATTATAGTAGACACAAGAACAGTCTGCTAAAAACTTGTATTTTTGTTCTGAATTAGTATTTTTGTTCTCAATTAGGAACTAATTGCAATTATTTTGCAATTATTATAATATTTGTAATGTTTGGTATCATCGTCTCGAGCCGAATATATATAGATATAGTAGCGTATGCTCATTCATAATAATTTTGACGTTTTGTGCTACATGGATAACCTTGCAATAAATCGTGAGATAACGACAATAAATATCAATAAGTACAAAATACAGAGACACTATTTACTTTTAAATTTTCAATTATACATAAGTGGAATATGCAGTCAAAAAAGTATTTTTTTACATGACGACCACTCTCGCTCTCACCGAAGGAAAAATAAAAAATATTAACCTCCCTTCAGAATAAACCCGAAGGATTTTTTTGTAAATGGACCAACCGATTAGGCTGACACTTACAAATTCATTGTCCGGCTTGCTCTGAAAGCCCTTACGAGTGCTTGTTTATTCCATGCTGCAGCCAAAAAAGTATTTTTTTATTATAAGGATCACTGTCCCCTTCAGCGAAGAAAAGACAAAAAATAATGACTTCTTTTCAGGATAAAACTGAAGGATTTTTTATAAGTGGACCAACCAATTGGGTCAACTGGCTGCTTAGAAACCAAATTCGTGAGTTTTTACACTCTGTCCATGATCCAGAGAACACTGCTCCAAGGATTGGTATTCGCTAGGTCACATACTCTTCGCAGTTACACTACGCATCACTCAAGCGGAGCACTTTTTTTCAATGGTCCTTAAGGGGGACGAGTCAATAAAAAAAGCTTTATTTGCTCATAAGGACACCGTTTTCCTTCAGCAAAGAAAAAATTCTAAATAATGTCCTCCCTTCATGATGACACCGAAGGATTTTGTTGAAAATTGACCAACCAATTTGGTCAACCAGTTACTTTGAAACCAGATTAATGAGTTTTACACATTGCGCATGATCCAGAGAACACTGCTTCGAGGATTGGCCTTCGCTAGATCTCATTCTATTTGCAGTTGCACTGAACACCAATTAAAAGCAGCAATGTTTTTAAAAGATCCTTATAACAGTCTATAGACAAGAACATAAAATGTCAGAATAATACTGACATAGATCTTTAAAAAAATTTAAACATTTTTTTAAAAATTGCTCTGCTTAATTGGTGTACAGTGTAACTGCGAGGAGAATGAGACTTAGCGAAGACCAATCCCCAAAGCAGTGTCCTCTAGATCACACCCAGAGTGTGAAATATCATGAACTTGGTTTTGAAGCAACCAGTTGACCCAATCAGCTGGTCCGTTCACAAAAAATCATTTGGCTCCATCCTAAAAGGAGAGAATTATTTTAAAAAAATTCTTCTATGAAGAGGAGAATTGTCCTTATAATAAAAAAAGACTTTCTTAACTGCAGCATTTAATTTAAAAACTACTCGCAGTGGCTTTCAGACCAAGCCGGTCAATGAATTATAGTTATTGATCCAGGGAGCATGCAGTGAGTCGAAAACCAAAATCCATTGACCGGCTTGATCTGAAAGCCGCTTCTAGTGCTTTTTCATTTGACGCTGCTTGTGATTTTAGAAAACAAATGGAAAAACGACCACAGTGACTTTCAGATCATGCTGGGAAATGCAATTTAAATGTTGATGCAGAGAATATGCAGTTAGTCGAGAACAAAAATCCATTAACCAGCTTGATCCGAATGCTACTACAAGTGCTTTTCCATATGACTCCACTTACGCTTACACCGATCAATATTTTTTGGTTTTTGACTCACTACATATTCTTTTCCTCGAGAACTGTAATCCACTCCTTGCGGTTGGACCAGTGACTGGATTTGGCTTATCAATTTAAGGAATGTGCATTGAGTCTAAAACCAAAATACTAGAATGACACCTAGCAAAGACCAATCCTTGAAGCAGTGTTCTTTAGATTACGCGCAGAGTGTACACTCATAAATCTGGTTTCAAAGCAACCGGTTGGTCCATTTACAAAAACATTCTTTGGGTTTATTCTGAAGGGGGGATTTATTTTTTCTTTTTCCTTGAGTGAGGGGGAGAGTGGCCTTTATAATGAAAAAAAATTTTTATTGACTAACCGTCCTCTTATGTATAATTGAAAATAAAACGAAGCGCTTTAAAAGTAAATAGTGTCTTTGCATTGTACTTACTTATTGGTGATTTATTGCGCCTCCGCAGTAGATCTTCAATCAAGCTCGGATTGATTACAAATTAAATGACAAATATTTGAAATAAATGAAGCAAAAATAATAAACAAAGCATTGAATCAGTGCCTACATCTTCTGAGAAAGTCAACGATCATAATTATAAAGATACGAGTGTGGTATCGATCATGGTGAGAATGAAAATAAAATGAATTCACATTGATTCACTTGTAATTCTAAAGGCGCGTAGATATAACTTTTAAAACGAACGAAAAAGTGATAACGTTGCTTAACATTTTTTTAATGCAACGTTATCACTTTTCAGCGCCTATATTAAAGCTGTTATCAGTCGTTCCAATTATTAGACGAAGCATCTTTTAAAATTCCTCTTGCAGCCTACATACATTTAGTATATAGGCTTGTCCTTGTATACATTTAGTAGAGTCTAGTGAACTTTATTTACTGATTACTGTAAATTAACTCAACAGTTTGTTTTTTTTTCATGACGTTTTGACTTTCAAAAAGACAGCAAATCCACCCAAAAATGTTTTTTCAAAACAAAAATGGTACGCCAAGTATTAAAAGTGTAACCATCCCATTAAAAAAATCACTTGAAAACAAAAAGTTCGTCGCTGAAGAATCTTTCGCAAAAAAAGTTTCTTTCAAAAATATTAAACCGAATCCTATTAGCCAAGTCAAACCCCTTGGTAGATATTCCACAGATGAAGATGTTTTTCTACAAAAAACTTGGCGTGCCTGCGACTAGCTCCCGTACATAGTCCATTGAAATCAGGACGGGAGGACAGCGTGTCTCCAATTATGATTGTTCGTTGAATGATTATGAATGTTCTGAAAAAGATCCGAGTGGTCAGTTTCAGAAAGAAAGAATAACTAAATGAGGTTAAAGGCGTCAGATATCGTAAGGGAAGAAATCCGAACCGCTGCGGAATACATGACTTTGCAACATTTATTGGACGACATAAGAATTCCCAAGTACTTAGTTAAGAAATTATTGGCTATACATCCCGAGTTGAAACTGGACCCTTAAAAAATCTTCGTTAAATCAAAACGAGTATAATCCCAAACGATGAGACCTACGAAATAGCTAGCAGCGAAAATATAGTTATATGATAATTAAAAATTGTCTTCTCCCGCACTTACTCCAACGGACTATGTACGGGAGCTAGTCGCAGGCACGCCAAGTTGTTTGTAGAAAAACATCTTCATCTGTTGAATATCTACCAAGGGGTTTGACTTGGCTAATAGGATTCGGTTTAATATTTTTGAAAAAAATTTTTTTTTTTGCGAAAGATTCTTCAGCAAAGAACTTTTTGTTTTCAAGTGATTTTTTAAATGGGATGATTACACTTTTAATACTTGGCGTACCATTTTTGTTTTGAAAAAACATTTTTGGGTGGATATCTAACGTGTAAAAAGTTAGAGACCACAACGCAAAATCACGGTATGTTCCGGGAACCAATTTACGGTATACCGTGAAACAACTTATGGTATAATCATACTCCCAGAGTAATTATACTCTGCACCGAATACAGTAGAACCTCGTTTATCCAGCCTTCGTTTATCATAGGGTCCGCATTAACCGAGATGTATCCTTGGATAATACTCTGTTGTTTATACACGCACAAACTTTTTACTCCAAGCTTAGTGTGCCCCTCGATTGCATGTGGTTTGTGGGGATTTTTTGAGAGTATGTAATATACCTTTTAGAGTTGTAACAATAACATAAAAAATCACTGACCAGATCTGAGAAGTCGAGGGTCTGATCCAGATCGAATTGGTGTGGATTACCCCATATATATAAAACTAGGATTTTATTGTGGCTCGCGCGCTGCGCGCGCTCGCAATCTGCACCCACCCAAAAGGGTGCCCCCCCCCTCCCTCGGGGGACCTATGTTTTTGGAAAAGGACTTAAAAAAATACGGGCTTGGGGTCTCACAGATCCCCCTGAAATCGAGGGACTTAGAATAATTTGGGCTCGGGGCTTGGCGGAAGGGGGTGGGGCTAGCCCCAAGCCTTTAGCCCCACCCCCTTCCGCTAAGCCCCGAGCTCAAATTATTCTAAGTCCCTCGATTCTTGGCATGGCGGCGGCGAGATCTTTTTATAATATAGAGAGATAATCAACGTTTTTAAATTGTGTATGGTTTCCGTGTTATCCGAGTTTCTGGCTATCCGAGGTACGACCTCCCCACTTGATTACCTTGGATAAACGCGGTTCTACTGTATATCGGTTTGTACGGTATACGGTATTGACATTCAAACTCAGTTAGAACATGCCGTGATACAGTACACGATTTTGAGTGCATTTTTGAAAAATTTACGCACGGTCTCGAGGATTTTACCGTGATGCCGCGTACATTTTCACAGCTGCACGAAGCTGCAACCGTCATATATCACGGTATTCACAGCACATCCATAGTCGATTTGTCATTGTCTATACATGCAACGGCTTTCGTTTCATGAAATATTTGTTCCGAGATTCCATTACCTACATGAACGAAACCACGGTCATCTAAATCTATCGCAATTTCGTACACGGCACCACAGTACTTACTCCAAGTTGGGCTTGTGCTTTTAAAATACATCGCGCTGTGAAAATGTGCACGGCACCACGGTCACCTAGTCGAGACTGTGGGTCAATTTTTCAAAAGTATATCGTGCTGCGAGTCCGTGGGTATGGTATGACGGTTACGTTCTCGAGATCGTGCATCAATTAGAATGAATTTTAAAACACTGTCACCTGAGTGGTAGTAATCTTGAATGAATGTTTTGTTAAAATGTGCTATCTTCTAATGTAATGAGAAACTAATAGACGATTTCTCGAAAGTATACCGTGCACTCCCAAAAATGTACTCCCGCCGGCTTATGGAAATTAATTTTACGACGGTAAGTAATATATCTTGTCTCATCGATCGCTATCGCATCAATATTATGGGTTTATAGATTTCTCTATGATGACTCCACAGAATTATAGATCTTTTACACATATGCATGGTACTAATCGTTTGGTTCAGATTATCACGGCGTTACTAATCAAAAAACGTTACATCTACCGTCCAATATATTTTCGTCGCCTACCTCTTCTTCTTTTTGTGTGCTGAAAGGGATTCTTGACCGCTGTCGTCCCCGCTGTCTTCTGATTGACTACTGCTGCTGCTGCTCGATGAGCTGCTGGAAGATCCGCTAGACGAATCGCTCGCCACTCCGGTGTTTTCTTTGACGTCGATAGTTTCCGCCAAATTCGCTAAATTGGGTTCTTTTTCTCTCATTACCTTCAACCATTTTCGAGATAACTTGGGCCTGCCACGGACCTAAAGCGACAAGATGAAAAATAGTTTTGAAATACCGCCGAGCATGCGATTTTGTTTTTAGATGAATTTTTTAAAATTACCGTCTTGTGCCAAACCACTGGGAAATTAGTGCGTGAACAAAAGTTCTGCGTAACGGCGATAGTCTCGTCAAGATTGAGGACGACATGCCACCATCCGCCAGGCACAAATACAGTCTCGCCGGGACCTTGTAAAATTTCGATCGGCAAGCAATCTTGTGGCCACGTTGGTAATTTCGTACGAGGGTAAACAATTGAAAACCACGTAATCGCCTCGTCTCGTTGTTTGCCACCTTCGACACCGGAAACCTTTAGTAGCTCGCGCGGCGTGTGAGTGGGAAATAGGCACCAACGTTTGTGACCGGAAATCAGTGCATTCCAAGCACTAGTTCCCAAAGGATCTATATGAATTCCGGTACCTGTTTCCAAAATAATCCTAATTAAGATGATGCGCCGTCTATCTCTCTCAGATCGTTACAAGTGCAACTGAAATAGCCGAATCCTCCCGAAGTGTTATACTCCGCCACGGTTAATTTTTCGAATAAAAGGCGAGAAGTATTGCGTTCTCAGACGCAGTAAGTTCACTTTATCTTTTGCCCATAAAATCAATTGTGACTAAGAACAACGCTTTGCGGTACCAGTTTCGGGTACCGGCCGAGCGAGCATGTGAAATCCCTTCCCCCCGACCGTCTCGGTTTCAAACAGTATCAAAAACTGTAATCAACTTTTTTTACGCATATTTGTATTTACAGTTTTAAGAGGAGTTTCATCGAATGCGGATATCACTGGAGCAAACTCTTTTGGAAACTGCAAAATGTCAGTGTGCGTGAAAAAAGTTAATTACAGTTTTTATTACCGACTCCGGTATTTCATATGCTCTTAAGGGGGAGGCGAAACCTCCATGAGTGCGAGAAAGATAGCAAATATCTTTCGGAACAAGAATTCTCAGAAACTCGATCTTTTTTAGGAAAAATGAAAGTTTTACATCATGCAGAATTACGAGAGCAATGATGTAAAACTTTTCTTTTATCAAAAAACGTACAGCGTTCTCTGAAAGTTTGGTTACAGTTTTTGTTACCGACTGAGTAGGTTTCACCTTCCCTTAAGATGATGTGTTACTACTCGGTCGGTAACAAAAACTGTAAAGCGTTGTTCTTGGTCACAATTGATGTTTCAGGCAAAAGACGAGAAGTACTGACTGCGTCTTGGTACTCTGCAGCAGTCAGTACTTCTCGACTTTTATTCGAAAAATCAACCGTGGCGAAGCGTAACTCTTCGGGAAGATTCAGCTATCTCACTCGCACTTATGGCGATCTGAGAGAGACAAACGACATGTAGCACATCATCTTAAGGCGAGGTGAAACCTACTCAGTCGGTAACAAAAACTGTAAACAATCTTTCAGGCGACACCGAAAGTTTTTTGATAAAAGAAAAGTTTTACATCATTGGTCTCTTAATTCTACATGATGTAAAACTTTCATTTTTCCCAAAAAATGTCCAGTTTCTGAGAATTCTTTTTCCGAAAGATATTCGCTATCCTTCTTGCACTCACGAATATTTCACCAATTTAATTGTTCGTCCGGTGGCATATTCCTTTTTAAGAAAATAACAATAGCCTCCGAATGGCGGTGTCCGAAACAAATGCAGCTATCTCTCTTGGACTCATATGTCACGTGGTACATGTTTCACCTCCCCTTAAGACCATGTGACCCCCCCCCCGACCTCGCGGTCTCAATCGGTATCAAAAACTATAATCGAGCTTACTCAGAGATAGTTTTTGATATTCCCCCCCGAAACCCCGGTCTAAATCGGTATCAAAAACTGTAATCAACTTTTTTCATGCATACTGACATTTTACAGCTTCAAAAAGAGTTTCATCGAATGCTCCAGTGATATCCCCACATTAAGAGGATGTGAAATTTCGCAGTCGTTAATAAAATCTGTAATCAACTTTTTTCGCGCATACTGACATTTTACAGCTTCAAAAAGAGTTTCATCGAATGCTCCAGTGATATCTCCACATTCGATGAAACTCTTTTTGCAGCTGTAAAATGTCACTATGCGTGAAAAAAGTTGATTACAGTTTTTATTAACGACTGCGGTATTTCATATGCGCTTAACATGATGTGCTACACGATTTTGTTGTTCTCTCTCGCTCCACTGCGACTACCAATGGCGGATTCTCTCTCGCACTCCCGGCGACTCAGTCGGTATAGCACATCACCTTAAGGCGATGAATTCCTTCCTCGGTCGGTAACCAAAACTGTAATGCACATTTTGAGCGACCCTTTTTTTCCCGACTCGTATATCGGGGAGGTCAACTGCGATGTTGAAATTAGTGATTAAGATGATGTGCTACGTGTCATCTGTCTCTCTCAAATTGCCATAAGTGCGAGTGAGATAGCTGAATTTCCCCGAAATGTTATTCTTCGCCACGGTTGATTTTTCGAATAAAAGTCGAGATGTACTGACTGCAGACTACCAAGACGCAGTCAGTACTTCTCGTCTTTTGCTTGAAACATCAATTGTAACCAAGAACAACGCTTTACAGTTTTTGTTGCCGACCGAGTTTTTACTAAGTAGATTTTTTTTACCGACCAAAGTCGGTAAAAAAATTAGATAAAAAATCTACTCCAGCATCCCCTTAAGAGGCAGTGGTACTTCCCCCACCACACCTGAAAATTTCAAAAGCTGTTTTCTCCCGAACAATACGGCAGATAGGGTCCGTATGTTGAGGTAATACGCGGAAGTATCCTAGAATTGGGCTAAACTTCTGGCTCCTCAGTCGATTCAGTCATTTTTTGTGAGAATTAAAAGAAAAATAGTGCGAGAGAGACAGAGCTATAGGCGTTTGACATTGGGCGAAGAAATTCTCACCGGTATATCACATTCTCTTAAGAGGCAGTGATACTCCCCTCCCCCACGCAGAAATTTCTAAAGCAATTTTCTCTCAAAAAACAACACCAATTGGGCTTGCATTTCGAGGTAATATGCGGAAGTATCGTAGAATTGGGCTCAGTTTCTGTCTCCTTAATCGATTCAGTCGTTTTTTTTTGTGAGAATTAAATAACAAATAGTGCGAGAGAGACAGAGCTATGTCTGAGAGAGACAGACCTATAGGCGTTTAACATTGGGCAACGAAGTTTCCGTCGGTGTATCACTGCCTCTTAAGGGGAGGTGAAACCTACTCAGTCGGTAACAAAAACTGTAATCAATCTTTCAGAGGACACCGAACGTTTTTTGATAAAAGAAAAGTTTTACATCATTGGTCTCTTAATTCTGCATGATGTAAAACTTTCATTTCTCCCAAAAAGGATCAAGTTTCTGAGAATTCTTGTTCCAAAAGATATTCGCTATCTTTCTCGCACACATGGGGGTTTCGCCTCCCCTTAAGATGATGTGTTAGTGCTCGGTCGGTAACAAAAACTGTAAAGCGTTGTTCTTTGTCACAATTGATATTTCAGGCAAAATACGAGAAGTACTAACTGCGTCTTGGTACCCTGCAGTCAGTACTTCTCGACTTTTATTCGAAAAATCAACCGTGGCGACGAATAACACTTCGGGAAGTTTCAGCTATCTCACTCGCACTTATGGCGATCTGAGAGAGACAGACGATATGTAACACATCACCTTAAGGCGCGGTGAAACCAACTCTGTCGGTAACAAAAACTGTAAACAAAAGTATGTAGACACCGTAGACACTTTGAGAAAAAGGAATATGTCACCAGAAGCACAATTTAATTCTCCGTCCGGTGACATAGAGCTTTTTTTTTAAATAACAATGTCCTCTGAATGGCGGTATTCGCAAATTTTCAGCTATCTCTCTTGCACTCATGTGTCACGTGATACATGTTTCACCTCCCCTTAAGGCGGTTATACAACTAGGCTTGCGCAGGGATAGGGCGTAGGGGCGGGTGCGGTGCGGATAGTACTGAGCGAGTTAGAGGTCCGCGGTGGATATCCCAGTGCGTGGCGAAAAAAGATCTGGAAAGTTCCGTTTCACTCGTGATATCTCAAAAACTACTTGGTAAATTGCTTTGGAATTTAAATATATGTTTTCCGATAGTATCCCCTTGCCACTAGTACGTTTCCGTAAAATAAAGATCTTTTCACAACTTCTTGCAGCATCATTTTAGACGGCGTAAAATAGTACTTTGCGATACAAGTGCGTGAAAGCGAATATTTTGGAAGCACTCGCACCACTCGTACCACCGGACCACTCGCCGACTCGCACTCGTGCTCCGGTGGTACTCGTGGAGCTCATGTAACTCACTTCACAGCCTTCCAGAATATTCGCTTTCAATCACGAGTATCGCATACTTTTTTTTGTATAAAGTGCATTGGGGGGGGCGCCAAAGGGGGTCCAGGGCCGAAGGCCCGGTGGGGGGTTGGGGGGGCGAAGCCCCCCGACTGCAAACAAAACAGTTTTTTAATATGTAATCGACGCGAGCGCGATGAATGTGCGAATGCGCGCATAGTATTTTCGGTAAGATTCGCGTATCTTCGACCCGCTTCGCGCATTTTCGACACGCTTCCCGTATTTTCGACACGCTTTCTGTATTTTCGACACGCTTCCAGTATTTTCGATACGCTTCCCGTATTTTCGATACGCCTTCTCGAAAAGCACCACCTTTTGTCATTGCCGGGCGGCACAAAAAGTGGCGCTTTCCATGCACGCAATACAAAAACGTGGCTTTTGAATAACAATGACGCTGAAACTGGCAGACAGACCTGGCAGACGCGGCCGCCCAGTGAGCCGTAGGTTTTTGTTGGGACTGTACTCTCCCCACTACCGCAGAAGCACACGGCAGGCCCGGCGGCAGCGAGCTCAGTGAGCGAGCTGTCGCTGGCACTATACAGACGTTGCGATTCTTTATTTGTTAATTAAGATTAACGAAATGAAAAAAGTACGTTGTATTGGTTTAGGTTTCCAGAATATTTATATAAACTTACTCTGGACTAAGATCATACTGGCAAAAGTTGTACATTGTTTTGTGGCCGGGTCGTTACAGCTTACGCACGGTTTTCTATTGTGTTTGCACCTCGTCAAAAAAAAAACATTCATACGCATGAACGCAGGACATTCTTAATTTACAGGAATATTCTATAAGTCAGTCTGAATTTAGCGGTATATAGTTTACTCCGTTAAAGGCCTTTGTTAATAACGAAAAAAAATTGCAAACTTTTTTTCGCACCTGGCGCAATCGATATACTGCATATTTATGGTGAAAATAAAATAAATAAAAACAGCCCTTTAACGAAATACACTATAGTACATTGAATTCAACTAGATCTATAAAATATTTGTGTAAATTGTCAAATGCCTGGGATCGTGCGTGTAAAAGGCTCGCATACTTTCATATCCATCGTCATTTCAGCGTACGCACGAGTATCCATGTACTTGTACCTTCACAGAACATTTATACGCATGAACGCAGGACATTCTTAATTTACAGAAATATTCTGTAAGTCCGTCTGAATTTAGCGGTATATAGTTTATTCCGTTAAAAGCCTTTGTTAATAACGAAAAAAAAATGTAAACTTTTCTTCGTACTTGGCGTAGTTCATGTACTGTAAACTTATGTTGATAATAAAAAAAAATTAAAAAACCCTTTCACGAAATACACTATAGTACATTGAATACGGCTAGATCTACAGAATATTTGTGTAAATTGCCAAATGCCTGGGGTCATGTGTGTAAAAGGCTCACATACTTTCATATCCATCGTCATTTCAGCGTACGCGCGAGTATCCACATACGTGTACCTTGACAGAACATTTATACGCATGAACGCAGAACATTCTTAATTTACAGGAATATTCTATTAGTCAGTCTGAATATAGCGGTATATAGTTTATTCCGTTAAAGGCTTTTGTTTATAACGAAAAAAAAATTGCAAACTTGTCCTCGAACTTGGCGTAGCCGATATACTGCATATTTATGGTGAAAATAAAATAAATAAAAAAGCCCTTTAACGAAATACACTATAGTACATTGAATTCAACTAGATCTATAGAATATGTGTGTAAATTGCCAAATGCCTGGGGTTATGCGTGTAAAAGGCTCACATACTTTCATAGACATAGTAATTTCACCGTACGCGCGAGTATCCGTATACGTGTACCTTGACAGAACATTTATACGCATGAAGGCAGGACATTCTTAATTTACAGGAATATTCTATAAGTCAGTCTGAATATAGCGGTATATAGTTTATTTCGTTAAAGGCCTTTGTTAATAACGAAAAAAAATTGCAAACTTGTCCTCGAACTTGGCGTAGCCGATATACTGCATATTTCTAGTGAAAATAAAATAAATTAAAAAACCCTTTAACGAAATACACTATAGTACATTGAATTCAACTAGATCTACAGAATATTTGTGTAAAGTGCCAAATGCCTGGGGTCATGCGTATAAAAGGCTCACATACTTTCATATCCATCGTCATTTCAGCGTACGCGCAAGTATCCACATACGTGTACCTTGACAGAACGTTTATACGCATGAACGCAGAACATTCTTAATTTACAGGAATATTCTATAAGTCAGTCTGAATTTAGCCGTATATAGTTTATTCCGTTAAAGGCCTTTGTTAATAACGAAAAAAAATTGTAAACTTGTCCTCGTACTTGGCGTAGTTCATGTACTGTATACTTATGTTGATAATAAAATAAATAAACAAACCCTTTAACGAAATACACTATAGTACATTGAATTCAACTAGATCTACAGAATGTTTGTGTATATTGCCAAATGCCTGGGGTCATGCGTGTAAAAGGCTCACATACTTTCATAGCCATCGTCATTTGAGCGTCGGCACAAGTATCAATATACTTGTACCTGGACAGAACATTCATACGCATGAACGCAGGACATTCTTAATTTACAGAAATATTCTATAAGCCAGGCTGAATTCAGCGGTATATAGTTTATTCCGTTAAAGGCCTTTTTTAATAACGAAAAGAAATTGTAAACTTTTCTTCGCACTTGGCTTAGTCCATGTACTGTATACTTATGTTGAAAATAAAATGAATAAAAAAGCCCTTTAACGAAATACACTATAGTACATTGAATTCAACTAGATCTACAGAATATTTGTGTAAATTGCCAAATGCCTGGGGTGATGCGTGTAAAAGGCTCACATACTTTCATAGCCATCGTCAATTCAGCGTACGCGCGAGTATCCATATACGTGTACCTTGACAGAACATTTATACGCATGAACGGAGGACATTCTTAATTTACAGGAATATTCTATAAGTCAGTCTGAATATAGCGGTATATAGTTTATTCCGTTAAAGGCTTTTGTTTACAACGAAAAAAAAATTGCAAACTTGTCCTCGATCTTGGCGTAGCCGATATACTGCATATTTATGGTGAAAATAAAATAAATAAAAAAGCCCTTTAACGAAATACACTATAGTATATTGAATTCAACTAGATCTATAGAATATTTGTGTAAATTGCCAAATGCCTGGGGTTATGCGTGTAAAAGGCTCACATACTTTCATAGCCATAGTCATTTCACCGTACGCGCGAGTATCCATATACTTGTATCTTGACAGAACATTTATACGCATGAACGCAGGACATTCTTAATTTACAGGAATATTCTATAAGTCCATCTGCATTTAGCGGTATATAGTTTATTCCGTTAAAGGCCTTTGTTAATAACGAAAAAAAATTGCAAACTTGTGCTCGAACTTGGCGTAGCCGATATACTGCATATTTCTGGTGAAAATAAAATAAATAAAAGAGCCCTTCAACGAAATACACTATAGTACATTAAATTCGACTAGATCTACACAATATTTGTGTAAATTGCCAAATACCTGGGGTCATGGGTGTAAAAGGCTCACATGCTATCATACCCATCGTCATTTCAGCGTACGCACGAGTATCCATATACTTGTACCTTGACAGAACATTTATACGCATGAACGCAGGACATTCTTAATTTATAGGAATATTCTATAAATCAGTCTGAATTTAGCGGTATATAGTTTATTCCGTTAAAGGCCTTTGTTAATAACGAAAAAAAAATTGCAAACTTTTCTACTTCGTACATGGACAGTATTGTCCATGTACTGTATACTTATGTTGATAATAAAATAAATTTAAAAAGCCCTTTAACGAAATACACTATAGTACATCGAATTCAACTAGATAGCTATGTGAACCTAGCACCCGATTTGAAGGAATCTTATTTTTTTTTAGCCATCTTATAGATTTAGGTACGTAGTTGATTGTAGTAACAATTATTTCGTTTGTAGTTAAGCTAAAAAAAAGTTACACGTTGTTAAAAAAATGACCATCCACCGAATTTGAGGAAACTAAAATTTGGCATGACAGGTCGGTAGAGAATCGTTTGTAGTTGATTGTAGTACAAAAATTTCCGTTTGTAGTCGAAAAGAAAAAAAGTTATAAGTAATTTTTTTTTTTTTTTTTTTTTTTTTTTTTTTTTGGAGACCACAGCAGACGCTACAACAAACTATAAACGTGCTTAGATCCCACCCTTGCAATATTTCGACGCCACGTTAGTATTCAACAAACGATAAACAAAACAGTCACTACTACAAACTGCAAACGGTTGAATAGCCAATGATTGCTGTACATCAATTCCACGGGAGATCTTGACGAACCACAAATGAAACCAACTTCAAACGATTTTGGAGACAATACTAGCAATATATCAGAAACTAACACAGCGTCAATTATTGCACGTCTTGACTGCGGAATCTTTTGTAGGTCGAAAATGGGTGTGGAAGATCCGTAATTCTTTGTAGTTTGTGGCAGCTTCGTTTCGTTGGTAATTCGTCAAAAAGGGGTGTGGAAGATCCAGAATCGTTTGTAGTTATTTGTAGTTGTCTCGTTTCGTTTGGAGTTAGTCGTGAACAGGAGGAAAGGGTTCAGAATCGTTTGTAGTTGTTTGTAGTTGTCTCGTTTCGTTTGTAGTTAGTCGTGAACAGATGGGAAGGGTCCAGAATCGTTTGTAGTTGTTTGTAGTAGCTTCGGTTTGTTTGTAGTTTGTCGTGAACAAATGGGAAGGGTCCAGAATCGTTTGTAGTTGTTTGTAGTTGTCTCGGTTCGTTTGTAGTTAGTCGTGAACAGGAGGAAAGGGTCGATAATCGTTTGTAGTTGTTTGTAGTAGCTTCGTTTTGTTTGTAGTTTGTCGTGAACAAATGGGAAGGGTCGAGAATCGTTTGTAGTTGTTTGTAGTAGCTTCGTTTTGTTTGTAGTTTGTCGTGAACAAATGGGAAGGGTCGAGAATCGTTTGTAGTTGTTTGTAGTAGCTTCGTTTTGTTTGTAGTTTGTCGTGAACAAATGGGAAGGGTCCAGAATCGTTTGTAGTTGTTTGTAGTTGTCTCGTTTCGTTTGTAGTTAGTCGTGAACAGATGGGAAGGGTCCAGAATCGTTTGTAGTTGTTTGTAGTAGCTTCGGTTTGTTTGTAGTTTGTCGTGAACAAATGGGAAGGGTCCAGAATCGTTTGTAGTTGTTTGTAGTTGTCTCGTTTCGTTCGTAGTTCTTCGTGAACAAATGGGAAGGGTCCAGAATCGTTTGTAGTTGTTTGTAGTGGCTTCGTTTCGTTTGTAGTTAGTCGTGAACACATGGGAAGGGTCCAGAATCGTTTGTAGTTGTTTGTAGTAGCTTCGTTTCGTTTGTAGTTCTTCGTGAACAGATGGAAAGGGTCCAGAATCGTTTGTAGTTGTTTGTAGTTGCTTTGTTTCGTTTGTAGTTAGTCGTGAACAGGAGGAAAGGGTCGAGAATCGTTTGCAGTTGTTTGTAGTTGCTTCGCTTCGTTTGTAGTTAGTCGTGAACAGATGGGAAGGGTCCAGAATCGTTTGTAGTTGTTTGTAGTTACTTCGTTTCGTTCGTAGTTCTTCGTGAACAAATGGGAAGGGTCCAGAATCGTTTGTAGTTGTTTGTAGTGGCTTCGTTTCGTTTGTAGTTCGTCGTGAACAGGTGGGTAAAGTTCAGAATCGTTTGTAGTTGTTTGTAGTTGTCTCGTTTCGTTTGTAGTTAGTCGTGAACAGGAGGAAAGGGTCGAGAATCGTTTGTAGTTGTTTGTAGTTGCTTCGCTTCGTTTGTAGTTAGACGTGAACAGGTGGGAAGGGGCCAGAATCGTTTGTACTTGTTTGTAGTGGCTTCGTTTCGTTTGTAGTTCGTCGTGAACAGGTGGGAAAGGTTCAGAATCGTTTGTAGTTGTTTGTAGTTGTCTCGTTTCGTTTGTAGTTAGTCGTGAACAGGTGGGAAGGGTCCAGAATCGTTTGTAGTTGTTTGTAGTAGCTTCGTTTTGTTTGTAGCTTGTCGTGAACAAATGGGAAGGGTCCAGAATCGTTTGTAGTTGTTTGTAGTTGTCTCGTTTCGTTTGTAGTTAGTCGTGAACAGGAGGAAAGGGTCGAGAATCGTTTGTACTTGTTTGTAGTTGCTTCGTTTCGTTTGTAGTTAGTCGTGAACAGATGGGAAGGGTCCAGAATCGTTTGCAGTTGTTTGTAGTTACTTCGTTTCGTTCGTAGTTCTTCGTGAACAAATGGGAAGGGTCCAGAATCGTTTGTAGTTGTTTGTAGTGGCTTCGTTTCGTTTGTAGTTCGTCGTGAACAGGTGGGAAAGGTTCAGAATCGTTTGTAGTTGTTTGTAGTTGTCTCGTTTCGTTTGTAGTTAGTCGTGAACAGGAGGAAAGGGTCGAGAATCGTTTGTAGTTGTTTGTAGTTGCTTCGCTTCGTTTTAGTTAGTCGTGAACAGATGGGAAGGGTCCAGAATCGTTTGTAGTTGTTTGTAGTTACTTCGCTTCGTTCGTAGTTCTTCGTGAACAAATGGGAAGGGTCCAGAATCGTTTGTTGTTGTTTGTAGTGGCTTCGTTTCGTTTGTAGTTCGTCGTGAACAGGTGGGAAAGGTTCAGAATCGTTTGTAGTTGTTTGTAGTTGTCTCGTTTCGTTTGTAGTTAGTCGTGAACAGGAGGAAAGGGTCCAGAATCGTTTGTAGTTGTTTGTAGTTGCTTCGTTTCGTTTGTAGTTAGTCGTGAACATGTGGGAAGGGGCCAGAATCGTTTGTAGTTGTTTGTAGTTGTCTCGTTTCGTTTGTAGTTAGTCGTGAACAGGAGGAAAGGGTCGAGAATCGTTTGTAGTTGTTTGTAGTTGCTTCGCTTCGTTTTAGTTAGTCGTGAACAGGTGGGAAGGGTCCAGAATCGTTTGTAGTTGTTTGTAGTTACTTCGTTTCGTTCGTAGTTCTTCGTGAACAAATGGGAAGGGTCCAGAATCGTTTGTAGTTGTTTGTAGTGGCTTCGTTTCGTTTGTAGTTCGTCGTGAACAGGTGGGAAAGGTTCAGAATCGTTTGTAGTTGTTTGTAGTTGTCTCGTTTCGTTTGTAGTTAGTCGTGAACAGGTGGGAAGGGGCCAGAATCGTTTGTACTTGTTTGTAGTGGCTTCGTTCCGTTTGTAGTTCGTCGTGAACAGGTGGGAAAGGTTCAGAATCGTTTGTAGTTGTTTGTAGTTGTCTCGTTTCGTTTGTAGTTAGTCGTGAACAGATGGGAAGGGTCCAGAATCGTTTGAAGTTGTTTGTAGTAGCTTCGTTTTGTTTGTAGTTTGTCGTGAACAAATGGGAAGGGTCCAGAATCGTTTGTAGTTGTTTGTAGTTGAAAGCTACCTAAACTTACCTTACTTAACTTAAACCCACCTAAGCTAACCCTACTTACCTTAACCGTAACTAAACTGACCCTACTTAATTTCAATGTACCTAACATAGCTCTATTCAACATAGACCTACAAATACAAACGAAACGAAGCTGCTACAAACTGCAAACAATTCTGGACCTTCCACATCCGGTTTCGATGAACCGCAAACGAAACGAAGCTACTACAAACAACTACAAACGATTTTTGACCCTTCCAATCTGTTTACGAAGAACTACGAACGAAACGAAGCAACTAGAAACAACTACAAACGATTCTGGACCCTTTCCACCTGTTCACGACTAACTACAAACAAAACGAAGCAACTACAAACAACTACAAATGATTCTGGACCCTTTCCTCCTGTTCACGACTAACTACAAACGAAACGAGACATCTACAAACAACTACAAACGATTCTGGACCCTTCCCATTTGTTCACGACAAACTACAAAAAAACGAAGCTACTACAAACAACTACAAACGATTCTCGACCCTTCCCATCTGTTCACGACTAACTACAAACGAAAGGAGACAACTACAAACAACTACAAACGATTCTGAACCTTTCCCACCTGTTCACGACGAACTACAAACGAAACGAAGCCACTACAAACAACTACAAACGATTCTGGACCCTTCCCATTTGTTCACGAAGAACTACGAACGAAACGAAGTAACTACAAACAACTACAAACGATTCTGGACCCTTCCCATCTGTTCGCGACTAACTACAAACGAAACGAAGCAACTACAAACAAGTACAAACGATTCTGGCCCCTTCCCACCTGTTCACGTCTAACTACAAACGAAGCAAAGCAACTACAAACAACTACAAACGATTCTCGACCCTTTCCTCCTGTTCACGACTAACTACAAACGAAACGAGACAACTACAAACAACTACAAACAACTACAAACGATTCTGGACCCTTCCCATTTGTTCACGACAAACTACAAACAAAACGAAGCTACTACAAACAACTACAAACGATTCTGGACCCTTCCCATCTGTTCACGACTAACTACAAACGAAACGAGACAACTACAAACAACTACAAACGATTCTGAACCTTTCCCACCTGTTCACGACGAACTACAAACGAAACGAAGCCACTACAAACAAGTACAAACGATTCTGGCCCCTTCCCACCTGTTCACGTCTAACTACAAACGAAGCGAAGCAACTACAAACAACTACAAACGATTCTCGACCCTTTCCTCCTGTTCACGACTAACTACAAACGAAACGAGACAACTACAAACAACTACAAACGATTCTGGACCCTTTCCACCTGTTCACGACTAACTACAAACGAAACGAGAAAACTACAAACAACTACAGACGATTCTGAACCTTTCCCACCTGTTCACGACGAACTACAAACGAAACGAAGCCACTACAAACGATTCTGGACCCTTCCCATTTGTTCACGAAGAACTACGAACGAAACGAAGTAACTACAAACAACTACAAACGATTCTGGACCCTTCCCATCTGTTCACGACTAACTACAAACGAAGCGAAGCAACTACAAACAACTACAAACGATTCTCGACCCTTTCCTCCTGTTCACGACTAACTACAAACGAAACGAGACAACTACAAACAACTACAAACGATTCTGGACCCTTTCCACCTGTTCACGACTAACTACAAACGAAACAAAGCAACTACAAACAACTACAAACGATTCTGGACCCTTTCCATCTGTTCACGAAGAACTACAAACGAAACGAAGCTACTACAAACAACTACAAACGATTCTGGACCCTTCCCATCTGTTCACGACTAACTACAAACGAAACGAGACAACTACAAACAACTACAAACGATTCGCGACCCTTCCAATCTTTTTACGAAGAACTACGAACGAAACGAAGCAACTACAAACAACTACAAACGATTCTGGACCCTTTCCTCCTGTTCACGACTAACTACAAACGAAACGAGACAACTACAAACAACTACAAACGATTCTGAACCTTTCCCACCTGTTCACGACGAACTACAAACGAAACGAAGCCACTACAAACAACTACAAACGATTCTGGACCCTTCCCATTTGTTCACGAAGAACTACGAACGAAACGAAGTAACTACAAACAACTACAAACGATTCTGGACCCTTCCCATCTGTTCACGACTAACTAAAACGAAGCGAAGCAACTACAAACAACTACAAACGATTCTCGACCCTTTCCTCCTGTTCACGACTAACTACAAACGAAACGAGACAACTACAAACGACTACAAACGATTCTGGCCCCTTCCCACATGTTCACGACTAACTACAAACGAAACGAAGCAACTACAAACAACTACAAACGATTCTGGACCCTTTCCTCCTGTTCACGACTAACTACAAACGAAACGAGACAACTACAAACAACTACAAACGATTCTGAACCTTTCCCACCTGTTCACGACGAACTACAAACGAAACGAAGCCACTACAAACAACAACAAACGATTCTGGACCCTTCCCATTTGTTCACGAAGAACTACGAACGAAACGAAGTAACTACAAACAACTACAAACGATTCTGGACCCTTCCCATCTGTTCACGACTAACTAAAACGAAGCGAAGCAACTACAAACAACTACAAACGATTCTCGACCCTTTCCTCCTGTTCACGACTAACTACAAACGAAACGAGACAACTACAAACAACTACAAACGATTCTGAACCTTTCCCACCTGTTCACGACGAACTACAAACGAAACGAAGCCACTACAAACAACTACAAACGATTCTGGACCCTTCCCATTTGTTCACGAAGAACTACGAACGAAACGAAGTAACTACAAACAACTGCAAACGATTCTGGACCCTTCCCATCTGTTCACGACTAACTACAAACGAAACGAAGCAACTACAAACAAGTACAAACGATTCTCGACCCTTTCCTCCTGTTCACGACTAACTACAAACGAAACGAGACAACTACAAACAACTACAAACGATTCTGGACCCTTCCCATTTGTTCACGACAAGCTACAAACAAAACGAAGCTACTACAAACAACTACAAACGATTCTGGACCCTTCCCACCTGTTCACGACTAACTACAAACGAAACGAGACAACTACAAACAACTACAAACGATTCTGAACCTTTCCCACCTGTTCACGACGAACTACAAACGAAACGAAGCCACTACAAACAAGTACAAACGATTCTGGCCCCTTCCCACCTGTTCACGTCTAACTACAAACGAAGCGAAGCAACTACAAACAACTACAAACGATTCTCGACCCTTTCCTCCTGTTCACGACTAACTACAAACGAAACGAGACAACTACAAACAACTACAAACGATTCTGGACCCTTTCCACCTGTTCACGACTAACTACAAACGAAACGAGACAACTACAAACAACTACAAACGATTCTGAACTTTACCCACCTGTTCACGACGAACTACAAACGAAACGAAGCCACTACAAACAACTACAAACGATTCTGGACCCTTCCCATTTGTTCACGAAGAACTACGAACGAAACGAAGTAACTACAAACAACTACAAACGATTCTGGACCCTTCCCATCTGTTCACGACTAACTACAAACGAAGCGAAGCAACTACAAACAACTGCAAACGATTCTCGACCCTTTCCTCCTGTTCACGACTAACTACAAACGAAACAAAGCAACTACAAACAACTACAAACGATTCTGGACCCTTTCCATCTGTTCACGAAGAACTACAAACGAAACGAAGCTACTACAAACAACTACAAACGATTCTGGACCCTTCCCATGTGTTCACGACTAACTACAAACGAAACGAAGCCACTACAAACAACTACAAACGATTCTGGACCCTTCCCATTTGTTCACGAAGAACTACGAACGAAACGAGACAACTACAAACAACTACAAACGATTCTGGACCCTTCCCATTTGTTCACGACAAACTACAAACAAACCGAAGCTACTACAAACAACTACAAACGATTCTGGACCCTTCCCATCTGTTCACGACTAACTACAAACGAAACGAGACAACTACAAACGATTCTGGACCCTTCCCATTTGTTCACGACAAACTACAAACAAAACGAAGCTACTACAAACAACTACAAACGATTCTCGACCCTTCCCATTTGTTCACGACAAACTACAAACAAAACGAAGCTACTACAAACAACTACAAACGATTCTCGACCCTTCCCATTTGTTCACGACAAACTACAAACAAAACGAAGCTACTACAAACAACTACAAACGATTATCGACCCTTTCCTCCTGTTCACGACTAACTACAAACGAACCGAGACAACTACAAACAACTACAAACGATTCTGGACCCTTCCCATTTGTTCACGACAAACTACAAACAAACCGAAGCTACTACAAACAACTACAAACGATTCTGGACCCTTCCCATCTGTTCACGACTAACTACAAACGAAACGAGACAACTACAAACAACTACAAACGATTCTGAACCCTTTCCTCCTGTTCACGACTAACTCCAAACGAAACGAGACAACTACAAATAACTACAAACGATTCTGGATCTTCCACACCCCTTTTTGACGAATTACCAACGAAACGAAGCTGCCACAAACTACAAAGAATTACGGATCTTCCACACCCATTTTCGACCTACAAAAGATTCCGCAGTCAAGACGTGCAATAATTGACGCTGTGTTAGTTTCTGATATATTGCTAGTATTGTCTCCAAAATCGTTTGAAGTTGGTTTCATTTGTGGTTCGTCAAGATCTCCCGTGGAATTGATGTACAGCAATCATTGGCTATTCAACCGTTTGCAGTTTGTAGTAGTGACTGTTTTGTTTATCGTTTGTTGAATACTAACGTGGCGTCGAAATATTGCAAGGGTGGGATCTAAGCACGTTTATAGTTTGTTGTAGCGTCTGCTGTGGTCTCCAAAAAAAAAAAAAAAAAAAAAAAAAAAAAATTACTTATAACTTTTTTTCTTTTCGACTACAAACGGAAATTTTTGTACTACAATCAACTACAAACGATTCTCTACCGACCTGTCATGCCAAATTTTAGTTTCCTCAAATTCGGTGGATGGTCATTTTTTTAACAACGTGTAACTTTTTTTTAGCTTAACTACAAACGAAATAATTGTTACTACAATCAACTACGTACCTAAATCTATAAGATGGCTAAAAAAAAAATAAGATTCCTTCAAATCGGGTGCTAGGTTCACATAGCTCAACTAGATCTACAGAATATTTGTGTAAATTGCCAAATGCCTGGGGTCATGCGTGTAAAAGGCTCACATACTTTCATATCCATCGTCATTTCAGCGTACGCGCGAGTATCCATATACTTACCTTGACAGAACATTCATACGCATCAACGCAAGACATTCTTAATTTACAGGAATATTCTATAAGTTAGTCTGCATTTAGCGGTACATAGTTTATTCCGTTGAAAGCCTTTGTTAATAACGACAAAAAATTGCAAATTTATTTCCCTACTTGACGTAGTCACAATGTACTGCGTAAGAAGTATTTGATATTAATTCAGGACCAAAAAAAAAAATTAATGTTCAAAAAAATTTTTAAATCAGATTCAGTGGTTCCAATATATGCACTGAATTTCAAATAAAATAAAGATCTGCCTGAATATGCCAATTTTCCATTTTTCATTTAATCTGTAATATTTTGGAAACGATTAATCGTATCGACATCTATAAAAAACGAAAATGTGCATTTTGTTATGGATGACAAAATATATATAAATATTTTTAATTGATGGTGTAATTTCAGGCCACATTTTATGGTAAAATCAGCAAATTTTTTTTCAGTCGAAAGACGTCCTATATCGTTATAGAGAAAATTACTTCAAAGCCGGATTTTGTTTATTTTTTCTTTCATGGGATTCCTAAATGTTCGCAAGTTATAGCAGTTTTATTTATTTTTATTTTTTTCAAATAAATATCCGTTTTTCCATGTCAGGACACTTATCAATTGCAACATCAACTGTTTCATAGTGTTCTGCGTACAGACCGATATCTTTTGGATAATGACCGATTTTAAGAGAACACAATCTTTGTAACTTTATAGTTTTTAATAATGTTATTAACGGAACATTCTGAAAGACGTCGATACGTTTAATCGTTTCCGAGATATTAGGGATTAAATGAAAATTTAAAAAAATTGTTATGCACCGGTAATTTTTTTTTAAATCTTAAATGTGGTGCATCTATTGAAACCATTGAAACTGATTTTTAAAAGATGTTTCAATTTTCTTTTTTTTTGGTTAGCTGAATTCATATCTAATGCCACACAAATATATTAATAAAAATAAAAAATCAAAGAGCTCTCCAACGTAATAGAATATACTACATATTGAAGAGATATGTGATTAACGGGAGATGAGGGTCAGTAAGGTAGCAAGAGTTGGAAATATCCGACATCCTGTAAATAACACTGGGGGTGCAGAAAACAGTAGCAGAAGTTCTGTTTTTATGCTTCCACAACGTTTACGTTTTTCGTCGGTACCTGCCTGCTTAATCCTCTCGGCTTAAAATCGGGTTGAGCCTTGGCGTACGAACCCGCGGCGGGGACAGGTAGCAAGTTTGCGAACAAGTGTCATTCTGCAGTTATTCATTGAGGTGTGAAGACCAGTCAAAACGTTCCTTGTTACGTCGTCATGATAATCTATTGTTTTATACAATTGTGTTGCTGTATCATCGATAACTTACGGCGAAGACAATCGGTGTGATAAGCTGCGAATATTTTATGAAGACTTGGTACCATGACCGTCTTGCGGTTTGTCGCTAACTCTGATTATGTAAGTATAGAGCTATTATTGAATTTTGTTACATCGCGAAACTAATGTACAATGGTTCCAACACACATGTAACGGTATAATTTCATACAAATTTCCGTTCCTTTCATATATTTCTTTGTATCATTATTCTATGGTGTGTGTCTGCATTTACTTTAAAACTTTGTGATCATTCATCACATTCTTATTCGTGCTACATTTGTAATGCTTTTTCGTCGCGAAATCAAATTTTGTCCGATTCCATCAGAAAAAAAAACGTCAAGTTCTCATTATTTTTTCTTTATTTCCTTAATACTTCCATAGTAGTTTTTGTGATGCTAGCTAAACATTTCAAGTCACTGGTGGACTTGACCGACCGCAATCAAGCAAAAATGTTTCATGGGCGCTAGCATTGAACCGAAGACCAACAGAAATGGATGCGAAGTAAAACTTTGTACATTTCCTTCTCATTAATTCGCGGTTTTTTCAGTTTTCTTATTAATTTGCGCTTTTCCGGCATTCTCATAGAGTAAGTTTTGTAATAATAAAAGAAAAATAGAAATTAAGTTTTCTCGTCGACAAACAAAAGTAGCATTTTTTGTCGCTTTTGGTTTGGTTTTTCATGCCAATCGACCATTTCGGTCGTATACGTCCGACTGTGGTACAATCAAAATAGTGAAATGCCAATAAAATATAACTTCTTATTTTATTTGACCTAAATACAAAAGGTATAGATCTTAAAGGGCCTTAGTCATCTAAAAATGATGACAATCAAATGGTGCTGCATTTGTAAACTTGAAATCATTTACCTTCATAAAAATACCACAGTGAAAGCATAAAATGTTAAATGCTACTGTAAGTAGAATCTTTTATTTGCAGCCAAGTTCATTAGTGCAAATATTTCTTCCATATTGCACTTGTCTTAGACTTCAGGTTGAACCGCTGAACCAAATTACTTTAGAAGAAGATTCTTTCCAGTCTGAGTATACGAACTTCTATTTGAAGATCTTTTGCAAAAGGCAAAAGATCTTCAAATAGAAGTTCCTAAACTGAGGCCAGATAGAATCTTCTCATAAAGAGAATTGGGTCTTTCAGAACCAATTTGGTTTAGCAGTGCTACCTGAACTTTACAAGTGCAAAACATGAAAAATTATCAGCTTCAATGAACTTGTTACAAAAAAAAATTTCTTATAAACTGATGAAAATGTTTTGCATTTCGAAATTTCCAATCTAACAAAAAGTTTTTAATTCAATTCAAGAGGGGCGACTCATTCCAAAAAGTGGTTTTTTATTGTGGGGACTACCCTACCCCTCATCTAAGTGAAAATATCAAATAATTCCCTCCATTCAGGATGAAACTGCAAGATTTATTTGTAACTTGATCTACTGGTAGGATCAATTGGTTGCATTGAAACCATATTCATGGGCTTTACACTCTGTGTATGATCCAAAGCTTGAAGGATTGGCCTTCGCTAGGTCTTATTCCCAGAAATCAGGCTTCGATGCAACCAATTGATCTAACCGGTTGGTTGAGTAAAAACAATCCTTCGGCTTCATCCTGAAAGGAGGGAATTATTTCAAATTTTTATTTTGGTGAGGGGGGAGAGTAGTCCTTGTAATAGAAAAATACTGTTTTGACTGACTTGTTCTCTTTAACAGACAAATTGTTTTAAAATCGTATTTTTTCTTCCTATCAACAGATAAATTTTATTTTCCTCTATCGGTTGAGGATTGCAGCAAAGGATTTTTTTGTCATTGTGTGAACCAATCAGGTCAACTTGTTTCTTCTGAGCCAGGATTGGACTTTTTCAACTCTATGCATGATTGAGAATTCACAGCTCGATGGATTGCACTCTATGATGTCTTATTCTTTTCGCAATGATCTGGCACAAAAGTTAATTAGAACGATTTTGGATAAAGTTAAAACTTCGAGACGTACATGCCTCTGAATGCCAACATTATTTTGCGATTTTGTAAATCATTTGATAACTTTGCCGTCAGGACCTGTAAAACAATCCCTCCAATTACCTGGTGTGGAGAATCAATCTGAAGAGAATGAGCTACCATAAAGTACAATACATCGAATTGTGAATCATGCGCAGAGTTGAGAAGCCCTAAATCTGATTTAAAAGGAACTGTCCGACCTAAATGGAGGTCATTTTAATAGACCAAAAAACGATGCGCTGCTTTCCTCAAAGGATAGTTCTGAATGAAATTTATTAGGCAATAGAAAAAAATAAATGCAACTGGAAATAATTTTTTTTTTTGCTTACTCGACCCGCGTCAATTTTTTACCTTCATACTAAAATATTACTCAGTAATTACAAAAATTGAAACTTTCTCAAATGTGGAATTTTAATTTTGTTGCCGAATTCATTGCTGGAAATTTCCTTTCATTTTTCTACTTATAAAGTTTAGGTTGGGCTGCTCGACGAAATTGGTTTATTACGATCCATTTTTCTTTTTAAGAAGACTCTGCCTGGCCTGAGTATAGAAATTTTCAGTCGAAAATTATTCGCAGAAGTTGCGGAAAATTTTAATATAAGAATTACTATGCGTTGAATTTTACTGCAAATTTATTGTACCAACTCAACGTTGTCTTCTTACAAATCGAATGTGGATCTTGCGAAACCGATTTGGTCCAGTGGAGCAACTCTACAAGTGCTAAGTAAGAAAAAATATATATGTACTGATGCACCAGGTATGTAAAAATTGATTTTCAAAAAATTTATATTTATCGTTTTAAAATTCATCATTTTGACGCAATGGGTTTTCGGAATCTAAATGTCCACAAAAACTAAAATATTGTTTCCAAGTTTTACATTAAAAAATATTGAAATAGGACGTTCAGTTTTTCGAAAAGTGATTTATTTTTTCCATTAAAATTATTTTTGGAATCATTGTACGTTTTTCTAGTTTCTCTGGACAGTTTTGACATTTTGTGAAGTTGTATTGTTATTCTCAGATTTCTGCCATGGCGTTCATACTGGTCTGGTCGATCATCTAGAAATGGAATTTTCAGTATATACGTATTTTTAAAATACGTGTATCTGAAACCCACCAAAATTATCAGCATCGGATCCAATAATGGACTTACCACCATAGCAGTCATTGTGAACATGTTATACCATTAACATATCGTATTTTTTTTCTTCAAATTACGATGTAATCGTTCGTACTACCGCTTTTTTCCGTATTATTATTAAGTTTTAGTTAGGCGTAAACGGTTAACGTATTTATCGATCTAGTCATTCGTTCCTAAAATATTTTGTTACAACATGTGCACCATTAGCATATCATTTTTGTTTTTATTTGCGCGTACAAGTGTGTTATGGTCTGGGTCAACACCAGGCTCACAAATTTCGATGTAATCGTTCATACTATTTTTTTTTCGTACTACTATGTTTTACTTAGACGTAAGGCTAAACCTAACAATCTAGTTATTTAATCATAAAAGATTAATTTTTTTGTACTACTATTGATTTTTTTGTTTTCGTACTACTATTTTTTAAGTTAGCCGTAAGTGTTGAGGTACCCAACGATCTAGTCATTCGATCATAATTTTTATTTCTTACTTCGTTGCGTGTTCATTTAAGGAATTACTACAGGAATATTTATTTAGTTTTATAATATATAATTCTAGTTAGAACATTTTTATTTGTTAAAAAAAATTATTTCCGACATTTATAGAAGTTTAAAATACGTTCACAGTTTAGTTTTTTGTTTTGATGTACAAAATGTGTTCATGCCGACAGAATTCCGATTGAAGCGGTCTTGTTTTTTCTACAACACATTTTTATTATACCTATAAAACGAATTGTTAATGTTTATAAAACATTAAAATAATCTTTAAGTAACGGAAAGGAAAGTTTAGTAGAGTATGATGCAAGGAAGTCCTTGAATATGCCGAAAACCAATACGAAAAACTTAGGCAGTGCCAAACATATCGCTGAAGCTTTATTAGAAATTTGCCCATCTAAAAAGTTTGATTATTTTTATAAGAATCCAAGATGCGCATCTACTAAAGTCGATACTTGTCTGTGGTCAGAGGTATGCCAAAAAATATGCCCATCTAAGGATAAAAGAACCTTACAAAAGTATGTGTCACGGTGCTATAGTACATTTCACAATAAGGTCCACGAGATTCGAATGATTTATGAAGGAACATCACAAACCGAGGAACATTCTGCAGCATGCCCGCTAGAACACGCAGACGTTGTGAGGAGCGATACACTCGACATGGATGACAATTTCGTGGAGTTATCGTTTGCTGGTTATTCTAATGACGTCGAGTCAAATGTCGTTGTGCCTCCATATGATGTCTTTGAGGAAATTGCAAAACTGCAAGCGACATGTGACGTGGTCGAGTCAAATGTCGAGATAACTGACGAGGTCGGGAAAAGTGTCGATGTTCTAAGGGATGAAAGTATCGATGACATCGTAGATCTGAGCGATACATTGAACGTGGTGCCCGATGAAATTGGCCTTTCGAAAGATGACTCCGAAAAAATCATTTATCAGGATAAAGCCCTTGATACGAAGGAGACTATTGTCAAAGCCGAGGCAAGTATCGCTGCTCTGGAAAATGAATGTGTCGGTGACATCGCAGACTTGAGTGATACTTCGAACGTGGTGCTAGATGATGTCGCAGCACTGCGTATTACATCGAACGTGGTGCAACCTGACGGGAACCACACACCGGAAAAGTCAGCACCCCTCATTGTTAATATTAACAAGAAATACGACGTAAAAAGTTGTAACTCACAAGACGTTTACAGTACGAAAAAAGAAAAACCGGCGGACTCATTTGTTGAAGACGAAAGCGTTGTGGTGCCTGCAAGTTTTTGGGAGAAGTATTGGACATCCAAAAGAAGTCTTCACAGTGGCTGGACCGATGCTTTCGTTCAGCATATTCAGTCTCGGCCGATTTACAGTTTCTGTGTTTTCGTGATAAAATATCATCGATGCCATCCGGCCAACAAGGAGCGTAGCATTTACTTTTATGTTGCAGCGAAGTGCAAAAACGTACTGTGCACTGATTACGTATTTACAAGTAACGAAAAAATTGAAGCCCCTTTTAAAGACATAAAACTAACGGTCAATCGGCGAAAAGCGATCGAGCATCTTGGAGCCGATATTCATCGACGATTCATCAGAGGAGCAAAGAGAGAAAAATATGGCAAGGAATTGGAGCTTGAGAAGCCAAGTGTTGTTCGAACGTTGAAGATTCAACAAGTTCCCGCAGAGCTTCTTTCATCCGGCAATAGAAAAGACGCACCGAGCTTGCAATTATTACAAAAAATATCGAGCGAAAACGAAACTAAAAAAGATCTCTCTCATCCGAAAGTACACCTCGATAAACTAGCAAAGCAATACAGGGAAGATCCGACATGGAGAAGCACTCTCTTCCCTGGCTATATTCAAGAACATTTCAGCTGCATTGCGTTTACAGAAAAACAAATACTCTACCTACTTTCATTATCACAAAAAACCGATGTATTCTGCAATCTGGATGCCACTGGTTCTATCGTATCAAAAATGCCACATTCTGAAAAGCCCATTTATTATTATGCACTGATCTTACCTGGCAGTCGAGAGTACGGACCGCTGCCCATCGCTGAATTTCTTAGTGAAAGACACACAGTTCCACAAATAGCATAGTTTCTATCCACCTTCAACCACGCTATCAAACAGTACACTAAACGAAAACTTATCATAAAAAAATTGAAACAGATTTTAGTATCGCACTGATAACCAATTCTCTAAGAAGTTTTAACAACATGACAATAAATGCGTATTTATCGAAAATCAATGCTATGATCATGCAAGATTTCGACATGTGTCCCGAAATTACTTTCGTCCATGTCTGCTCCTCGCACCTCCTAAAAACTGTATTGCGAAAAGCGAAAAAAATCATAAAAGACAAAAAAAATCTCAAGATCGCTGCTTTACTAACAACGCGTTTAATACATTGCGAGACAATGCAGGCTGCAAAAGTCAACTTCAAAATGCTTGTTGTAGTTTTCGGGTTGATATACAGAGTTCCGGAAGAAAATACGTACTTGCAGGATCTACTTTCGCTCAAGAATGTTTCCTAAGAAGAGATTGACGAAACCCAGGACAAAGAGGAAGAAGATGCAGTTGATATCATTTTGAAGGATGATGTAGAATCCAACGATGAAGAAATGAGTGGACGTAACGGTTCTCCATTCTATTCAACTTTCTACAAGTGGTATGAAAAAAATCTTAGAGGAATTCTCTGAAAACTCAGAAGAGCATTTGATTGCAAAGGAGAACACTGAGAAGAATGCCTTCTATCCCAGCAGCTTCATGCATTACCTGCTAGAATACATTTTACCATATTATCCCCTTTGGTCAGCAGTGGTTCTCTCGAAATTGAATCTGCGACGAGACAGCAATGCATCGGTCGAAAATTTTTTTTAAATTGTAAAGACAATTATTTTCAAGAAGGCGTTGAACATTCCAGCATCACGGTTCCTCCGAAAAATGCAGTCACTAATCGGAGGGTGGCTGCAAGAGCGAGAGTATTCGCTGGTAACGACCATTCAACGAAAAAAACGTAATGCGAACGATCTTTTTGCGATGATGAAAATCAAGCTATCGAAGAATGGAAGCCTGATAAGACGAAGAAAAGAAAAACCAACATCTACTTTTCCGCTCAAAAAATCATACATCCTGACACAAATAATAACGAGCGTGACGAAAAAGTTAAATTTAAAGAGCCTGAAACAGAAGTGTTTGAAGATCTACAACATCCTGACGAAGAGGAGGATACACCAGAGTTGGGTCATTCGGAGGGATTAAATGATTGGGAAACGATTTTTTGAAGAAAACTTGTATCCACCGAATTTCCCAAACCATCATAGAGATTTTGGAGGCATCCCGCTGAATCCACGAATCTTCAAAAGACTGCTACCGGATAAATATATGGGGAGATAATCAATGCATTCCTCATAGCCCTCCAAGACATTAGTGAGAAAAACGAGTTGAACCTGCTGTGCTTTGACACGTATTTCACCACGAAGTTGATGGTAGGCGAACAAAGTGTAGGTTTCACCAAGTGGGCAAAGAAGATTCAACCAATGAAATACGATGTCTGGCTTTTACCGGTCATGATTGCAAATAATCATTGGACGTTACTCGTGATTCTATTCACTCACCGAATCATGATTTATTTTGACTCTTGCCACCATTTGCCTCCAAAGTCTCTTGTAAATCGACTTTGTGGCTTCATCGGCAGCTCCCGGACTGCTCGACAAGCAAAATTAACGAAGTGGAGTCAATGGATATTATCGGCGCCTACTGACATACCTCATCAAGTGACAGAAAGCAGCGGTATTGGTGGAAATTGCGGAATGCACATATGTATGTGGGCATATACAATTGTAAGCAGTTCACTCGTGCCATTTAAGGAAGATGATATGAACACAGCGCAAAAGGGTCTGGCCAGATTTTTGTTGAATTTTCCGATCAGCAAAAGAATACTCAAGCGACTTGAATCTAAAAATGCCATGTTCGACTCGTACGATACTGTTCCTGTATTGAACGATGTAGTACATTCTATGCAAGTCACGCGAAGCCCGCCATTAAATTTCGATTCGACACTTGAATTCTCAGCGTCGATAAAAGCACTGAGTGAAATTGCACAACAGTAAGAGAGGTGCTAAAGTACAGTACAAATTATACAGATAAGTTAAGCAAACGCAAGTACCAAACTGTTATTAACCTTAAGTGTTGGAATTTTTTTAAGGAACGCCGTGAATAAATTATTTATTTATATTACGTGATATTACTGTTAAGATATTAAAAACTAGTGATATTGGATTTGATACCGGACACATTGTGATAAACGAAGCGTACAAAAAAAATAAAACTGAATATGTGATTCGTATATACAAATAAAATAAGCATTTTCCATAAATCATAAAAAATGTTTGTTCATTTACTGAGTGCATCCCCAATGATTTCATGTACATCTAAAATATAATATTATAAAACTACATAATTTTCAATAATTGTCATTTTTTTTATTGACATACTTATACAGTATATGAGGCGGTCACCACCAACTAGGATATTTTTTTTACCCTCTTGGATCTATTCCATAATTGGCCATAGTAGTACTACTCAAAGGAACCCTCTGTAAATTTATACAGATTTTAAATTCATTTGTATTGGAAATGGGCTTTTTTTCAAACGTATATTCTGGAACATTGAGGTCGAGCAAAAAAATAAAAGGTTATGTCTTTCACGGCCTATTTGATGTCATATATGTTATATATATATGTTGTACATATTTTTTTCTTTCAATGCGACACCTTAAATTTTGCTGTAGATTTTGCAGAGTACTTAGCAACAGGGTACTGACACTCCGCTGCTCTGCTCTATGCTAACAGTGTATTTCTTATTTGGCACGCCAACGCCGACGCTCATTGGCTGAGAGCGAGTCGGGTACGCTTTGTAAGCCAACGTTACACGACCAAAACCGCCGTTGCCGGCGTTAACATTTTCGAAGTTGGCTACGGTCTCAGTAGTGGGGGCTGACGAAGATAGATATATCAACTGTCTTTGTTACTCCAACGGTGCATGCGTATAATGTACATTATACGCATAGACTGAAGGGCCGGTTCAGACTAGCTGCAATAATAGAATTTATATTAACAGAAAAATGCAAACCCTCGTATAAACAGCTAAAAAGAACGGGGTATCAAAACGAAAAAAAAATCTATCAAGTGAAACGAAATAAATAAACCAAAATATAACGTTTAACAAGTGATTCTCGAATTCATGTTCTGAAAATCTTGGTTTTTCCTGACATTATAAAATAATATTTTCACTTTTATTGAGTAAATCCGCCGTATTATCTTTTCGATCGTAAATGGCGGTGACGGGTGATGGGGTACCGCGCCACCCTTTGGATTCAGATTATTAAAACCTTGGGTTGTCCAGACAAATTAAAATATTAAAAAAAATAATAAACTGACTTTTATTGAATCCCACGATTTTCAACGATTCATACTAGTTTTTTCATATTTAAAAATCTGTTTTTATAAATATCTTGTCAATTTCTAAATTTCGTTTTTTACGAATTTACAAATATTGTCTTGTTAAATTGAAAGTGACAAATATGAAAATATAAATTTTAAATCGATTGTTTCTGTACGTGTTTTTGTAAAACTGAAAACTTCATCGGTTTTTTATAAAGTTGGTGGACAAAAACCGTTTTATAGAAGTAAAAGAATTTCAATTTACCTTTTATCGAATATAAAGTAAAATATGTAACGAAAATCTTGAGTTATCATACATTTTAACAGTTTCAGTCATGAAAATAAAATATTTTCAGAACAATTGCGAATGTTCATGTTCACAGCAATCTTTTATTTTATCTGAAAACCGTGAAAAAGCACTAAATACGAAGAAACGTTCGAATAAATATTTTCATCAAGATATGATGATACCGATTCAATGCAGGACATCCTTAACACGAATAATTAATATTATTCTCATCTTAATTTATTGAAACTAAAGTTTCAATAGTTTAATTAACAACGAAAGAGACAGCTCATTTTCTTTAAGATATCCGAGATGTATATTATTTTAAAAATACTAAATCGGGCTCTACGATAAAATAACAATTCAATTGCTATTTCTGCGACGAGCTATTAAAAATTACGTAATAACTAATGTTCCATTATATGAAATAAAAATATATGATCGGAGGCATGAACTGATGACATTGCGTTTCAAACAGCGCATGAATTCAAGTTCACCGCTGTTCCATCCCCACCAATTTCCACTCCATCGACAGCCGTAGGCATCATTGCTGCCAAGCCAGCAAGCCGAACTTTTCATCGTCATATTTTGTTATTCTTGGGCTGGCACTATGCCGTACCCGATCGGTTCGTGCCAAATAAGAAGTGGCGGGGTACACGGAGTGTCAGTACCCTGCTTAGCAGTGTCTTTTGAAGATATAAAAAATTTGAGTTATATATATATATAACGCCAATTTATGTATATATATATGTATAATTTCCTCAAACCCCAAATAGAAATAGAAATATATGCACAACATGTTCTACATATAGAACTTTATGGCGCTAAAAAATAAATATATATTTTACATATATACCATATACATCTTTCATATATTTTGCATATATTTTTTCACACATATGTATATGTAAACTATATGTGGCATCCCAGCTACATTTTTTATGCTTTTATCATGACACGCATCAATAATTTTAACATTTTTTTTTATCAGAAAGTATTTTGCAAAAGAGAAGACACGTATTTTTTTGTTCGGCGATACAACCAATATATTCGACAGACGAATTTTTATAAAAATTGGAATTTTTCAATTGAGGGTCTAACCAATCCTACAAAAAATTACGAGCCAAATCGGGGAGGTCGAGGATCAGACCCAGGTCGAATCGGGATAGAATGCCCCATATATACACATATATGCTGTATTAAATAATTTGTGGAAAACAAGAACTCAGATGTGCCGTAATGCCGTACCTGTCTCTGTAATACATTTTCCGCTATTTTCCACTGGAACTTACCTTTCTTATGCAATAAAAAATATAGCAAATATTGCATTAAATAGTTCACAAAAGAAATCCGACAGCAGCAAACGCGCGGTCAATCTGTGGCTTCGGCAGACTTCAGAGTTAAGCAGCATTTCTTGCGGCCATAACTAAGATGGCATGACCACTTAGCCTTACACTCATTTATGCGTCAACTGCTGAAGATCTGTTGAAGATTGAAGGCAGTTTTCATGAGTGTCTCATGGATTCTCATGCAGTAGAAACTGAGTTAAAATAAAGCCGTCTGTATAAGACAGTTTTTCCGCAGCTTCCCTATGCCCTCGTGCAAATGCGATACAGTAGTGCATTAGGAAGAGTAGCTGTGGACAACACTCTAAAGCGTCTCTAGGAATGGAATAGGGAATAAAGGAGAAGAGAGAAATTTAACTTTTTTGTCTTTACAATTGTTTTATGGCCGACCTCTTCTATGATATAAGGGCCTGGAAAAAACCCTGTTTCCAAAACAAGTGAATTTTTAAATCTGGAAAAATTAACAGAGTATATTTAAGAAGTACTACTATTAAGCCAGTTAAGAAACAGATCCGAGAGGATTTAAAAAAATGACCGTGTTATGGACGCCTCATAAGGACTACAGTCCGTAAAATTCGGGCTGATATATGAAATATTTGTGAACATCATGAATATCCTGCGTTCATGCGTATGAATGTTCTGTCGAGGTACAAGTATACGAAAATTCGTGCGTACGCTGAAATGACGATCGCTATGAAAGTATGTGAGCCTTTTACACGCATAACCCCAGGCATTTGGCAATTTACACAAACATTCTGTAGATCTAGTTGAATTCAATGTATTATAGTGTATTTCGTTAAAGGGCTTTTTTATTTATTTTATTTTCACCAGAAATATGCAGTATATCGGCTACGCCAAGTTCAAGGACAAGTTTGCAATTTTTTTTTCGTTATAAACAAAGGCCTTTAACGAAATAAACTATATACCGCTATATTCAGACTGACTTATCGAATATTCCTGTAAATTAAGAATGTCCTGCGTTCATGCGTATAAATGTTCTGTCAAGGTACACGTATATGGATACTCGCGCGTACGCTGAAATGACGATGGCTATGAAAGTATGTGAGCCTTTTACACGCATGACCCCAGGCATTTGGCAATTTACACAAATATTCTGTAGATCTAGTTGAATTCAATGTACTATAGTGTATTTCGTTAAAGGGTTTTTTTTATTTATTTTATTTTCACCATAAATATGCAGTATAATGGCTACGCTAAGCACGAAGAAAAGTTTGCAATTTTTTTTCGTTATTAACAGAGGCCTTTAACGGAGTAAACTGTATACCGCTAAATTCAGACTGACTTATAGAATATTCCTGTAAATTAAGAATGTCCTACGTTCATGCGTATGAATGTTTTTTTTTTTTTTTTGACGAGGTGCAAGCATATTAGAAATCCGTGCGTAAGCTGTAACGACCCGGCCACAAAACATTGTGCAACTCCTGCCAGCATGATCTTAGTCCAGAGTAAGTTTATATAAATATTTTGGAAACCTAAACCAATACAACGTACTTTTTTCATTTCGTTAAACTTAATTAACAAATAAAGAATCGCAACGTGCTTTATAAGCTACACGCTGGGCTGTTAGAACGTTAGCCTGTATACCGCCAGCGACAGCTCGCTGCCGCCGGGCCTGCCGTGTGCTTCTGCGGTAGTGGGGAGAGTACAGTCCCAACAAAAACCTACGGCTCACTGGGCGGCCGCGTCTGCCAGGTCTGTCTGCCAGTTTCAGCGTCATTGAATAACAACGATGTTAAATATCTTAAATTGCATTAACTTTGTTAATTTATATCTTAGCAACCGTGTGGCCAAAAAATTTCAGAAAATTGCTTAGAAATGTGTGGTCCTTTTCTCCATAACATAATTAGGATAACAATCTTCAAAACTATTAATCTGTATAATATCCTTAAAGAAGCTTACAGAGTTGGGATAAGTGCATTGTTTTCTTATTATTTTCTACCTAACATGAGCTTCCATCATGAAAAGGCATTATAGTAGATAAAATACTAGGTAACGTAGAAGCTTCCACTGTGAGGGAGCTGAAATAGATTATCATGCTTTCGCGCATTTCAAACACCAAGGTGACTTGGTGTTTGAAATAAATTCTAATTTATTGCTTTGAGGTCAGCATTTACGGCGTTATTGTATCGATTAAGAGATTTTACTCACCAGACCTCGCTGGGCCCATTACGAACCAACGATATGGCGGTCTTCTGTGTTCTCCAGCATGCTGGAAAAGATCGTCACGGAAATACTGGGGAATTGCATAGTCTTCTAACAATTTTTGTCGACGAGGATGTTCCCCAAAAGAACTGTCAAAAATATACAGAGGCGAATCGTCGTCATTGTTAAGCATGTACTGGACATAATACTTCATCTTCATTTTGACACTGTAGCCCTCGTTGTCCTCGCCACATTTGAATTTTTGATTTCTGTACTTTTTGGCCAGCCTCTGACAAAAAAATAATACATGTTAACTTATGTCTAAATTATAATTTACTTCATATTATGTATTGGTGGATCAGCAAATAAAAATAGTAGAATAATCAACGAAAATAAACCTCTATAGTCCATTTATATTGGGCTTTCCAGTCAGATTGAACACCTTGGATTATCACAGGTTTGTAAGGTTTTTCATATCGTTCTATGAATTCCGATGAAGACACTTTAGCTTCCTCAATGCGATCTACATTGTCCTTGAAATCCCAAAATGATTTGAATTTCTTTGTGTACCCATGCTGAGTCCATGCTAACTTGTCACCAAGTTCTGGAAAACCAATTGGTAATTCAAAAACAATGGAAAAAAAAAAAAAAAAAAAAAAAAAAAAACACACAATTATACAATTTCAGCAAAATTTATCTATTAAAATGAGGCCATATCATTAATGCATTGAAGAATAAATAAAGGGTCATAAACCTCCTTATTTCTCACCATTTTTAATTTGTGAGAAATTACTATTGCAGTTATTCGTAAGATTAAGCATGTTCTTATAATAACTGTGGGTTATTAACGAAAACAAATTTTGCAATAAATTTCATAAAAACATAGGGTTCAGCAATTATTACTTCAGCTCTAATATACTTTAAGAGGCAAATCATTTAGTATCATTTTGAATGAAAGTTGTAGATGCATCACAAAACATTCACTAAGTACCGATTTTTATTATTCTGCTTGCATGGTAATATTCACATGGTGGTATACATTCCTGCGTAGAAAAAAAGAATCTTGTGAAGAATCTTTTAAAGAATCTTTAAAAAAGTCTTGAAAGAATCTTTGAAAGAATCTTTAAAAAAGTCTTGAAAGAATCTTTAAAAAAGTCTTGAAAGAATCTTTGAAAGAATCTTTAAAGAAATCTTGAAAAGAATCACGTATAGGATCCGGAGCAAAATTCTTTCCGGGATTCTTTTCAAGATTCTTTCTATCCGAAAGCATTCTGAGAATCTTTCAAAGAATCTTCGAAAGAATCTTGAAAAGCGTCTTTAAGAGAATCGTGAAAAGATTCTGTCCATTAAACAGAAAAATCGTTGAAAGAATCTTAATGAAAATTTTCAGAGGAATCGAGCGAAACCTGTTGTTGCTTTCCCTTGGGGTTGAGACAGCACATTTTGATACGTCAACGAAGGGTAAACCCCTCGTGTGTAATCGAATTCAGGACAGCTTTCCAGTCTTATATACGTTCAGGCTTCAAGTCACTTGCGAGAAACGCTTCGACTGCTCGCCATCTAGCGGAGTATTGTCCACCGGTGTTTCGTATGATGTCACTAGGTGGCGAACAGACGGAGCGTTTCTCGCAAGTGGTTTGAAGCCTCAGCGTATATATAAGACTGGAAAGCTTTTCTGAGTACGACTACACACGAGGGGTTTACCCTTCGTTGACGTACCGAAATATACTGTCTCGACACCAAGGGAAAGCCACAACAGAATTTGCTCGATTCCTCTGAAGAATTTCATTAAAATTCTGTCAACGATTTTTCTGTTTAATGGACGGAATCTTTTCACGATTCTTTTAAGGACGCTTTTCAAGATTCTTTCGAAGATTCTTTGAAAGATTCTCAGAACGCTTTCGGATAGAAAGAATCTTGCTCCGGATCCTATACGTGATTCTTTTCAAGATTCCTTTAAAGATTCTTTCAAGACTTTTTTTAAGATTCTTTAAAAGATTCTTTTTTTCTACGCGGGTTTATATGTCCCACATTTAACGGAACGAAAATGAAACTGACAACAGTGATACTTCATTTTAGAAACAATTATTATCAAAACAATTAAATTTTTCTTTTCTTTACATTTCTTTGTAATTTTTATCATTTTTTGTGTAATTCATTTTTACAATATACCAATGAATCTTCAATCAGAATTTACTTTATTAAGAAAATTTCATTAACTTGAATCTTGGCAGCTATAAATCTACATTTACAAAAATTGAATCCCCATTTTTAAGCAAATTTTAATCCAAGTATAATCGAACCAATAAATAACCAATTGATAAAATAACATGTGTATGTTGATTGAACAATAATTTATCGCCACTGCATGAAAATCGTTACACAAATGAACGTCCCATTCATTTGAAAAGAACAGTGTATCAGAAAAAACATAGAAACAATTGATGGAGAAACAATTAAAAATTCACTCTATGTCAATGTTAAGAACTGTTATAATTTTCACATTTCTCCTTTTTAATAGCTCATGACCTCGTAGTTTGATAGCTACTATACCTGTATTTCTGGATAACTTACAAATCAGAACTTAATTTTTTAGCAACTTTCAGCAAAATTGTAATGCAAAAAATCTATTAGAAGTACTGTTTATAGAATAACATATGTGCATTGTTAATTGCACAAGATGCCACTGTTTACAGCATAAAAAATGTAAATCCAGTCAATGCCCTATTAATTTTGGAGATATTAAGATATTGTAAAAAAAAAAAAGATAAATGCTAAATTCTCCAATAGGTACCATTGGAAGACCAGAAAATTTCAAAATTTCGTAGTGTATTAAATGCCATACAGATTATAATGTTGAAGAACGATAATTGAACACTACGTGGAGAGGTCGTTGAAAATAAATCCGAGCACACCTACATCACGTTATGAAAGGAGTAAAGGTTAAAGAAATAGGTTATAATACTTGACTTACCCGGTCTAGCTTTTCTCTTAACTTCCTTAATACGTTTTTTAGCACGGTGATCGATCTTGATATCATCAGTCATGTCTACTTATATACGATTATCTATTAAACCTAGTTTGTAACGTATTTACAAATTATATTCCCGAAGCATAAAAATAACACGTCGCGCAGTGTTAACTGTATCTACTGATTCGCGTTATTTCCTTCAGATGGCGGGCTGGCATAGATGCTACTGCTGTTACGAGCCAATACCACTCGTTTTTAGTTGGTTGGTTGGTTGTGTGATTGGGGCTGGCTCCAGTCGCTACTCTGCAGTAGCCTGACCATACGGCCATGGACAAATAAGTTGGAAGATCCGTGTATCTTCTATTCTTCTTCTTCTTCTTAAGGGTTTGGGCCTGGCTCCGGTTGGCTGCACTACAGCGGCGTTAACCTTATGGCCATTTGGTACGATGCGATTCGCGTAATGCTTGCGCGGACTGAAACATAAAGCAAAGACAGGGGGGCGACGCGGCGCGACGCGGTCGTCACGCGCGCAATCGTCCGTTGTGAACGCGGTATAATGTTAAATATTCGAAGTCGGAAGAATCTAAAACCTCTGTGCGGCGAAGTCGCTACAGTGGTTTGTCGAAAGCGGAGAAAATAATATTTAACGTATGATTACTGAAGAGAGATCATATTGAGAGATTACTTTTATTGATAAAAATTCTGATTGCCGAGATGATACGTTGGGAGGTTCTAGCGAGTAGGCTCTCGATATTATGCGGAGGGAAAATCTTGGATTTCAGTAGAAATCGAGTTAGTCTCAAACGTGCTTCATTGAACCGAGGACATGCCCAGAAAATATGATTAAGATCGCAGGATAAAAAGCCACATTCACAGACCGGGGAAGAAGTCAAATTTTTTCGAAATAAGCTGGCCGGGAGATGGTAATGATTGGAGCGCATTCTGCAAATGGAGACTATAAGCTTTCTCTCTAAGTTCCTGTGTTTATGGAACCAAGGGTATTTCGATGAGTCATAGAAGGTGTTAAAGTAAATAATTCCTTTATGCTTTCCTTGCATTGTGAGTGATCTAGAGTTGTTTTCTACCAATTTCTTGCGGGCAAACGGGAAGAATTCGGAGGCTGGGAGCCGAATAAAATAATCGGAGCCCGTTAAGATTGCTGACTTCGCGAGCGCGTCTGCGACTTCATTACCCGAAATTCCTACATGTCCTGGGATCCAGGCCATGTTCACGGATAGATTAAGACCATTTATAATTTTAAGATTCTCGTATATCTCGAGAATTATTGGGGAACATGTGATTGCCGATGAGATAGACGTTAGGGCTTGGAGGGAACTGCGGGAGTCGGAGAAAATGAAGGAGCGAGGAATTTTGTTTTCAATAATAATGTCTGTGGTCAGTTTAATGGCTAGTGCTTCGGCTGTGAAAACTGAGGCAAAAGACGAAATACGATATTTAGACGAGATAGCGTCTGACGGAGAATAAATGGCTAATCCTACATAGAGATCATCCGAGGCCTTAGAACCATCCGTGAAGAAGAAGGAGGCATTGTCCGCGTGCTGACTGTACTTACTAAGAAAGCTGGCGTTGCTATTGGCCGAATCTTGAAGATCAAAGCCCGCAAAGACGTCGATCTCAACTGAGGTGAGGGGGGCGTCAGAGGGTCGAATATTGAAGATGGGTGGAAAGGGGAAGGCTGCTATTTTATTTCTGTGATGAGCAAATCTTCGGTACGCAACAGAAAGAGGTAGATTGAGAAGTACCTTGTAACTATTGTTAACATTGTTCTCCAAGAAGTCAATCAAAAGCATAAGAGAGGTTATAAGCGGGTGCCAGGTTGTCGAAAAGACTCTCAGCAAAAATTTATCGGCGAGAAATTGGAGCCGAAATCGAAGAATTGGCTCTCGCGCTTCTGCGAGAACTACATTATTGGGGGTCGAATTGCGTAGACCTAATGACAGCCTTAATGATTTACGTTGGATTATCTCAAGTTTTTCAAATAAAGGGTTATCATATAGAGGGTAAGACATAGAGCCATATTCTATTGCGCTACGAATAAAGGCCCTATAAATGGTGATGAGAGATGAAGGGTCTGCACCCCACCATGTGGAGCGCAGACATTTGATAATATTCAATGATCTGCTGCATCTCGAAATAAGGTTTTCTAATTGGGGCTTCCACAGAAGGCGGTGGTCGAGTGTGATTCCGAGGAATTTTGTAGATAGGGAGGCTTTAACTTCAGATGAGCAAATTTGAACGGAGTGGTCAAGATGATTATAATTCTTGCGAGTGAAAATGACGAGATTTGACTTTGACGGTTCGACGGAAAGACCTTTTGTGTTCAGGAACTTCGAGACATTGTTCAGGCTGTTTTGGAGAGAAGAGAGGCAACCTTCTAAAGAGTCAGATCTGGAGAAAATCACCAGATCATCAGCGAACTGAAGGCAGGAAATTTCATCGTCTAAATGCTGTTCTAGGTTATTAGTGTAGATTATATAAAGGAGAGGACTGAGGATACAGCCTTGCGGGACGCCTTTGTAAGAAAAAAAGGGACCACGAATGCTTCCTGCTATTTTGAAAAAAACTGATCTGTGAGAAGTTAGGTTATAAATAAATTTGCAATAAGTCCAAGGTAAGCCTAAGTCGCGAAGATCGTGTGCTAAAATGCCCGGATCCACATTATCAAAAGCCCCTTTGATGTCCAAGAAACATGCGGCAGTGAACTGGTTTCTTGCGAAGCCGGTGTAGATCTCCGTTGTGAGAATCGCAAGGTTGTCGGAACAGGACCTCGACCTGCGAAATCCGAATTGAGATGATGATAAGACGACCCTAGATTCAAGCCAGTGTGCCAACCTGGTTTGGACAAGTCTCTCCATTAGTTTTAAAACACAAGAAGCCAGCGCAATAGGACGGAACTTATTAGGCGTAGATTTCGGAATAAAAAATACTAGAAATTCTTTCCACGATTCGGGGAAGAGGCCGTTTTTGAAAAATTTGTTGAACGTGTCGAGCATTAGTGTTTTTACTTCAGAAGGAAGATGAAATAGTATGAGGGAATCTATTTTGTCGATACCCGGAGAGGAGATCCTGTTTGCCCGGCAGATGGCCGCCGTAAGCTCGTTAGTGCTGAAGGGACACTCGAGTAGAGGTTCGGTTTGGAAAGATGACGGAAAGTTGGGAAAGAAATTACTTGGAGGACAGATAGAGTGAATTTGATTGGACATGTTTTCGATGGTGACAGAGTTATTCGGATGCGTTGAGGTGTTGTGTGCGTTCCTATGTTTGAAGCTTTTGACCTTACGCCAAACTTCTTTGACGTCGGTGCGAAAATTGATCGTTTCTGTGAAACGTTTCCAGGAGTTGAACTTGGCACAGCGAAAAGTTTTCTTGGCCTTGGCTTCAAGCCTAAGCGCCTCGTTGAAAAGAACGTCGATCCCATTATGGTTCCAAACCGCCCACGCTTTTTTTCTAGCCTTGTTGGCTGCATCACATTTGTCGTCCCACCAGAGGGCTGTCTTCGTTTTAGCTCTTTTTTTGGTATTCGGAGCTTTTAAGGGATTCGCAGAAGCAATGGAAGTGTGAATTGCGTTGATGATATTATCGTATTGCTTGAGCGGTGCTGGATCTGATAATGTGTCAACGGAAAGCCTGAGAGACGATTTGAATATGTTCCAATCTATTTTTTTGTGTGAATAGCGGTGAGAGGAAGAATGAATGGTAGGGAAATTTACGCCAAGAGAAATTGAGATTGGGAAGTGGTCACTGCCAAGTGTATCGGTGTCTACGGACCATGTAGCGAGAGGAGCCAGATGCGAGGAGATGAGGGTGAGATCTATGGATATAGGGTTTGAAGGGTCAGCAGTGCGAAACGTCGGAGAACCATCGTTGAGGCAAACAAGATCACTCATTAGTAAGTTGTCATGGAGAGAATTACCGGAGGGGCAACTCGCTCCGCAACCCCAGGACGGATGATGGGAATTAAAATCACCAGCAATGATAGTTGAACCGGAAGCAGGAATGGAGTTGAAGAACGACCGCCACTCGGATGAACGAGTGGGGGAAGACGGGCATCTATAGAGCGCGATGATTAACAGCGGCCCTAAAGATGTGGAGATGGAAACGGCTAGGGTCTCGAATCGGCATTCTAAGTGGTAAATGCAGTCTACCTCGGAAAAGATGAAGTCTTTCTTTAACCAAATAGCTAGGCCTCCTCCTCGATTAGCTAATCTACATTTATTAACCATTATGAAACCATTGATAGTGGGGATAAAGTCTGGATCTAACCATGTTTCGCAAAGGATCAAAACATCATAATTATTCGCAATGCCCAATAAAAGTCCCATCTTCGAGCGGAGGCTTCTACAGTTCCATTGCAACATTTTAAGGTTTTTATTGTTGGCCATTATGGGAGAGCAGATTCGGCGACGACAGCAGAGTGTTAAGAGCGTGGATCAAGGGATCTAAGAAGGACGACAAGCCTAGTTTGGCGAAAGCGGGAGAGAGCTGTTCTCTGATAATCTGTAGGACGTTGGATATCAAAAACGATGCATTAGCGGGGTCCCTGGGCGTAGGTGGAGTCTGGAGAGGCAGCGGAAATCTCGGGTCCAATACTGGAGGGGCAGCGTACCCCGGGCTAGTCGGGGAACTTTGAGGAACGGGGAGGCGACCCGAGGGAGCTAATAGAAGGTCCGCGTGAGCAGCGCGGGTCGCTAATACGGCGCTAGAGGTCGGTGGCTGCTTATTCTTGCGTTGATGCTGGGAAGAGGCTGGGGTGAGCGAGGGGAAGTGGGGGTGTGCACCCGACGTGGGATGATGCATGTTGAGGCCTGACGGACCGGCGGAGGGTTCATGGTAGGCGAATGTGTCAGAATTGGACGACTGGGAATATATTTGCGACGACACTGCTTGACTGTACGAAGGTGCTCTAGAGGTAGGTGGCGCTCTCGACGGAGCGGGCGCCCTACGAGGGAGCTGCGGAAAGTTACCGTTCAACGGTCGAGAAGAGGGCCGGCTATCATTCTGCGGCGACAAGAGGCGCCTTGCCTCGACGAAACTGATTCCTTGTTCCGCTGCTACCGACCTGATTTCTTGCTCGTGGATGTATGCAGGGCAATCGCGATCAATTGGGAGATGGCTACCTTTACAGTTGATACAACAGGGAGGAGAGTCCTGATTGGGACAGATTTCACCTTCGGCGTGTGCAACGCCGCCACACCTCCTACATTTCTGACGTCCTCTGCACTGATCAGCAACGTGACCAAATTTGAAGCATTTGAAGCAAATGCGCGACGGCCGGTGCCAGGGGTCGACTGGGTGGCGGACGTTATAGAGACTGACAAAGTCAGGGCGAGCACGACCCTCGAACACCAGTCGGATCGTTTGAGAGGGTATCAGCGAGGATTTGCCGTTAGAGGAGACTTTTCTCATTTGACGGGTAGCAGACATGATAGAAAACGAAGATTGCAAATCTCCGAGTAGTTCTTCCTCGGAAATGTCGGTCGGAATTCCGTTGATGCGTCCTTCGCACGAAACAAAAACGTTCGGAATGAACGCTTGGAGACGTTTCTCTTTAATTGCCGAGAGGTTGACGACGAAGTTTGCTGCGCCTGCGGAAGTAAGGACAATCGTGACCTGTTGCTTACCTGATTTGTAAATATCTGAAACTTCATTGTGGGAAAATTTCGGGTAAAGGATCTTCCCTACAGTAATCGCGTTAAGTGCTGGCGTTTCAGCATTCCAGCTGATCGGCTGGACAAGGACCAGAAATGGACCGCCCATGGTCTCCGAGTACCGATTTGCTAATACTTGAGGAGGGAGTCTCGACACCGAGGTCGTCGTCTTTAGGAGAGGATTCTTCGAAGAGTTGGGGGGAGGGTTTGAGGCTTGGGTGGGAGCGGGAGGGATAAGGAGTTTTTTCTTCAAAGGTTGACTCGGCCTCTCAGAATGTCCCGGTTCTCTCTCCTCGGGTTGATTCCCGTCATCCTCGCACGATCTCTTGCGGTCACCGTACGCTTCTTTTCGAAGGTCGTCGAGCTGCGATTGCATGTCCACATCCGTGACCATGTCTACATCGTCTTCGCCATCGCAATCTTCCGTGGTGTTAGAGCCACCTTCGCCCGGATCACCGGGAATTCCTACCCCGCCATGCGACATGCCGCTGGCAGGTTAGGAATGGAGGTTATGAATCCTCCTGATTGTCAAAAACAACAAAGTGAGGGGAAAAAAGCTCCAAGTACCTATAAGTACAACTAAAGAAAACAGAAATAGCCTGCCAGGGGATATATGACTGGGAAAAAGCCAGGAAAAACGATAAAACTTGGCGAAAAAGCGAGAGCGACACGAAAACGTCCGAACTCTTGCGCGCGCCAACCGGAACTCGGTGTATCTTCTATGAATACTGAAACAAATAAAGACGGAGGGCGGCAACCTCGCCCAATATTTTCAATGGGGCGACGGTGTCGCCCTCCCCTTACAAGGATAGAACCTCTAGAGAAGAGGGACAAATAAGACTCGGAGAGTAGCAAAGTAATAGGGAACTTAAAATAGTACATGGAGTAGAAGAAGTAAAGAAGAGAAGAGAGTTAGAATTCAAGCTTGCAGTTGTTGAGAAAGGTAGAGAAAATATTTACGATACGAGCAGAAGGAGAAGCAATGAAGGATTCGACGTTATACGGTGGGAGGATTTTCAAGGAAATCAAAGATTTGATGAGAGCTGGTCTGTAGTCATTGAAACGAGGACAGGCCCAAAAGACATGGTTTAGGTCTTCGGATTCGTATCCACAAGGGCAGGCTGGAGAATCGATCATGTGTTTCCTAAAAAGACTAGCAGCTAAGTTGTAGTGATCGGATCGCATTCTGCAAAAAAGAACAATTGACTTCCTATTTAACTTATGAAGATCACTGAACCACATTTTATTAGGTGAGGGACAATAAAAAGAATTGAAATACTTAACACCTTTGCAAAAATTGCTACAGTAACGTTTGAGGGATTTATCAGAAGAAGAGTTACATTTTTCTCGAACAATTGGAAAGAATTCGGAAGGCGGGAGTAAGAGATTGTAATCTGAGCCGTCTATTAACGCCGCTTTAGCCAAGCGATCAACAACTTCATTGCCTGAGATACCAGCATGGCCTGGAATCCATACTAGTTTAGTGTTGAGGTTTGCCATGGAGATAGAACTTAGGGCTTGATGAGCAGCTATGATAATAGGGGAGGAGATTCTGGATATAGGGGCCAGAAGAGCCTGAAGAGTACTAAGCGAGTCTGAAAAAATAATAGAGTTGTCGATGTTCTTGGAGATAATATATTCCAATGAGAGATGAATCGCTAGAGCTTCCGCTGAAAAAACCGAGGCGAAACGAGAAATTCGAAATTTCAGAGACAAGGGAAGGGAGGGGCTGTGGATGGCTAAACCAACGTGATTACCCTCAGGCGACTTAGATCCATCAGTGAAAAATACCGTAGAGAAATTAATGATGTGACTAAACTTAGAAAGAAATTCCGCATTAGGGTTTAGAGATGCTTGTATAAGCCTGCCAGATGAAATATCAATAGAAGAGTCGGGGAAGGGAGCAGTAGGTACAATACAAAAAACCGGAGGAAAAGAGAAAGGCTCAATGAGTTCTCTATGGCAAGATAGCTGAAGAAACGCTTTTACCAATGGAAGGTCGCCGAGGTCAGCGTAGTGATCACTAGAGCGAAGAGAGTGCATAAGAAGCGGAAGAGACGTGAGGAGAGGATGCCATGAGGTGGCGAAAACCTTAAGAAGGTATTTGCTCGAGAGAAGTTGAAGACGATGGCGAAGGATAGGTTCTTTAGCTTCGGCAAGAACAACGTTGTTAGGAGTAGAGTTTCGGAGGCCAAGGGCCAATCTCAAAGCTTTACGTTGAATAATTTCAAGTTTTTGGAAAAGAGAAAATTTTTTAATGGGGAGGACTAACGCGCCATATTCAATGGAACTACGAATAAGAGCTCTGTAAATGGTGATAAGTGAGGATGGGTCTGCGCCCCACCAAGTGGTGCGAAGGCATTTAATAATATTTAAAAGTTTGTTGCATTTGGAGATTAAGTTATTGATGTGCATTTTCCAAGAGAGACGGTAGTCCAAGGTTAATCCGAGGAATTTTGCTTCTAAACAAGTAGGAACGGGGGAAGAGCCTATAGAGACCGAGAACCTTAGAGGGTCAAAATGTTTGCGCGAGAAAATGAGAAACTTCGATTTGGAAGGTTCAATGGAAAGACCTCTGTTTTGCAGAAATATAGAGATGTTATTAAGACTGAGCTGAATTGAAGAAGTACACCTTTGAGGATTGGGTGAGCGAGAGAACAAGGCTATATCATCCGCAAATTGAACGAGAGAACAGTCTGGGTCTAGGTGACGTTCGAGTTTGTTTGTATAGATGATATACAGTAAAGGACTTAAAATACAGCCCTGCGGAACTCCTTTGGCCGACTCAAAGGGGCCATGATATTCACCGGCAATGTTAAAGAAAACAGATCTAGAAGAGACCAAATTGAAGATGAATTTACAATACGACCAAGGAAAGTCCTTGAGATCGTGGGCAAGAATGCCGGGGTCCACATTGTCAAACGCACTAGATATGTCGAGAAAGGCAGAGGCGGTAAATTCGTTTTTAATAAAACCAGTGTAAATTTCAGTGGTAAGAATGGCTAGGTTGTCGGCACAAGATCTAGATTTACGAAATCCGAATTGAGAAGTAGAAAGAAGTGAATTACTCTCTAACCACTGAATCATTCTAGTGTGGAGAAGTCTTTCCATTAGTTTAAGGAAACAACAAGCGAGCGAAATTGGTCGAAATTTGCCTGGCGAGGATTTTGGAATAAAAAAAACCAAGAACTCCTTCCATGGCTTCGGAAAAAGACCGTTCTTGAGAAGGTCGTTGAAAACATTTAAGATGAGACATTTAATAGACTCAGGAAGATGGAGAATGATCTGAAAGTCGATTTTGTCGAGTCCCGGAGCCGCTTTTATTTTGCTGCATTGGATGGCAGAATTAAGTTCACTAATTGAAAATGGAGAATCGAGAAGAGCATTAGAGGTAAAAGAGTCAGGAAAACTAGGAGGAAAGATAGACGGAGAGCAGATAGTAGGAATAAGGTTTTTCATTTTCTCTATAGTTTCCTCGTTGTTAGGATGAGCAGATTGGTCGATAAGATTTCTATTTTTAAAACGTTTAATTTTGGACCAGACCTGATTGGCCGGACAACGAAAGTCGATCGACTCCGTGTAATGTTTCCATGAATTTTGTTTCGCTTTGTGAAAAGTTCTTTTAGCTTTGGCTGCAAGTTTTTTGATGTTGGTGAAGTTAGTTAAGTTACCTCGGCTTCTGAAATTAGCCCATGCTTCCTTGCGAGCTTCGTTAGCTTTTTCACACTCGTCATTCCACCAAACCGAGGGACGAGATTTAAAGATTTGAGGGCGCGAATTATGATTCGAAATGCTGTTAGAGATGGAAGTGGAAACGTTGTCCGAATTATTGTTATTATTGACGTAGTTATCCGAGGTTAGATTTGAATTGAAATTTGATTGGGAGTTCGCCAGGACAGGACATGAGTCTACAATAGCCTTGTTAACAGCATTAATGATGTTGTCGTATTGTGCGAGAGAAGAAGGGTTAGATAGAGATGACGCACAATCGTCAAGAGAAGATTTAAAGGAAGACCAGTGAATTTTGTCAGTTGGGAAACGATGAGACGAAAAAGGAAGTGTAGAAAAAGAAATGCCAATTGAGATTGAGATAGGAAAGTGATCACTAGTGAGCGGGTCAGATTCGGTCTTCCAACTGCAAAGGGGAATGAGATGAGGGGAGATGAGAGTAAGGTCGATAGCCGAGAAATTATCCGTAGGCGAAGAGACAAGTGTTGGAGAGCCGTCATTGAGGATAGAAAGGTTGTAGTCGATTAAGGAGTTGGAAAGAGAATTTCCAGAAGAACAATTGTATGTACAACCCCAAGATAAATGATGACTATTAAAGTCGCCCGCAACAATCACGTTGTTTCCGATTTGAAGGGAGTTGAAAAGGCGCTGCCAGTCATTCTTATTAACCGTTATAGAGGGCGGTTTATATAGAGCGACTAAGAGTAATGGACCAAATTGTGAATTGATAGAAATTGAGAGAGTCTCGATGAAGTTAGGAATATGAATAGTAGAATTGATAATAGAGTAAGAAATGTCTTTCTTCAGGTATATAGCTAATCCGCCACCTCTGTTAAATTCCCTATTTTTGACAATTACGTTAAATCCATCCAAAGACGGACTGGAATTATTTGTGGGAGAAAGCCAAGTTTCACATAAGATTATGACATCATAAGAGGAAGTCATCTTTGATAAGAGGCCCACTTTATTGCGTAAAGACCGGCAATTCCATTGAAGAATATTCAGTTGATTACGCGTGGCCATCATTTTGAGAAATAGCGAGAGCGAGCGAATTGAGAGTATCAAAGACGGGGGCAAGTCTGTCTGACAGACCGAGAGTGGAGAGAAGTGGAGCCAGCTGTTGAGCAATGAGTTGAAGAAGAGAAGGAATGATTAAGAGCGCCTGAGAGGGGACCGGAGCGAGACCTGCGCAATTGAAAGAATTCAAGGAGTGATTTGTTGCGGGGACCGGATGGCTTCTTGTTGGACCAGCTTGATTGAGGGAAAAACCGTTTTGAGAGTTCGAGAAGCATGGGTCATGACCATGAGGAGCAATTAAGAGGCTGTTGTGTTCTCTACGAGCTGTGACGGGCGCGTTTGGAGAAGAAAGACCAGAGCGAGGGGGAGGAAATTTACGGGGGTTAGGGCTGGGACGGTTGTTGTTGGGGAAGCGAGAAGCGACGGGTCTAGAGTCCTGAAGATTGGGGGCCAGAGGCGGCGGAGGAATCGAGTGCGTTGAAGATACGACAGGAGACGAGGTAACCTGACTATAAGAGGGGCCCGAATGCGAGATATACGGAGAAGTCGGAGCGATCGAAGGCGAGGGAAGTGATGGAAAGTGCGCATGCGTGCGAGAGGGGAAACGAGGCTGCGACGGACTAAGAGATTGCAAGGGACTCCCTCCCGATAAGAGTTGTCTGGCCTCCAGGTGTGAGATGTTGCGCTCTCCAGCGAGCGCCCTGATTGCTTTTTCGTGCTGGAAAGCGGGGCACTTCCTGTCTGTAGGAAGGTGGGGTCCCTTACAATTTGAGCAAGAGGGGGCGCAGTTCTGGTTGGGGCAGACGGCCTCGCCTGTATGTTTCCTATCTCCACATCGAATGCACCGCGCCTGATTTTTGCACTGAGCAGCTACGTGGTTAAAGATGAAGCAGGAGTAGCAGATTTTTACCGGGGATTCCCAGGAATCGACAGGGTGTTTGACCCTAAAGAGAGAGATGCGATCAGGGCGTGTTCTGCCTTCGAATTTAACGTACACCCATTGTGTGGGAATGAGGGTTGTTACTTTATCAACGGTGGACTTGCGGTTTTGCCGACGGACTTCTATGATGCGGACGGGAGAGTCGATGTAGAGGAGAAGCTCAGCGGGAGACAAATCAGTGGGGACTCCCCTAATGAGACCCTCACAAGAAACAAAATAATCAGGGATAAATGCAACAAGATTATTTTCAGCTAATGTTGGAGATTCAAGGGCAATATTGGCAACCTGAGCTGAGTTGAAAAAAACTGTATTTTGACATTTGCCGGAGTTGAAAATGTCAGTGATTTGATTTCCTGCAAATTGCTTGAAGAGCAGCTTTCCGGTGTTGGTGGCATTTAACCTGGGGGTACTAGCATTAATTTCCTTGGGACGGATGAGGATAGCGAAAGGGCCTACACTGTCTTGTGCATATTTATTTTGCAGTAGCCGTAAGGGTATAGTGCCTGGAGCCTGAGTTTGTTCAGGAACTGTATTTGGTGGTGTGGCGGTAACTTCAGGATCCACCTGAACATCAATAGAGTTCACTTTTTTCTTTTTTTCCTTTGATGGATCGGCATGAGGCTCACTCGGACGCTTCGAGGTGTTGTTGCTGGACTTGGGAGTAGCTGGAAAAGCTTCCTTAGTGAGGTTGTCTAACTGCGATGAAAGATCACATTCCATCTCTGGGGAATAACATGATCCTGAGCCATCCGGATCCCCCGCATCGTTGGGACGTTCCTCAGGCATACCTACGGTTTGCGAGGCCATGCCTCGCAAACCAAACAGAGAGTAAAAGGAGGCAAGTAGCAAAAAGAAAGAGCGGGGAAAAAAGATAGGTTAACGGAATAGAAATACTAAGCTTGAGAAATAAAGAGATAAGTAGTGCTGATATATTGTTATCTGCGGCGCAAGACGAAGAAACTTCAATACTTGAGGTGATTTTGACGCGTAATAAGCGAAAAAACTGAGAAAAACGGTAACGGATAAGCGGACGATGTGACGCGCACCAAGTCAGAAACCGAACTCCCTCGTTTTTAGTATAGTTAGTTATATGGTTGTGGGCTGGCTCCGGTCGCCACTCTGCAGCAGCACTGACCATACGGCCATGGACAAGGAAAAAAGTAGATGAAACCTATATTAGTGAAATCTGTAACATACAAAATGGAAGGCGGTAGCCTCGCCCGGTGTATCCACCGCGGCGACGCTGTCGCCCTCATCTTACGAAGGGGGAACCTCTAGAAGCGAATTTCGCAGAGGCAAAAATAACTAAATTAAAATAAAGTACAGTAACCTAAAGAGGAGCTACGTAAGTATCGAGGGGAATCCTGAACGAACAAATAGAAAAAGGGAGGAATTCGAAACGAGAGCTTACACTTGTCAAGGAAGTTAGATATTGCATTAATGATGTGACCAGAAGGGGAAGCTATGAGAGATTCGATGTTGTAGGGGGGGAAAATTTTTAATGAGATTAAGGAGTTTACGAAGCTAGAGCGGAATTGGTCAAAACGAGGACAGGCCCAAAAAACATGGTTGAGATCTTCGGATTCATAGCCGCAAGAACAAGATGAGGAATTATTCATATTCTTTCTAAAAAGACTAGCTGCAAGATTATAGTGGTCGGAGCGCATTCTACAAAAAAGGACAATCGATTTTCTATTGAGACGTTTAAGATCGTGGAACCACGTTTTGTTCTTAGGACGGTGGAAGAATTTGAAGTACTTAACACCTTTGTTATTATTGATACTATAGAGATTGAGAGATCTGTCGGTCGCTAGAAGACATTTTTCCTTAACAATTGGATAAAACTCGGAAGGGGGAAGAAGAAGATCGTAATTCTGGCCATCGATAATCGCTGCCTTAGCTAATTTATCAGCGAACTCATTTCCTGGGATGCCAGCATGACCTGGTATCCAAACTAATGTGACCTTAAGATTCATCATAGAGATAGAACAAAGAGCTTGGACAGCGGCTACTATTGTAGGAGAGGAATTGCTCAAAAGAGAAGGAGCGAGAAGAGCTTGTAATGTGCTGAGAGAGTCAGTGAAAATAAGCGCATTATTGATTTTTTTAAGGATTATAAATTCTAATGTGAGATGAATTGCCAGAGCTTCAGCTGAAAAGATAGAGGCTAAGTGAGAAATGCGGTATTTAATAGATAAGGAGAGAACAGGACAGTATATGGCTAAGCCGACATGACTGCCTTCATTTAATTTGGAACCATCCGTGTAAAAAATGTTTTGGTTATTCAGAAGCTGTCCGAAATCTGAGAGAAATTGAGCATTAGGGTTCTGGGAAGCCTGAATGAGTCTACCAGAGGAGATATCGATAAAGGAATCAGGAAAAGAAGCAATCGGGGTGATGTAATAAAGAGGAGGAAAAGGAAAAGGCTCGATGTGTCTTTTGTAAATGGAAAGGTCGAGATATGCCTTAACAAGAGGAAGGTGGAGAAAGTCTGTGTAACGATTTGTGGAGCGTAGGGATCTTATTAGAGAAGGAAGAGAGGAGAGAAGAGGATGCCAAGTAGTAGAAAAAATTTTTAGAAGATATTTGTTGGAAAGGAATTGAAGTCTAAAAAGAAGAATGGGTTCCTTGGCCTCAGCCATGACGATGTTATTTGGAGAGGAGTTTCTCAGCCCGAGAGCTAATCTCAGGGCCCTGCGCTGAATTATTTCTGTTTTATTTAGAAGTGAGAATTGTTTTATTGGAATTATCAAGGCGCCATATTCAATGGAACTACGAATGAGAGCTCTGTATATAGTAATTAAAGAGGAGGGATCAGCGCCCCACCATGTTGAGCGAAGACATTTGATAATATTCAATAGATTTTTGCATTTTGAGTTTAACTTATCGATATGAGGTTTCCACGAGAGGCGATAATCAAACGTAACACCAAGAAACTTGGCTTTCAAACAAGTAGGTACAGGAATTGAGTTGATTGAAACAGAGAATTCAAGAGGGTCAAAATGTTTACGTGAGAAGATTACTAGTTTCGACTTAGATGGTTCAATGGAGAGGCCCCTGCTGCTCAGAAAGCAAGATATATTGTTAAGGCTTTTTTGAATTGATTTAATACAATTTTGAGGACTGTCAGATCTTGAAAATATGGCAATATCGTCATCGAACTGAATGATTGAGCAATCCGGGTCGAGATGATTTTCAAGCTTGTTTGTGTAAATGATGTAAAGAAGAGGGCTAAGAATACAACCCTGCGGAACGCCTTTGGATGAAGTATATGGACCGTGGGTTTGACCAGCGATGTTGAAGAAGATCGATCTGAAGGATACAAGATTAAAAATGAATTTACAAATAGGCCAAGGAAAACCTAAGTCTCTAAGGTCATGCGTGAGGATACCAGCATCGACGTTATCAAAGGCGCTTTTGATATCTAGAAAGGCGCATGCTGTGAATTGACTTTTGACAAAACCGGTGTAAATTTCGTAGGTGAGAATGGCAAGATTATCAGCACATGATCTAGATTTGCGAAATCCGTACTGGGAAGACGCTAGGCGTGAATTGGATTCAAGCCATTGAGTCATACGAGTATGCAGAAGCCTTTCCATGAGTTTGAGAAAACAGGAAGCTAAAGAGATTGGACGAAACTTTCCGGGTACAGATTTCGGAATAAAAAATACAAGAAATTCTCGCCAAGATTTGGGAAAAAGACCTTCAATAAAAAATGTATTAAAACATTCTAGTATCATCTTTTTAATCGATTCAGGGAGATTTAAAATAATGCGAAAATCTATTTTGTCCAGGCCAGGGGCTGCTTTAATCTTACTAGCGTGGATAGCTGCTTGAAATTCCTTAGAAGAGAAAGGAGTGTCAAGTAGAGAGTTGGCAAAGAAGTAACTAGGAAAGTTGGAGGGGAAGTTAGCAGGAGAACAGACAGTCGGGATAAGGTTTTTCATTTTTTCAATAGTTTCAGTATTATTCGGATGAGCAGTATGAGAAGAGAGGTTTCTATTTTTAAATTTCTTAATTTTGGACCATACAAGTTTGGCAGGACAACGAAAATCGATAGATTCGGTAAACCGTTTCCAAGAGTCTTGTTTAGCTTTATGGAATGCTTTTTTGGCCAGAGCCTCAGACTTCCTTACTTCTTCAAAGTTGGTAGTATTACAGCGATTTCTAAGGACAGCCCATTTTAACTTACGAGCATCATTAGCTTTTTCGCATTCGTCGTTCCACCAAACTGCAGGGCGTGATTTGAAAACTTGAGGTCGTGTATTTTCTACTGATTGGTTATTTGATTGATTATTAGACCGTTTATTAGAGAGTTTAGGACAAGAGGTTAAAACGGCATCATTAATGGCATTTAGGACGTTATCATATTGAATTAGAGAAGAAGCATCAGATAAGGAAACAGCACGCGACTCGAGGTTAGATTTGAAAGAGGGCCATTCGATTTTATCTGTGGGCAAACGGTGGGATGAGTGTGGAAGAGTAGAAAAAGAGATGCCTAGGGTAAGTGAAATAGGGAAATGATCGCTACAAAGAGGATCTGATTCAGTTTTCCAAGAGCAGAGGGGAAGAAGATTAGATGATATAATAGTGAGGTCAATGACTGAATTGTTAATATTGATCAGAGATGAAACAAGAGTCGGTGAACCGTCGTTAACGATAGAGAAATTAAAGTTGATTAAGGTATCGGATAAGTTATTTCCTGAAGTGCAATTATTCGAACAACCCCAAGAGGTATGATGACTATTAAAGTCACCTGCAATAATTACATTATTTGTGGTTGGAAGAGAGTTGAAAAGACGTTGCCATTCAGTTTTAGTAATATTAATAGACGGAGGTTTGTAAAGAGCGACTAATATAAGGGGACCGTAATGTGATTCTATGGAAATTGAGAGAGTTTCAATGTAGTTAGGAGTATGGTAAGTAGAATTAATTAAAGTAAACGAAATGTCCTTCTTTAGATAGATCGCAAGGCCACCACCTCTTCCGAACTCTCGGTTTTTAATAATTGCATTAAAGCCATCAATTGAGGGAATTGAACCAATATAGGGGAGCCAAGTTTCACAGAGAATTAGAACGTCGTAAGCTTCAACAACCCTCGCTAGAAGACCGAGTTTGTTACGCAAACTGCGGCAATTCCATTGAAAAATGTTTAGTTGCTTACGTGCGGCCATTTTGACATTGTGAGATAGCAAAGATAAGCGAGTTTAGTGTATCGAAAACGGGGGCGAGTTTATCTGAGAGGCCTAAAGCTGAAAGAGCTGGAGCGAGTTGCTGAGAGATGAGTTGGAGCAGAGAAGGAATGATATGTAGCGCTAGAGACGGGTTTGTTGATGTGGGGGCAGCAAGAGAGGGGAAAGGTGAGGAAGATGGCGGAGGGGGAGAGGAGTTTAGAGCAAAGCCATTCTGGGGTTCCGAGAAGAAGCGGTTGTGTCCGTGAGGTGCGATGAGGAGATTTTCGTGTTCCTTGCGAGTAGCGAGAGTCGAAGCAGAGACCGCGAATGCGGAACGATTTGGTGGAATTCTAAGGGGGACCTCCTGAGCGTCGGGGATGCGAGAAGCGATTGGTCTGGAGTCTAGAAAGGCAGAGTCCATAGACTGCGAGTTTGATGTCCTCAGTGGCGGAGGTGTCGCGGGTGGAGGTGAAGCCACTTGGCTGTAGGAGCGCGATGCGGGAAACGAAAAAGATGAATTTGGGGGAGCAGACGATGGCAGAGGGAGAGTTGGAAAATGAGCATTGTTTCGAGGCAGATTTTGGAACAGATTTTGAGGGGCAGGATTGCGAGGAATCGAAGACGGCGACAAGAGTCGCCTGGCTTCAGGCAGAGGGATGTTGCGTTCTGCAGCGATAGCTTTAATTGCTTTTTCGTGCTGAAAAGCCGGGCAACACCTGTCCGTGGGTAAATGAGAGCCCTTGCAGTTAGCACAGCAAGGGGCGCAGTTTTGGCAGGGACAGACCTCTCCCTCCTCGTGCTTCTTTTGCCCGCAGCGAATGCACTTTGGGCGGCTTTTACACTGAACGGCAACGTGGTTGAAGATGAAGCAGTTAAAACAAATTTTTACTGGGGCCTCCCAGGGATCAACGGGGTGACGGGCTCTGAAAAGAGAGACGTAGTTGGGACGGACACGGCCTTCGAATTTCAAATAGAAAGTTTGAGTCGGGATAAGTTTGGATTCGTTTTCTATAGTGATTTTTCTGTTTTGGCGACGGGCTTCCAGAATATGGACAGGAGAGTCAACACTGAGGAGGAATTCTTGGAGGGAGATATCGGTGGGAACACCTCTGATGAGGCCTTCACATGAGACGAAGGAATCTGGGATGAAAGCGACCAAATCGTTTTGAACAAGAGAGGCAGCAGAAAGGGCCACGTTGGTGAGCTGAGCCGATTGAAGAACCACAGTGTTTTGGCACCTGCCAGAGTTAAAAACATCAATAATCTGGTCACCTGTGAAGTGCTTGAAGAGCAATTTTCCGGTGTGGGTGGCGTTTAGTCGAGGGGTGTCTTTTTTAATCTCCTTAGGCCTAACGAGAATCATGTAGGGGCCTGAGCTGTCAATCGAGTATTTGTTTCGCAGAAGTCGTTCTGGAACACTGTTTGATGTGTTGGCTGTAGGTGTGGAGTTTGAGCCTGACGGGAGGCCTTGCTGCACCTGTGGCTTGTCATTGCCCTTATGTCTGATTTTCGAGGGATTTTGATTGTCTGGGTCTAGAGAGCTGTTGGCTTCGTGCGGGCGTTTCCCAGGAAAAGCTTCCTTCCTGAGGTCGTCTAGCTGGGATTGCATTTGTGACGGATCCTGATCCTCTGTCTGCATTAAAACGTCTCCATCCGCAGGGTCCCCGTCGTCCCCGTCTGGACGGTTTCCCTCTACCTCCTTCATTCCTACGGTGTGCGAGGCTAAGCCTCGCCCACCAAAAAGAAAAAGAAAAGAATCGGAAAGAGACGGTAAAATGAGGCGGGAAGAAAAAGTGAGGTTATAATGCGAAAAATACTAAGCTTGGGATTGTAGAGCAATCCCAAGATGAGAATAACACTGAATAATGAAAAAAGAAGAAACTCCAATGAACGAAAATCGAAAAACACTTTGGTATGCAAGTAAACAACCAAAAGATAAGCGACGCAACAACGGACGATGTGTCTCCTCCTATGCTACTGTCCTGCTACGTTTGCTGGTTATCGAAACTCGTTTTTAGTATGAGTTGAACAGACTCTGGTTGGTCCGTTTACTTTTGCTGCCTGGCGAATAGAAATTCGTGCCTGAGTGGCGGGAAATATATATATAGGTTTAAACACTTAATTCTTTAATAAAATGGAACACGATGTTTTATATTTTAAAACACTTGTACTTTTAATCAACACCTTTTCAATATTGTACAATTCACTTTAACATTAAGTCCGATGTCTTTAAAAACTTAGAAATTTAACATACACAGTTTTGAATTAATATTTACGAACAATACTTTAAGAAAAAAAAACTAAACTCATCGTACTTCTATCCGCGACGGAGAAGGTACCGATTCCGGAACGATGTATAAAACGCGAAGGTTGTCATGAGACTGCTTGCTTGACGCCGTGACTCTTTGGAGTTTCATTTTCTCTCTTCAAGATGAAATGTTTTTGCGATTGGTCAAAAGTCAAGAAGTAGGGGTTGGTAGCGGCGGTAGAAAGTATGCGGCGGCCCAAGCGACTGAGGGTTGCATGGGTCCAGCGTGGGAAGACCGAAGGGCCTGAGATAGCCGGCGTCGTGTGTGACACAAAACAGAAGGGCTTTCGCGACTCGCTACGGGCCTCCGGTGGTTGTAAAACATTTGGCGACCAGCTTCAATCAGCGTGTGGTCGTTCAAGTACCGAGTTCTGCAACTACGAGACTTCTTTAAGAACAACGCGAAGGGATTTTTGCTGTTCTGGCTAATGTACAATTTCAGTGAAAGTCGTGTTTGAGAAAAACACGATTCTTAATCCTGCTTTTAGTTCTTGAGTCACGTCGTTTTGTAAACACTCACATTTTCCATTTTACAATGACTACACGTGTGCAGCAGAAACACTCTAAATCCATATGCTAGTACTGTTAACATAAAAATTCTTTACTTATACGCCTTCTGAAGAGAGACTGTTCTTTTCCCTGGCATTCTTCAGATTATTATTGTTCTTGGCATTCGCCCGAGCCCTCGGGGAAACCAGGGTAAAAACCCGAGAGAGAACAACGCAAAATTAATCATGTATAAACATATACGAAATTATGTACAAATAACTCAATAATTACAATGGTCTTATTATTACTTATTAATTAATTAATCTACAATTACTCTCAAGGCCTGTATCATTGAGTAACGGGTTGCTCATGGTGATTTGAATATAGTTCTTATATTGCGTCATAGGGGGCAGACGCGTGCCGAGCATGCGCTCTTCTTTCTTTCTTTCTCTTCTTTGTGGTTGGCTCTGGTTTGCACTGATGTGTATTACCATACGGCCATTTGCTGCAACTTGATCTGAAGAAAATTAAACAGAGAGGGGGGCGAGGCGGTCGCCGAAGCGGCCGGGTCGCCCCCTATGAAAATTGGATTTAAAGCCGGAGCGCGTACGCTACCAGATTATGAGTAACAGCGTGAATAAGGAGGATCTTAGAAAGACAATTTGCAATTGTTAAGAAAGGTCATAATTGGTGTTATGGTACGAGAAGATGGTTTAGCAAGGAGGGATTCAATGTTATGAGGAGGGAAAATTTTTACTTTGTGGAGAGCGTTAAGAAGTGCGGACCGCTGACCATCGAAACGAGGACAGGCCCAGAAAACATGATTTAAATCCTCAGATTCAAAACCACAGGAACAAGCTGGAGAGACGACCATGTTTTTCCTAAACAAGCTTGCAGCCAAATTGTAGTGGTTTGATCGCATTCTGGAGAACATAACAATAGACTTTCTGTCAAGCCGTTTTTGGTCAAGAAACCATGGTTTGTCTGATGAGCTGTGATACAACTTGAAGTAAATAACGCCTTTATAAGATCCGTCACGTAAGAGAGATCTGTTGCAAGAACTAGAGCATTTTTCACGTAGAATTGAGAAAAATTCCGATGCCGGTAGTCGTAGAGGAAAAGGGGTTCCGGAATCGATAGCAGATTTTGCTAAAGCATCAACCGCCTCATTGCCCGCAATCCCAGCGTGGCCGGGAATCCAGGATAGGCGGATCGAAATATTTTGTCCAGATAGAGAGGACAAAGTTTCACGAATCGCTATAATAATGGGTGCTAAAGAAGAACAAATAGATGGAGCCAGGAGAGCCTGTAGTGAGCTGAGGGAGTCTGAGAAAATAATTGAGTTCTCAATCTTGTTCTCAATTATATATACTAAGAAAAGGTAAATAGCTAGAGCCTCTGCCGTGAAAACCGACGCATGAGAGGAAATTTTATATTGGTTCTCATAACTTAAAGACGGGGAAAGGATTGCTAAACCTACTGCGTTCCCATTTTTGGTTTTTGATGCATCCGTATAAAATGCAATCGCGCTGTCTGGTACACTATCTAGGGATTCAAGAAATGCAGCGTTGGGATTGGTCGCGTTTTGGAGCAGTCTTCCGGAGGAAATATCTATACTATCTTCTGGAATGGAAAGATAAGGTGGAATGTTATAGATAGGTGGATAAGGGAAGGGGGCAATGTGATCTTCATATACGTTCACGCTTTGATAAGCTTTGACCAATGGAAGATCTATCAAATTTTGATATCGATTTATAATAATCAAGGATGATATGAGAGAAAGAAGTATATTCGGAAGCGGGTGCCAAGACATAGAAAAAGTTTTTAGAACAAATCTATTAGCTAAAAGTTGGATACGGAAACGGAGTAGCGGTTCTTTTGCCTCAGCCATAACCACGTTGTTAGGGGTCGAGTTCCGAAAGCCTAACGCGAGGCGGAGTGCACGTCTCTGGATGACCTCGATTGGCTTGAACAAAGAAAATTCACTAATGGGTAGAGCCATTGCTCCATATTCTATAATGCTTCGAATTAAAGCTCTATAAATATTAATAAGAGATGATGGATCCGCGCCCCACCACGTGGAACGAAGGCACCTAATAATGTTGAGTCGCGCTTTGCATCTGGCCACCAGGTCATTTACATGGGGTTTCCATGAAAGCTGGTAGTCTAAAATAAGTCCTAGGAACCTAGTGGTGTGAGAAGCCTGAACTCTAGAAGAATCAATAAGAATGGAATATTGCAGAGGGTCGAAGCGAAGACGCGAGAAGATGATTAAATTTGATTTAGTAGGTTCTACGGAGAGTCCAATATCCCCTAGAAACGCAGTAAGGTTAATTATACTCCTTTCCACAGAGTCCAGTGAATCTTGAATATTTCCAGATCTAGAATATATGACGATATCGTCCGCATATTGTAAACAATAACTATCAGGATCGAGATAAGAGTCCAATTTATTGGTGTACAGAATGTAAAGGAGAGGACTGAGGATGCAACCTTGAGGAACACCTTTATGAGATACGTAGGGCCCATGCGTATGACCATCGATTTTAAAATAAATGTTTCTCGAGCTGGTCAGATTGTAAATAAATTTACAATATGTCCAGGGAAGCCCTAGGTCACGCAGGCCACGTACGAGAATGCCGGGATCGACATTATCAAACGCACCCGATATATCCAAGAAAGCGCATGAAGTAAATAGTTTATTAGCAAACCCAACGTAGATTTCCGAGGTCAAGATGGATAGATTATCCGCGCAAGATCTCGACTTGCGGAATCCAAATTGGGTAGAAGAAAGGAGAAGTTCAGATTCGAGCCACTGAACAAGCCGGGTGTGAATAAGACGCTCCTTAAGCTTCAGAAAACACGCTGCTAAAGAAATCGGACGAAATTTCCCTCGAGTGGATTTGGGTATGAATAGGATGGCAAAGTTTCGCCAGGATTCTGGGAATAAACCACCTGTAAACAGATCGTTAAAAGTGTTTAGAATAATTTTTCGAATGGATATAGGAAGGTGATGAATAATATTATTATCGATGAGGTCCGGGCCAGGCGCCGCCTTTAATTTACAGACTGAGATAGCTTCGTTGAGTTCTGAGAGTGTAAAAGGATGACTAAGATGCTCGTTACCAACAAAGATGTCAGGAAAGTTAGGATAGAAGCAAGAGTCTGGGCAAAAGTTAGGAATAAGTTTGATCTTTTCCTCTGTGGAGTCAATGTCGCCGGGAAAGTCTATCTCGTTCGCAAGGTTTTTGTGACGAAAACGTTTTATTTTCGACCATACCGAGTTAATAGGGGTGCGAAAGTCGATCGACTTCGTGAAATCAACCCAAGAATCTTGTTTAGCCTTACGAAAGTTTTTCAAAGCTATAGCATCGAGCTTGTTAGCATGTGCTAAAGTAATGGTATTGGTATTTTTTTTGAAGTCAGACCATGCGTCCTTTCTAGCAGTGTTTGCCTTCCGGCAGTTTTCATCCCACCACACAGTTGGATTTTTTGTTGCTTTAGGAGATTTACGACACGATTGCGGAGGAGGACAAGCATCTTTTAACGTTGTATAGATAGCCTCAAGAATATTGTTATATTGAGTCAGAGGATCCGGATCAAGTAGTGAGGAAGCTATTGTATCTAGTTGAGATTTAAAAAGGTTCCAATCAATCTTTTGGAGAGAGTATCCCCGAGGAGAGAACGGTATCGTCTTTGGAGTGATGCTTATAGAGATTGAAATTGGAAAGTGGTCACTACAAAGACGATCCGATTCAACCTTCCAAGATGAAAGGGGATATAAATTCGGGGATATGAAAGTGAGGTCAATAGCCGAGATATTTTGGTTTACCCGCGTGAACAAGGTCGGGGAGCCATCATTAAGAAGACTTAAATCAAAGTCTGAGTATGTGTCAAAAAGACAATTTCCTGAGATGCAACTCGATGAGCAACCCCATGAGGGGTGATGACTGTTTGCATCCCCCGCGACTAGGACTTTGTCGAAGGCTGCCGATGGAGTCAAAGAAATTAACCCAGTCACGATTACGAGCGGCAAAGTTTGGACACTTATAAAATGCCACAATTAGAAGGGGGCCAAGAGATGTTTGGATCGATAAAGCAAGCGTTTCTATTTGACCAGGTTGATCGTATATATTTTGGACTTTTGAGAAGGTGATAGATTTCTTAACGCAAATTGCGAGTCCTCCGCCTTTGTTGTAATGTCTGTTTTTGGTAAAGATGTTAAATCCCTTAAGAGCTGGAGCGTGAAGAGATTTAAGCCAAGTTTCACATAGAATAATAATATCGTAAGTTTTAGCAAAGTCTAAGAGGAGTCCAATTTTGTTCCGAAGACTGTGGCAGTTCCATTGAAGGATATTTAGAGATTTATCCGGAGCCATTTTGGTTGCGTTGTAGTTGAGGTTCGCTTTGAGAGAGAGTTTGAGAGATTAGAGAAGGGATCGAATGTAGTATATCGATAACGGGGTTAAGTGTGTTAGAAAGCCCTAATGCCGAAAGTGCAGGAACAAGTTGATCTAAGATAAGACGAATAATATTAGGGATAACGTAAGCGACATGAGACTCCGGATGAGGTGTAAGTGAGGTGGATTGTGCAATGGGATGCGAAAACGAAGATAAGTTTTGATACCCTAGAGCGAAGCCATTAGAGGGGTGGTCCAGCCCCGGATGGCGACCATTCGGAGCGATAAGCGTGTCAGAGTGAGCCGCGCGTGTTGTCAGAAGAGACGCGGACGGTTGCGAGTACTTATTATTCCTCCTGCGTGCTGTTACGCTTACGGCTTCAACACTATTGTTGTTCACCTCCGGACTCTCAGGATCAGAAGGTTTTCTAAGCAAAGCGAGTGCATGAGCGGGTGTAGGAGCATAAGCCGCAATTTTACTATAAGCAAATGTACGAGGGACAGGTATCGGTTCATGAACTGGGATCTGCGTTCGGGAATGGGGTTGAGGTTGAGGAGTACTTTGAGAGCGAGAGTTCGATTTGCTTGGAAGAGCGGGATATGCTGTGTCTGAGCAAGTTGGAGGGGGGAGGGAAGAACGAGACAAAACATGTCTAGCTTCGTTGAAGGACAGAGTATTGTCAGCTGCCAAAACATGAATAGCTTTCTCGTGGAGGAAAGCAGGACACGACTTATGCATCGGTACATGCTCTCCCTTGCAGTTGGCACAGCATGGAGGGCCATTTGCGTTAGGACACACTTCCTCCTCCAAGTGCTTCAATTTACCGCACCGTATACATTTAGGACGGCTTTTGCACTGTCCTATTAGGTGTCCAGGAATGAAGCAGCCAAAGCACAGCTTTACCGGTGCATACCACGGTTCGACGGAGTGGCGAACCATGTAGAAAGTTACATGATCGGGACGAACTCTTCCTTCAAAGGTCAAGCGGATGGTCTGAGTTGGAATAAGCTCTGACTTTGCTTCTGTCGTAACCTTACGGTTCTGCCGAAGAGCTGCCACAACAGGCACTGTGGATTCTATGTTTTTTAGAATTTCATCCTCCGGGATGTCAGTTGGAATGCCCCTTATCAGACCTACACAGGAGATACTGGTATTGGGAATGAATGCAACAAGATTTTTTGCAGGAATATCTGGAAGAGATAACAGTTTATTTGCTTGTTCAACAGAGTTAAGAATTGCAGTGCACTGAAATTTTCCTGAACTATAGACCTTAATGCTTTGGTCATTTCTGAAAACTGCGACAAGCAATTTACCCAGGTTTGTTGCATTGAGGCGAGGTGTGGTAGCTGTCAGTTTATTAACTTGAATAAGCACCTTGTAAGGCCCTACCGCAGATGTAGGGTAACGAGTGAGAAGAGACTTCATTTTAGAAACCCCTTCGGTGCCTGTATTGATGTCAGAAAAATTTTGGGTAGGTCTTACTTTAGCACTTCGTTGGTGTGTCTCAGCAGATGACTGGTCTTGGGAGTCATCATCAAGTGGCCTTTTCTTTGTATTCGCGTTTGTGTTAATGTTTGGAAAAGCTTCATTGATTAAACCTGTAACCTGTTTGTCAATTGCTGTAGAATCATCATCGTCCTTTCCATAAGCACCATCCTCCATGTGTTCCTCAGAGTTTTCCATTTCGTCTAACGAGGCTATGCCCCGCCCGCTTGGCAAAACACCAAGCCCGAAAAAAGCGGGAAGACAGGAGAGAGGTTAGGATGGAACAAGTGATAAAAGAACAGACAAAAAAGAATAAAATAGCGAAATATATAGAGCGATAAGTAAAGATAAACGTAGAGAATATGCCACGAGGAACAAAATGACGTTAAACTGATAATGCACGAGGAACTACGCAAGTAAATACAAGCAACTTCAACTTGATTTAATTTATTGGTATAAATCGGCTAAATTAAATAGAATAATTATACCCCGAGAGATTCGAAATAAATAAGTGGTGACTTATAATAATATGGTGCAATAATATAAGATATTTCTTAAAGGCAAAGAATGTATACAAAGACATGATTGTCTCGTCGTATGTATATTTAGTTATTATCTTTGTTATTGAAATGACGTCGGGCGCATGTATGTTTATTTCAGAGTTTCGAGTTTATATAAATGTTTATCCCTAAGTCTAGCCTTCGATAAGTGGAGTGGTGACTGCTGGCCCTCCTCTTATCGCGTCCGTGAGAAAATGCACGGAATAGAAAATGCTTCCTTGTTCTTATTGAACTCGTGCGTGATTGGCTGCGAGAGCGTTGGGTAGGAGAGCCGTTGTGTGGTTCTTCTAGCCTAGACTCAAAAAAATCGTCAAAGAATAAAGCAGAACAATTTTAATACCGAAAGCGAACGGATCTCACTTTATTCTCTGACAATCCTTCCTGATTCACAAGGTGGGTTTTCACCCTTTATCAACTGGACCCAGGAAAGGACATCGTTGGATATAATTCAAATTCCCGCGAATCAAGACGCTCAGGCGTTACATGCTCGGCACGCGTCTGCCCCCTGCGACGCAATATAAGAATTATATTCAAATCACTATGAGCAACCCGTTACTCAATGACACAGGCCTTAAGAGTAATTCTAGATTAATTAATTAATAAGTAATAATAAGACCATTGTAATTATTGAGTTATTTGTACATAATTTCGTATATGTTTATACATGATTAATTTTGCGTTGTTCTCGCTCGGGTTTTTACCCTGGTTTCCCCGAGGGGTCGGGCGAATGCCAAGAACAATAATAATCTGAAGAGTGCCAGGGAAAAGAACAGTCTCTCTTCAGAAGGCGTATAAGTAAAGAATTTTTATGTTAACAGTACCAGCATATGGATTTAGAGTGTTTCTGCTGCACACGTGTAGTCATCAGGGTACTGACACTACGTGTATCCCGCCACTTCTTATTTGGCACGAACCGATCGGGTACGGATATTGCCAGCCCAAGAATAACAAAATATGACGATGAAAAGTTCGACTTGCTGGCTTGGCAGCAATGATGCCTACAGCTGTCGATGGAGTGGAAATTGGTGGGGATGGAACAGCGGTGAACTTGAATTCATGCGCTGCTTGAAACGCAATGTCATCAGTTCATGCCTCCGATCATATATTTTTATTTCATATAATGGAACATTAGTTATTACGTAATTTTTAATAGCTCATCGCAGAAATAGCAATTGAATTGTTATTTTATCGTAGAGCCCGATTTAGTATTTTAAAAATAATATACATCTCGGATATCTGAAAGAAAATGAGCTGTCTCTTTCGTTATTAAATAAACTATTGAAACTTTAGTTTCAATAAATTAAGATGAGAATAATATTAATTATTCGTCTTAAGGATGTCCTGTATTGAATCGGTATCCTCATATCTTGATGAAAATATTTATTTGAACGTTTATTTAGTGCTTTTTCACGGTTTTCAGATAAAATAAAAGATTGCTGTGAACATGAACATTCGCAATTGTTCTGAAAATATTTTATTTTCATGACTGAAACTGTTAAAATGTGTGACAACTCAAGATTTTCGTTACATATTTTACTTTATATTCGATAAAAGGTAAATTGAAATTCTTTTACTTCTATGAAACGGTTTTTGTCCACCAACTTTATAAAAAACCGATGAAGTTTTCAGTTTTACAAAAACAAGTACAGAAACAATCCATTTAAAATTTATATTTTCATTTTAAGAAATATCTTTTTGTCATTTTTACAAAAAATATATTTGTCACTTTCAATTTAACAAAACAATATTTGTAAATTCGTAAAAAAACGCAATTTAGAAATTGACAAGATATTTATAAAAAAAGATTTTTAAATTTGGAAAAACTAGTATGAATCGTTGAAAATCGTGGGATTCAATAAAAGTCAGTTTATTATTTTTTTAAATATTTTTATTTGTCTGGACAACCCAAGGTTTTAATAATCTGAATCCAAAGGGTGGCGCGGTACCCCATCACCCGTCACCGCCATTTACGATCGAAAAGATAATACGGCGGATTTACTCAATAAAAGTGAACATATTATTTTATAATGTCAGAAAAAACCAAGATTTTCAGAACATGAATCGAAAAGGTGGCGCGGTACCCCACCGCCCGTCGCCGTCATTTACTATCGAAAAGATAATACGGCGGATTAACTTAATAAAAGTGAGAATATTATTTTATAGTGTCGGGAAAAACCAATGATTTCCCCATTTGAAAAATGTAAACCTTCATAACTCGGGAATGCCTTGAGATATCAAGCTGAAATTTGGACCATAGATAGAGGGATCAAGCCTCATCGTTCATACAGATTTTTGTTAAAATCAACTTCATCGTTATTACGCGTTTTTTAATTTTTTGAAATATGTCTACGCGATAACTCTTTCAATTTTCGAGATATTGATCTTAAAATTGGTATGAATGTGAGCTTTCATATGCCGGTGATCGCTACTGAATTTAGTTAAGATCGGTTGAACGTTACAATTTTATGATGTTTTGGATTAAAAAAAAAATTGACATTATCGCTCTATTGTAACTTTTGCAAAACGTAAGATAGCGAGCTCAAATTTTGTATATAAATGAAACAATATTCAGCCATTATATATGTATAATTTAGTGACGAACGGTATGAAATTTTTGATTTTATGGAATGTTCAATTATTTTTAAAAATATACATTATCACATTCACTTTCAGAAACGCTCTAATCAAGAAATAACGTAATAACGAAATAGAAAAAGCGTATCCGCAACATGTATATGTATATGTATATTTAATAAACAACCCTGAAATAATATAATCAGTCTATTGACTTGTAATTTTTCTGTTAATATAAATTCTATTATTGCAGCTAGTCTGAGCCGGCCCTTCAGTCTATGCGTATAATGTACATTATACGCATGCACCGTTGGAGTAAAAAAGACAGTCGATATATCTATCTTCGTCAGCCCCCACTACTGAGACCGTAGCCAACTTCGAAAATGTTAACGCCGGCAACGGCGGTTTTGGTCGTGTAACGTTGGCTAACATAGGATTCGCTTGGAAGATGGCGACAATGCTACAGGGAGAAAATCTCGTTTCAGAAAAATCCGATTAATCCTAATTTATTTGAGCTCATAAATCACAGTGTTCTCAGTTTTTTAATTCTATTTATCGTAACGGTCATAGTGCGAAGAATATTTTCGGGTTTGGCTTATTTTTTGGCCTGAATTCGGTAAATCTGTCCCATCCACCTGTTGACTCGGGCACGAGGCCGACCGGCCGTATAGGAGTTGGAGCTGGAGCAATTCGAAAACGAAAAATTCGTTGTTCGGGACTTGGTTAACAGAGTCTTCGTGGAGGACTTCCAATTTTCCACGACTTACTGGTGGACGACATCGCTTGCAGAAAAGCTCAGAATCCAACTCAAGCTTTTTCCGGACGGAGCAAATTTTCACGGTCCTCACAGGATCGGTGCCTCTTCAAGCGGATTTATTTGACAGGGAAGGTTGATTGATCCGCACAATTGTTATTTTCATTAACAAAAGACTGGAGGCAAGGTATTTATGCTTTTTTAATTTCTCTTTTCCCTGATACACCCCAGAGAGACTATTTTTTGGTATTGGAGTGATTCGTTCGATTTAAGTAGTCTAGTTTTTTTTATGGACATGGCAGCTTCTAGCTCGCCGATTTCTCAATTGACTCCTAAGGATATTCCTTTGGGAAAAATGACTCCCTCAAATGATTTTGAGGTTAATTCTGATAGAGTATCGAAATTTGGGGATTTGGATGGAGCGGCGGTGAATGAAATCATCTTGGGTTCGCAAGAAATTCCGCAAACAGCTTTATCCAAGACTCGCCCTACTAAGAGAAGAATGGAGGGGGGTGACGCCAAGTCAAATAATGAGCTGACGACCCCTTCTAAAGATATAGATGTTGACTCAGGCCTTTCGGAGCCACAACTGATCCCTGCAAAGAGATTTAGGGGGAGAGCTAAAGACTTTCCGGAAAGGAAAAATCGGTACAACCCGAAAGTCAGGGCTCCGTATGTAGTGCTAGTATCCCAATTTTTGGATAATGCAGATGGGGGGGTTACTTTCAGAAAGGGGCTAGGCAATTTGCATCCCATGTTGGTTTTTAGAAGACTAACTCAAAGAATTAAGGGCATTGAGGAAGTCAAAAGAAAGGGAAAAAACCTGGTAGAGGTTTATCTTGACAGCTATCAGAGTGCCAACAAAATGGTCGACTCCCAGGATACGACTCTGCCAGAATCTTGGAGAGCGTATATCCCAGAGTCAAGGCTGACGAGAGTTGGGGTAGCCAGAGATGTTGATCCATCTCTTTCGGAAAAAGAAATTAGGGAAGGGTTAGAAAGGATCACAGAACCTGTTAGAATCGTAAAAATTGAAAGGATAAATCGCATGGGTAGGGCAGGTAGAGAAAATGGAATGCTGATTCCGACAAGTTCAGTAAAGCTATGGTTTGAGGGGCATCTCGTACCGGAATGGATAATAATTTTCAAAATGAGGGTAAAGGTCTCGGTTTTTGAACCTAAAATTGTTAGATGTACCAAGTGTCAACATTTTGGTCATCCAGCCAAGTTTTGTAGGGGTGCGGTGCGGTGTGTGCACTGTGGTGAGCCACACGCTTCCGATTCTTGCAAATCGCAGAGACTGACTTGCGTTAACTGCAGCGGGGCTCATTCTGCAAGTGACTCATCGTGCACAGCCCTGCTCAATCAAAAGATTTATAATAAATTGATGGCTTTTCTGAATGTTGACAGGTCGGAGGCCCAACAGTTAGCAAAAGCGAACAACTTGTCGAGCATTTGTAAAACAGAATCATTCATTCAAAACAGAACTCCAATCGTGGGAGGTCCTGTTTTGCCTTCTTCCAGTTTTATCGAGAGCCAAAAGCCTATCAATAGCTGGCTCACCGGAAAAGACTGGTCCAGGGCCTGGGGGGAAGCTTTTCCTCCGTTGCCCCAGGTCCAGTCTTCTGTTCAGGCTCCTCCATTGGAGAACAGGAAAACTTCCAGAAAAAAAAAAACTCAAATCAGAGGTAAAATTTTGAAAATGGGGGATTCGCCTCAGGAGTATCCCTCTGTCACAAGAGTTCAAGTTCAGGTCCACGCACCGCAGGAGTTGGATGAGTCACCGCTGCCGGAGAATTCGCTGTTTAGGAGTGGGAACGTAGATTCGCCCCCTAAAAAGGGTGACTCAAGCGGTTCCTCCTCTTGTTCTCTGGAGACGGTGATAGCAGACAACTCAGAAGAGCTGGAATTTCCTGATGACAGGCCAGATGACCTTTTCTACACAACTTCCACAGGTATCCAAGTTAGGAATCTGGACAGGCAATTCCCGGAGGTTTTAGGGCTTCAGGTGGAGATTACGTCCAGTGACTCCCTGTCTGACCTAGCCGATGGAGAATCTGACAAATTAAGTAAGCTAGTCAGTAGCAACAACAACAACAACAACAACAACAACATCATAATTGGAGAGAAGCTGATCGAGGTAAATAGAGAGTCCTCTATGGACTTAAGTGTTTAGATCGTCTGATTTGGACACGGTGATTGCCTCTTCTCCTACTTTTCTCACTTTATTGTATTTTTTTTCTTTTTTGATAATGTGCAATTTGAATATTGAATTTTTGTTGTTGCTGTTGCTGGCTCGTTAAAAGGTTTTAAGATTGCGCAATGGAACTGTAGGAGCCTCATAGGCAAATCTTGTATGTTGCCAGTTCTAATAGATTCGATGGATTTATTAATTCTCTCTGAAACGTGGTTTAAAAAAGAAACTTATTTCAAAGTACCGGGTATGGATCTAGTCAGACTTGACAGACAGTCGGAAAATAATGGAGGGGGAGTTGCTATTGGGATAAAAAGGGGTATTCCATTTAAAGTTTGCCCATTAAAAATCACGGGATGGGATTCTAATTTACTCGAGGCTGTGATGGTTGAGATTTCCCTTAGGGGCAATAAAAATTTATGTGCAGTTAGTGTATATAAAAATCCCAATTATCGGGTTTCTTATCTAATTTGGAATAATTTCTTCTCGGAAATTGCTCGAATTGCAAAGAATAACCACTTGATCATAGGTGGAGATTTTAATTCTCATTCTCCACTATGGGGGTGCCAAGGATGGAACCTTTCAGGTAGATCCTTGGATAACTCCGTGGCGGATATGAACCTGTGCATTTTAAATGATGGCTCTCACACGTTTTTCCCTAAAGGCTCTCGTAGCAACGCTCTAGACTTATCTATTGTCTCAGCAGACATTTCTGGTTGGTGCTCGTGGTGCACGACTCAAGATTTGCTTGGGAGCGATCACATAGTAGTGAAAATTCATATTAAAGAATTGTGGTCTGGCGATGTCAGTCTCCGTCCAGCTTTAAATGTTTCGAAGGTTGATTGGCAACTATTCAAAGAGAAAATTAAGAGCAGTTCTTCCTCTATAAGGATTACTCAGGAGAATTTTTTGCACTCGTATGACCATCTTGTTGGTAGAATTAACGAAGACTTATCTGCATCCGGGGCTCATTTGAATGTTAATTCATGTAAGAAAACTGGTATTAAAAACTCTCCCAAACTTTGGTGGAATTCAAAGTGTAAAGTTGCTCTAGAGAAAAAGAGGCTTGCCTTCAAGACTTTTAAAGAAAATAAGGACAAAGATAAAATTGAAATGTTACTACAACAGTGGACGGACGCTGATATTGAGGCCAAACGTATTTTTAAAGAGGAAAAGTTCAAATCCTTCAAGGAATTCGCAGGCTCTATTAAACCTGACATGCCCATTAAGAAAGTGTGGGAGGTGGTCAGAAACTTTAACAATGCCAATACTAATGCTAACTCACATAACTTTAACTCAGACAACATGAAGGAGGATTTGTCAAGAGTAATTGAGAAAATTTCACCCCCTATCCCGGCGGACTTTGTTTGTCCAGAAGCTCCTCTTAGACCAAATTTTAAAGTGGTCAAAGGAATCTGGTTCCCATGCTCGGTGGATGAACTTGAATTTATATTCTCAAAGCTTAAAGTCAAATCAGCTGCAGGGAGAGATTTCATTAATAACGAGGTCATCCAACACCTCCCTTCTGAAGTCATCAAATTATTATGTAGTATATTCAACAAGGTTATGTTTTCTGGTCGAACTCCGAATGACTGGAATTTCTTTGATGTATGCCTGATTCCTAAGTCTTCAAAAGGATTCAGACCCATTGCTCTGGCCTCGTGCCTGTTCAAATCATTTGAGAGAGTCGTCAAGAATCGATTGGACTTCTTTTTGGAATCTGACTTAGTTATACCAAATACTCAATATGGTTTTAGGAAATTGCGGTCTTGTGGTGATAATATCGCTATTCTGACCACGGACATTTACAATGCCTTCTCAAGAGGAGAGGTCGTTTCGGCAGTGTTCCTTGACTTGGAAGGAGCCTATGACAACGTATTACCCCAGGTCCTTATACAGAATTTAGCGAAATTAAGACTACCAGATTATATTATCCGATTAATTTTAAATATAATAGCCAGACGTAATGTTAATTTCTATTCGAACGGCTCCTTTATTGACAACAGAGACCTAGTGAAAGGACTTCCACAGGGCTCAGTCCTGAGTCCATGCTTGTTTAATGTTTATATTCGCGAAATAAATGATAATATAGGTGAAGACTGCTACTCTCTGCAGTACGCGGATGATATTGTTCTATATTCCAAGCATAAGGAGTTAAACTCATGTATTGCGAACCTTGAGAGGGGTATCTCCATCCTCCACAATTGGCTTATGACTCTGGGCTTAAAAATCTCTGCCCCAAAATCAAAGTTCATGGTCTTCTCTAGGAAAAGGAACACCCCGGACGACCTAGAGGTTAGAATTGGACCCTCCGTGGTTAAGCGATCTCATACAGCTAGATTTCTAGGAGTTATTATGGACTCCAAGTTAAATTGGAAGGCCTTTACTAACGAGGTAGCTAGAAAAGCCTCACAAGGGTCGAAAATACTAAATTCCCTCGCTCATAAGTCATGGGGTTCACATCCTTCTACTTTGCTTTTGATTTACAAGGGGCTTATTAGATCTCGATTAGAATGGTCCTGCTTTTGCTCACACTCAGCTAGCATTTCACTAATTTACAACTTAGAAAAGAAACAGTTTGCTGCTCTTCGTCTTATACTTGGGTGTTTTTGGTCAACTCCAACTAACATTTTACTTGATCTTGCGGGAGAATCCCTGCTAAAATACAGAGCCTCACGACTAGTTGCCTCCTATTTGTGCAAGGTATACTCTATTAAAAATCACCCTGTAATTCCGAAACTTGTGTTTCTGGCAGAAAGACTTAATAACCATAGAAATATTCCCGCTTATTGTAGATCCTTTCTTTTTGAAATATGGAAAACTGTGTCCGTCAACTTTCATCATGCTTACCGATCAAATACTCCGGTGTGTTATGAGATCCCCTTGTTGCCTCAGCTGAGGAAAATTAATGTTAATTACTCCATTGGTGCTCTAATTTGTAGGGACAACAAACAGGATGGCAATGCCAATGACACTTTCTACAGGGAAATTCATACCGATTGGCCTAATTGGAATTTCGTATTTACGGATGGTTCTAAGAGAGAAGATGATGAATTCGTTGGTTGTTCCTACTTTATACAAAATCACAATTTTTCTGGTCAATTTAAATTCGACTCAATGGCTAACATTTTTGAAGCTGAAGCGGTCGCCATTCTGGAAGCCCTAAAGTTTATTAAAGATAATCTCTCAGGGAACTCCCTAATATGTTCCGATTCCTGGAGCGTGTTGAGAGCCCTTCAAACGATAGAAGTCAGTGCTAAGTCCCACCCGTATATACTAGAAATAAAGTCTCTTATCAGCAGACTGTCCCTTTCTAATAGAGATACCCACCTTGTCTGGTGCCCCTCTCACTGCGGGATTTTTGGAAATGAGTTAGCGGACAAATTGGCAGTTCGTGCCCGTGCGTCGGGATCTAGATTGAATTATAAAGCTCTTCCAAGGAGCGTCGCAAGACTGGGTTGGAAAATTTTTAAAGAAAGAGAACAGGCCAGCATGGACCTTCTTTTTGAAAACAAAGGTTTTGAATATGGTAAATGGAGGTCAAGGAAACCCAATCATGTCTGGTTTGCGAAGCTAAATTTCCCGAGGGATGCAATCACTCTCCTGAACAGAATCAGATCGGGTCATATAGGGGTTAATGAACATTTGTATCGGATTGGTCTGAGTGACACTCCTGTCTGCATTTGTGGATTTGACCCGCAATCAATCAATCACATTTTTTGGGGTTGCCCGGAGACCTTGGCGTTTTCGGAGTCTCTAGTCAATAGTCTGATTAATCTTAAACATTTTCCTCCATTTGAGGTAAGAAGTCTTTCCTTCTCGGAATCCAAAGAAGTTCTCTCTCTCATAGTCAGTTTTGCAAGGGACATTAAACATATTTTTGCTCTTACGTATGAATAATTGTTGTCATCTCCCCTGTCCATTCTTCTTTAGGGAATATTTTAGGTATTTAATATAACATTTATGTTTATTTATTTATTTATACGTTACATTAGGTCTCTCTGGGGGATAACAGGGACGAGGGGTCCTGCCTCCTGGTAATTCTAGACAGCGGATCTTTATATTAAAAAAAAAAAAAAAAAAAAAAAAAAAAAAAAAAAAAAAAAAAGAGAGAAAAGGATATATTCAACCTTCCCGCTATTATCGCCCGTCATGTGGGGCAGAACGAGCTTCTCATAACTATGGGAGAAGTTGACTCTCAACACTAGGCGTCTCTGGCGTCAGTTACAAAGACGTCACTATATCAGTAGGGTTATAGTCACGGCTCTCACAGAGAACATTCTGTGGAGGACATTTTCGAAAGTCTAGAGCTTTTGAGGAACGCAATAGTGGTCGTACCAACCACGCATCCCCGCCATCAGGAAAATTGGCCGACACGTCATTGCACCAGTGGCCAGATTGGGCAGCCCTCAGTTGGTAAGAGGGTCCCAGTCAAATTGAAGAAGAAGAAGAAGAAGAAGAAGTTGGCTAACATAGCGTACCCGACTCGCTCTCAGCCAATGAGCGTCGGCGTTGGCGTGCCAAATAAGAAATACACGGTTAGCATAGAGCAGAGCAGCGGAGTGTCAGTACCCTGGTAGTCATTGTAAAATAGAAAATGTGAGTGTTTGCAAAACGACGTGACTCAAGAACTAAAAGCAGGATTAAGAATCGTGTTTTTCTCAAACACGACTTTCACTGAAATTGTACATTAGCCAGAACAGCAATAAATCCCTTCACGTTTTTCTCGAAGAAGTCTTGTAGTTGCAGAACTCGGTACTCGAACGACCACACGCTCATTGAAGCTGGTCGCCAAATGTTTTACAACCACCGGAGGCCGGTAGCGAGTCGGGAGAGCCTTTCTGTTTTGTGTCACACACGACGCCGGCTATCTCAGGCCCTTCGGTCTTCCCACGCTGGGCCCATGCAATCCTCAGTCGCTTGGGCCACCGCATACCCACATAGCACCGAAATATTTCTAAAACATTCTCGAAATATTCCTTTGCAACAATGCAATATTGCGAAAATATTGTGAAAGATGTTTAAAACATTTATAAAATATTGTAGGAATCTTGCAATGTCCGCTCAAAACGTTGCAAATATAATATTTCAATAATATTACAAAGCAATATTGTGTTAATATTACATTTTCCGCCCAAGGCTAACTCGTAAGAAATTCTACCGTTTTCAATATAATTTTTTGATTGCGAGTTTTTAAGCAGAACCATTGGATGTCCTCGATAATAATCTTATTTATTGGAAAAAAAAATCCCGTTCAGAATTCGAACTCACAACCTCACCTACGTACCATATCCATGTCGAATTAACGATGAGTAATTTTAAAAAGCGATCCTGCTTAAAAAATATATAACAATATTAGAGTTTCATTAACTAAATTTGTTCCAGAGGCGAATGCGGTTGAAAGAAACGTAAATTCTCGCTTCAAAGACTTACATCTACCTACCTATCAAACCTATTTAACGACTTAATGTCTATCACGCTAACCACTAGACTATCGATTACTTGTACAAACGTTATACTTTTATTGCCCATGTGTTCTGTCAACAAAGACTGATGAATTAAAAAATAAAGATTGAGCAACCTTTTAGAAGATTTCTGGTGCATAACAATCTTGTAAAAAAAATCGATTCATACCGTGCCGCGTTTTGCAATCAATTCTAATGAGGCTTCCAATTTCTGTCAGAATTTGTCCCCATTTCCAAATAATTATATGACGACTTCCCGATAGAATTTCAGTTTTTTCAAATCGAATGATACTCAATTGAACGAGGCGAATTTCTTTTTATCAACAAATTCAACTTTTTAAAACTAGTTTAGAAATTTCCACTTGAAACGTATTGGAATGTTGCAAAAAAGTTTCATTGTAATATTTGCAAAATCTAATCTGGAACCTTTTATTCGAAACTTTGTGAAATATTGTTGAAGAAATTGGATTGTTTGTTTCACAGGTAATGTTCAGAAATATTTTAAAAATGATTGGCAATTGTTTTACCTTTAACAATATTTCTGAACTTTAAGTTGACAATATTGCAATTAAATATTTGTGAATATTCGATTGGAAGCTTATGGTAATATTCCTGTGTAATGAAATATTCGAAATATTCCTGCAATATTTAGGCAATATTATGTGCTATGTGGGTTCTTACAAAAGTGTTTATAAATTCTGTGTTTTAAATAATATCTATGTATTAAATTAAATAAAAGTTAACGTGCTGAAATATGCGGTACAATATGAAATTTAGTGTATTTTTGTAAAAGTGTTTTGTAATATCGAAGAAGTTATTAAAACTAAAAGTGTTTACATTAAATTGTCTTTTAATTGAGTGATTGAGTAGTTTAAATTCAGAATTATTTTCCCACTCCTCAGACACGAATTTCTATTCGCTAGGCAGCAAAAGTAAACGGACCAACCAGAGTCTGTTCAACTCATACTAAAAACGAGTGGTATTGGCTCGTAATGTTACGTCCCGGAGCAGTTGGTGGATGTAGCTTCTTTCCTATTGGTTATCCACGACCGCTCGGTCGTTGTGGATTCGCTGCTGAATTAACTATAGAAATAGAGCAATGGGACCGGGAACTTTTAAATGATCAACACTGTCTTCGAATCTACTTTCACTGATTTTATTGTTTATTAAAAACCGCAATGTAAGACGAAAATTAATTATTTTACGAAGCTAACTTGTACACAAACTTATAACTGCTGCTATCGCACGAACGTTGAAATTCGGAAAAATGCGCGAACATCAAAAATAGCAAACCGCGCGTTACTCGAATAAAACGATCTTTATTCGTTGCTGATTGCTCTTGAACTGACGCTCCGTCGTTTCTGTTGACGCTTCGACGCTCCGAAGATTTCAGAAAAGCGGGGGAAAAGTCGCGGAAAATTTAGAGAAAGTCCCGGCAGGAAAACGAGCAAGTAAAAAGGACCCACTTGGTCGCCAAATGTGGCTGACAAAAAACAGACTCGCGTTCGCATGTTGGCCAGGCTTGTGCGGACGCGCAGACCGGGCCCGCATGGCTCTTGAGTTTTATTGCAGGGACTTCCTCTTGCCTTTAATATATTCCTACTTGGCTTATGAATAGGCTGAAAATACAAAAGGGACGGAACACTGAAATACATGGGTATGAGGATTTTACAGAATGTGAACTTTTGTACGCATGTTTAAACTACGTCGCTAAAATACAGTGAAGAAGAGAGATCGGCGAATCGTATATTCGCGCCGAACTCGCGAGTCGGTATTACAGCGCGAGTTCTATCGAGTCGGGGCTGGAGGGAGGTGATGGCGGTGCTCAACACAACGCACGTCATCACAGTAACAATGCTGTAACGGGAGTTCGGTTTCTGACTTGGTGCGCGTCACATCGTCCGCTTATCCGTTACCGTTTTTCTCAGTTTTTTCGCTTATTACGCGTCAAAATCACCTCAAGTATTGAAGTTTCTTCGTCTTGCGCCGCAGATAACAATATATCAGCACTACTTATCTCTTTATTTCTCAAGCTTAGTATTTCTATTCCGTTAACCTATCTTTTTTCCCCGCTCTTTCTTTTTGCTACTTGCCTCCTTTTACTCTCTGTTTGGTTTGCGAGGCATGGCCTCGCAAACCGTAGGTATGCCTGAGGAACGTCCCAACGATGCGGGGGATCCGGATGGCTCAGGATCATGTTATTCCCCAGAGATGGAATGTGATCTTTCATCGCAGTTAGACAACCTCACTAAGGAAGCTTTTCCAGCTACTCCCAAGTCCAGCAACAACACCTCGAAGCGTCCGAGTGAGCCTCATGCCGATCCATCAAAGGAAAAAAAGAAAAAAGTGAACTCTATTGATGTTCAGGTGGATCCTGAAGTTACCGCCACACCACCAAATACAGTTCCTGAACAAACTCAGGCTCCAGGCACTATACCCTTACGGCTACTGCAAAATAAATATGCACAAGACAGTGTAGGCCCTTTCGCTATCCTCATCCGTCCCAAGGAAATTAATGCTAGTACCCCCAGGTTAAATGCCACCAACACCGGAAAGCTGCTCTTCAAGCAATTTGCAGGAAATCAAATCACTGACATTTTCAACTCCGGCAAATGTCAAAATACAGTTTTTTTCAACTCAGCTCAGGTTGCCAATATTGCCCTTGAATCTCCAACATTAGCTGAAAATAATCTTGTTGCATTTATCCCTGATTATTTTGTTTCTTGTGAGGGTCTCATTAGGGGAGTCCCCACTGATTTGTCTCCCGCTGAGCTTCTCCTCTACATCGACTCTCCCGTCCGCATCATAGAAGTCCGTCGGCAAAACCGCAAGTCCACCGTTGATAAAGTAACAACCCTCATTCCCACACAATGGGTGTACGTTAAATTCGAAGGCAGAACACGCCCTGATCGCATCTCTCTCTTTAGGGTCAAACACCCTGTCGATTCCTGGGAATCCCCGGTAAAAATCTGCTACTCCTGCTTCATCTTTAACCACGTAGCTGCTCAGTGCAAAAATCAGGCGCGGTGCATTCGATGTGGAGATAGGAAACATACAGGCGAGGCCGTCTGCCCCAACCAGAACTGCGCCCCCTCTTGCTCAAATTGTAAGGGACCCCACCTTCCTACAGACAGGAAGTGCCCCGCTTTCCAGCACGAAAAAGCAATCAGGGCGCTCGCTGGAGAGCGCAACATCTCACACCTGGAGGCCAGACAACTCTTATCGGGAGGGAGTCCCTTGCAATCTCTTAGTCCGTCGCAGCCTCGTTTCCCCTCTCGCACGCATGCGCACTTTCCATCACTTCCCTCGCCTTCGATCGCTCCGACTTCTCCGTATATCTCGCATTCGGGCCCCTCTTATAGTCAGGTTACCTCGTCTCCTGTCGTATCTTCAACGCACTCGATTCCTCCGCCGCCTCTGGCCCCCAATCTTCAGGACTCTAGACCCGTCGCTTCTCGCTTCCCCAACAACAACCGTCCCAGCCCTAACCCCCGTAAATTTCCTCCCCCTCGCTCTGGTCTTTCTTCTCCAAACGCGCCCGTCACAGCTCGTAGAGAACACAACAGCCTCTTAATTGCTCCTCATGGTCATGACCCATGCTTCTCGAACTCTCAAAACGGTTTTGCCCTCAATCAAGCTGGTCCAACAAGAAGCCATCCGGTCCCCGCAACAAATCACTCCTTGAATTCTTTCAATTGCGCAGGTCTCGCTCCGGTCCCCTCTCAGGCGCTCTTAATCATTCCTTCTCTTCTTCAACTCATTGCTCAACAGCTGGCTCCACTTCTCTCCACTCTCGGTCTGTCAGACAGACTTGCCCCCGTCTTTGATACTCTCAATTCGCTCGCTCTCGCTATTTCTCAAAATGATGGCCACGCGTAATCAACTGAATATTCTTCAATGGAATTGCCGGTCTTTACGCAATAAAGTGGGCCTCTTATCAAAGATGACTTCCTCTTATGATGTCATAATCTTATGTGAAACTTGGCTTTCTCCCACAAATAATTCCAGTCCGTCTTTGGATGGATTTAACGTAATTGTCAAAAATAGGGAATTTAACAGAGGTGGCGGATTAGCTATATACCTGAAGAAAGACATTTCTTACTCTATTATCAATTCTACTATTCATATTCCTAACTTCATCGAGACTCTCTCAATTTCTATCAATTCACAATTTGGTCCATTACTCTTAGTCGCTCTATATAAACCGCTCTCTATAACGGTTAATAAGAATGACTGGCAGCGCCTTTTCAACTCCCTTCAAATCGGAAACAACGTGATTGTTGCGGGCGACTTTAATAGTCATCATTTATCTTGGGGTTGTACATACAATTGTTCTTCTGGAAATTCTCTTTCCAACTCCTTAATCGACTACAACCTTTCTATCCTCAATGACGGCTCTCCAACACTTGTCTCTTCGCCTACGGATAATTTCTCGGCTATCGACCTTACTCTCATCTCCCCTCATCTCATTCCCCTTTGCAGTTGGAAGACCGAATCTGACCCGCTCACTAGTGATCACTTTCCTATCTCAATCTCAATTGGCATTTCTTTTTCTACACTTCCTTTTTCGTCTCATCGTTTCCCAACTGACAAAATTCACTGGTCTTCCTTTAAATCTTCTCTTGACGATTGTGCGTCATCTCTATCTAACCCTTCTTCTCTCGCACAATACGACAACATCATTAATGCTGTTAACAAGGCTATTGTAGACTCATGTCCTGTCCTGGCGAACTCCCAATCAAATTTCAATTCAAATCTAACCTCGGATAACTACGTCAATAATAACAATAATTCGGACAACGTTTCCACTTCCATCTCTAACAGCATTTCGAATCATAATTCGCGCCCTCAAATCTTTAAATCTCGTCCCTCGGTTTGGTGGAATGACGAGTGTGAAAAAGCTAACGAAGCTCGCAAGGAAGCATGGGCTAATTTCAGAAGCCGAGGTAACTTAACTAACTTCACCAACATCAAAAAACTTGCAGCCAAAGCTAAAAGAACTTTTCACAAAGCGAAACAAAATTCATGGAAACATTACACGGAGTCGATCGACTTTCGTTGTCCGGCCAATCAGGTCTGGTCCAAAATTAAACGTTTTAAAAATAGAAATCTTATCGACCAATCTGCTCATCCTAACAACGAGGAAACTATAGAGAAAATGAAAAACCTTATTCCTACTATCTGCTCTCCGTCTATCTTTCCTCCTAGTTTTCCTGACTCTTTTACCTCTAATGCTCTTCTCGATTCTCCATTTTCAATTAGTGAACTTAATTCTGCCATCCAATGCAGCAAAATAAAAGCGGCTCCGGGACTCGACAAAATCGACTTTCAGATCATTCTCCATCTTCCTGAGTCTATTAAATGTCTCATCTTAAATGTTTTCAACGACCTTCTCAAGAACGGTCTTTTTCCGAAGCCATGGAAGGAGTTCTTGGTTTTTTTTATTCCAAAATCCTCGCCAGGCAAATTTCGACCAATTTCGCTCGCTTGTTGTTTCCTTAAACTAATGGAACGACTTCTCCACACTAGAATGATTCAGTGGTTAGAGAGTAATTCACTTCTTTCTACTTCTCAATTCGGATTTCGTAAATCTAGATCTTGTGCCGACAACTTAGCCATTCTTACCACTGAAATTTACACTGGTTTTATTAAAAACGAATTTACCGCCTCTGCCTTTCTCGACATATCTAGTGCGTTTGACAATGTGGACCCCGGCATTCTTGCCCACGATCTCAAGGACTTGGGTTTTCCTTGGTCGTATTGTAAATTCATCTTCAATTTGGTCTCTTCTAGATCTGTTTTCTTTAACATTGCCGGTGAATATCATGGCCCCTTTGAGTCGGCCAAAGGAGTTCCGCAGGGCTGTATTTTAAGTCCTTTACTGTATATCATCTATACAAACAAACTCGAACGTCACCTAGACCCAGACTGTTCTCTCGTTCAATTTGCGGATGATATAGCCTTGTTCTCTCGCTCACCCAATCCTCAAAGGTGTACTTCTTCAATTCAGCTCAGTCTTAATAACATCTCTATATTTCTGCAAAACAGAGGTCTTTCCATTGAACCTTCCAAATCGAAGTTTCTCATTTTCTCGCGCAAACATTTTGACCCTCTAAGGTTCTCGGTCTCTATAGGCTCTTCCCCCGTTCCTACTTGTTTAGAAGCAAAATTCCTCGGATTAACCTTGGACTACCGTCTCTCTTGGAAAATGCACATCAATAACTTAATCTCCAAATGCAACAAACTTTTAAATATTATTAAATGCCTTCGCACCACTTGGTGGGGCGCAGACCCATCCTCACTTATCACCATTTACAGAGCTCTTATTCGTAGTTCCATTGAATATGGCGCGTTAGTCCTCCCCATTAAAAAATTTTCTCTTTTCCAAAAACTTGAAATTATTCAACGTAAAGCTTTGAGATTGGCCCTTGGCCTCCGAAACTCTACTCCTAACAACGTTGTTCTTGCCGAAGCTAAAGAACCTATCCTTCGCCATCGTCTTCAACTTCTCTCGAGCAAATACCTTCTTAAGGTTTTCGCCACCTCATGGCATCCTCTCCTCACGTCTCTTCCGCTTCTTATGCACTCTCTTCGCTCTAGTGATCACTACGCTGACCTCGGCGACCTTCCATTGGTAAAAGCGTTTCTTCAGCTATCTTGCCATAGAGAACTCATTGAGCCTTTCTCTTTTCCTCCGGTTTTTTGTATTGTACCTACTGCTCCCTTCCCCGACTCTTCTATTGATATTTCATCTGGCAGGCTTATACAAGCATCTCTAAACCCTAATGCGGAATTTCTTTCTAAGTTTAGTCACATCATTAATTTCTCTACGGTATTTTTCACTGATGGATCTAAGTCGCCTGAGGGTAATCACGTTGGTTTAGCCATCCACAGCCCCTCCCTTCCCTTGTCTCTGAAATTTCGAATTTCTCGTTTCGCCTCGGTTTTTTCAGCGGAAGCTCTAGCGATTCATCTCTCATTGGAATATATTATGTCCAAGAACATCGACAACTCTATTATTTTTTCAGACTCGCTTAGTACTCTTCAGGCTCTTCTGGCCCCTATATCCAGAATCTCCTCCCCTATTATCATAGCTGCTCATCAAGCCCTAAGTTCTATCTCCATGGCAAACCTCAACACTAAACTAGTATGGATTCCAGGCCATGCTGGTATCTCAGGCAATGAAGTTGTTGATCGCTTGGCTAAAGCGGCGTTAATAGACGGCTCAGATTACAATCTCTTACTCCCGCCTTCCGAATTCTTTCCAATTGTTCGAGAAAAATGTAACTCTTCTTCTGATAAATCCCTCAAACGTTACTGTAGCAATTTTTGCAAAGGTGTTAAGTATTTCAATTCTTTTTATTGTCCCTCATCTAATAAAATGTGGTTCAGTGATCTTCATAAGTTAAATAGGAAGTCGATTGTTCTTTTTTGCAGAATGCGATCCGATCACTACAATTTAGCTGCTAGTCTTTTTAGGAAACACATGATCGATTCTCCAGCCTGCCCTTGTGGATACGAATCCGAAGACCTTAACCATGTCTTTTGGGCCTGTCCTCGTTTCAATGACTACAGACCAGCTCTCATCAAATCTTTGATTTCCTTGAAAATCCTCCCACCGTATAACGTCGAATCCTTCATTGCTTCTCCTTCTGCTCGTATCGTAAATATTTTCTCTACCTTTCTCAACAACTGCAAGCTTGAATTCTAACTCTCTTCTCTTCTTTACTTCTTCTACTCTTTGTACTATTTTAAGTTCCCTATTACTTTGCTACTCTCCGAGTCTTATTTGTCCCTGTTCTCTAGAGGTTCTATCCTTGTAAGGGGAGGGCGACACCGTCGCCCCATTGAAAATATTGGGCGAGGTTGCCGCCCTCCGTCTTTATTTGTTTCAGTATTCATAGAAGATACACGGATCTTCCAACTTATTTGTCCATGGCCGTATGGTCAGGCTACTGCAGAGTAGCGACTGGAGCCAGCCCCAATCACACAACCAATGCTGTAACGCTTTCGGTCTATTTTCGGCGCGAGAATTTAACGAAGAACCAGCACGTTAGTGTGGCAACCACCGATGTCGGTTTCACGTCAAAGAGCTGAAGCTCACCACGTCCGGATCTAAAAGGCTTAAAAATGACTCAAACACAGAATATCGAAATAAATCTTGCACGATTTATTCTTTAATACCAAAGTTTACAAACTATCCAATGTGACTCGATGATGATGATGATGATTGATGATGATTGATGATTGATGATTGATGATTGATGATTGATGATGATTGATGATGATTGATGATGATTGATGATGATTTATGATGATTGATGATGATTGATGATGATTGATGATGATTGATGATGATGATTGATGATGATGATGATTGATGATGATGATTGATGATGATGATTGATGATGATGATTGATGATGATGATGATGATGATGATGATGATGATGATGATGATGATGATGATGATGATGATGATGATGATGATGATGATGATGATGATGATGATGATGATGATGATGATGATGATGATGATGATGATGATGATGATGATGATGATGATGATGATGATGATGATGATGATGATGATGATGATGATGATGATGATGATGATGATGATGATGATGATGATGATGATGATGATGATGATGATGATGATGATGATGATGATGATGATGATGATGATGATGATGATGATGATGATGATGATGATGATGATGATGATGATGATGATGATGATGATGATGATGATGATGATGATGATGATGATGATGATGATGATGATGATGATGATGATGATGATGATGATGATGATGATGATGATGATGATGATGATGATTGATGATTGATGATTGATGATTGATGATTGATGATTGATGATTGATGATTGATGATTGATGATTGATGATTGATGATTGATGATGATGATTAGTAGTAGTAGTAGTAGTAGTAGTAGTAGTAGTAGTAGTAGTAGTAGTAGTAGTAGTAGTAGTAGTAGCAGTAGCAGTAGCAGTAGCAGTAGCAGTAGCAGTAGCAGTAGCAGTAGCAGTAGCAGTAGCAGTAGCAGTAGCAGTAGCAGTAGCAGTAGCAGTAGCAGTAGCAGTAGCAGTAGCAGTAGCAGTAGCAGTAGCAGCAGGGTACTGACACTCCGCTGCTCTGCTCTATGCTAACCGTGTATTTCTTATTTGGCACGCCAACGCCGACGCTCATTGGCTGAGAGCGAGTCGGGTACGCTATGTTAGCCAACGTTACACGACCAAAACCGCCGTTGCCGGCGTTAACATTTTCGAAGTTGGCTACGGTCTCAGTAGTGGGGGCTGACGAAGATAGATATATCGACTGTCTTTTTTACTCCAACGGTGCATGCGTATAATGTACATTATACGCATAGACTGAAGGGCCGGCTCAGACTAGCTGCAATAATAGAATTTATATTAACAGAAAAATTACAAGTCAATAGACTGATTATATTATTTCAGGGTTGTTTATTAAATATACATATACATATACATGTTGCGGATACGCTTTTTCTATTTCGTTATTACGTTATTTCTTGATTAGAGCGTTTCTGAAAGTGAATGTGATAATGTATATTTTTAAAAATAATTGAACATTCCATAAAATCAAAAATTTCATACCGTTCGTCACTAAATTATACATATATAATGGCTGAATATTGTTTCATTTATATACAAAATTTGAGCTCGCTATCTTACGTTTTGCAAAAGTTACAATAGAGCGATAATGTCAATTTTTTTTTTAATCCAAAACATCATAAAATTGTAACGTTCAACCGATCTTAACTAAATTCAGTAGCGATCACCGGCATATGAAAGCTCACATTCATACCAATTTTAAGATCAATATCTCGAAAATTGAAAGAGTTATCGCGTAGACATATTTCAAAAAATTAAAAAACGCGTAATAACGATGAAGTTGATTTTAACAAAAATCTGTATGAACGATGAGGCTTGATCCCTCTATCTATGGTCCAAATTTCAGCTTGATATCTCAAGGCATTCCCGAGTTATGAAGGTTTACATTTTTCAAATGGGGAAATCATTGGTTTTTCCCGACACTATAAAATAATATTCTCACTTTTATTAAGTTAATCCGCCGTATTATCTTTTCGATAGTAAATGACGGCGACGGGCGGTGGGGTACCGCGCCACCTTTTCGATTCATGTTCTGAAAATCTTGGTTTTTTCTGACATTATAAAATAATATGTTCACTTTTATTGAGTAAATCCGCCGTATTATCTTTTCGATCGTAAATGGCGGTGACGGGTGATGGGGTACCGCGCCACCCTTTGGATTCAGATTATTAAAACCTTGGGTTGTCCAGACAAATAAAAATATTTAAAAAAATAATAAACTGACTTTTATTGAATCCCACGATTTTCAACGATTCATACTAGTTTTTCCAAATTTAAAAATCTTTTTTTATAAATATCTTGTCAATTTCTAAATTGCGTTTTTTTACGAATTTACAAATATTGTTTTGTTAAATTGAAAGTGACAAATATATTTTTTGTAAAAATGACAAAAAGATATTTCTTAAAATGAAAATATAAATTTTAAATGGATTGTTTCTGTACTTGTTTTTGTAAAACTGAAAACTTCATCGGTTTTTTATAAAGTTGGTGGACAAAAACCGTTTCATAGAAGTAAAAGAATTTCAATTTACCTTTTATCGAATATAAAGTAAAATATGTAACGAAAATCTTGAGTTGTCACACATTTTAACAGTTTCAGTCATGAAAATAAAATATTTTCAGAACAATTGCGAATGTTCATGTTCACAGCAATCTTTTATTTTATCTGAAAACCGTGAAAAAGCACTAAATAAACGTTCAAATAAATATTTTCATCAAGATATGAGGATACCGATTCAATACAGGACATCCTTAAGACGAATAATTAATATTATTCTCATCTTAATTTATTGAAACTAAAGTTTCAATAGTTTATTTAATAACGAAAGAGACAGCTCATTTTCTTTCAGATATCCGAGATGTATATTATTTTTAAAATACTAAATCGGGCTCTACGATAAAATAACAATTCAATTGCTATTTCTGCGATGAGCTATTAAAAATTACGTAATAACTAATGTTCCATTATATGAAATAAAAATATATGATCGGAGGCATGAACTGATGACATTGCGTTTCAAGCAGCGCATGAATTCAAGTTCACCGCTGTTCCATCCCCACCAATTTCCACTCCATCGACAGCTGTAGGCATCATTGCTGCCAAGCCAGCAAGTCGAACTTTTCATCGTCATATTTTGTTATTCTTGGGCTGGCAATATCCGTACCCGATCGGTTCGTGCCAAATAAGAAGTGGCGGGATACACGTAGTGTCAGTACCCTGAGTAGCAGTAGCAGTAGCAGTAGCAGTAGCAGTAGCAGTAGCAGTAGCAGTAGCAGTAGCAGTAGCAGTAGCAGTAGCAGTAGCAGTAGCAGTAGCAGTAGCAGTAGCAGTAGCAGTAGCAGTAGCAGTAGCAGTAGCAGTAGCAGTAGCAGTAGCAGTAGCAGTAGCAGTAGCAGTAGCAGTAGCAGTCGCAGTAGCAGTAGCAGTAGCAGTAGTAGTAGTAGTAGTAGTAGTAGTAGTAGTAGTAGTAGTGAAGAAATGCCGCAAACGAACTTTTTGCGTTTGACGAACTTACGAACGGTCAACATGCGGTCGCCCTAGCAAGTCGTGCCACCGATAAACAACCGCAAAAACGACTGACGTCGTTTTGTGCAAAAATGTTACGGCAAATCACTGCAAAACGACCGATATTATTTCATACTCGATCGGTTGTTTTCCGGCTAGTTAACGAAAAAACGACTGCAAAACGACCGACCTTATTTCACGTTCGATCAGTCGTTTTACGTTTAACGACTGTAAAACGACCGATCTTTTTTCAATTTTCAAAAAAAAAAAAAAAAAAAATTACTTCGCTGGTAGGTCTCGAACTTGCAACCTTCGGTTTACCAGTCGAGTACTCTGCCTACTCGGCTACTCAGTTCGTTGAAGTGTGTTCAACACACGTTCCTCATAAGCTACCATACGTTTTGGCGAATAACTTATATGGAACATGAGTTTAATATGTATTAACGAATTGAGTGGCCGAGCAGGCAGAGCACTCGGCTAGTAATCCGAAGGTTGCGGGTTCGAGACCTATGGATGTGACTAATTTTTTTTTTCTCCAAATGCGATATTTCAGGAGCACGCACATATTTTCTTGGTCCGCGCATTTATTAATTTAATAATATTTAATTAATATTAAAAAATGAAAAAAGATCGGTCGTTTTGCAGTCGTTTTTCGGTCATTAAACGTAAAACGACTGATCAAGCATGAAATAAGGTCGGTCGTTTTGCAGTCGTTTTTTCGTCAACTAGCCGGAAAACGACCGATCGAGTATGAAATAATATCGGTCGTTTTGCAGTGATTTGCCGTAACATCTTTGCACAAAACGACGTCAGTCGTTTTTTGGTGAACTAGGGGTTAATTGCGGTAAAATTGCGGTGACACGACTTGCTAGGGCGTTGTGCAATATGTTTTTGTAACATATTACTTTTTCACGACGGCAAACATTCTGTAATAATAAGCGTCAATTTCTATTCACATATACATTTTTTTTTTCACATACCCTAGCAATCACGACAACTGTCAAAGTGACCGAGAAAATAACGGTGGTGGAAGTTGTTTTCTGCACAGAAAAAACTTTCGGTAATGGTCAAAATTACTTTCGAAACAACGAAACGAAAAAATGTGAAAGTAGTTTTTCCGTCGCTGGAACCAATGAGTGACCGTCAAAACAACCTTTCCGCTAACTCCGGGAAAGTTATTTCGACTTGATGGTCACCGTAAAAACAACCGATGAAGATTTCGAAAAAACAAAAAAACAAAAAAAAAAATATTTCAAATTGAACCGGTTAATTTTGCTCATTTACTGCATATTCGAATTTTCTCAACAATTCAAAACGTGTTTGAACATGAACATAGAATGTAAATTTTTTGTCACTGGTAAGATTCGAACCTGGGACCTTGTGATTGTTGCCATGCGCCTTAGACCACTCGGCTATTGACACCTTTAGGAATATAAGTTTCGATTGTTTGTTTTTAATACAAAAAAAGTCTAATCACGTTATGAATTTGTACAATTGTATAATTGTGTCTAAAACTACATAAAAATGCTCCCGAGTAAAAAATTATTAATCCATACAAAAATAATGTACAATTAAAAGAGCAATATAACCCGTTAAATTAAACGCAAAAACTATTTTTTTCTTCCAAGTTTACATGGGTTGTTTTGGCAGTGACCACCGAGTCGAAATAACTTTCCCAGAGTTAGCAGGAAGGTTGTTTTGACGGTGACTCTTTGGTTCCGGCGACGGAGAAACAACTTTCGGATTTATTTTTCTTTGGTTGTTTCGAAAGTCATTTTGACAATTTCCGAAAGTTTTTTCCGTGCAAAAAACAACTTCTATGCAGCGTTATTTTTTTGGTTATTTTGACAGTTGTTTTTGCGAAAAAATGAAAGTTATCGTGATTGCTAAGGTAGCTACGTGCATAACCTGAAATAGCATTACTGCTTGTGTCAGGACGTGAAGCGCGCTAACTTTTTTAAAGATTGATCAGCGTGACTCTTACGTGAATAATTATAAGTCACGTGGAGTGTGTGACTTTAATATTGATAGAAAAGTCACGATTGTGTGTGACGTTAGACACGGCGTACTGTATAATACATAGATAAGACGGTTGAAAATAGTTTAAGATGCATTGTCTACTCGTGAAAATTCAAGTTGACGCGTGACGACGGGTCGCGGGTTTTGTAGGGGTCGTTTTAAAGTGGATGGCGGGCAAACTAGCGTTCATATCTCACTATATATGTATATGCAGAGAAGATATATATATACCATTGTTATGTTTATTTTTTATTTTTATCGAATCGTGCCCATGGCCCAAGGAGGTTCAATGGTTCACGAGGCGCATGCGCAGAAGGTGCCGTTGTGTTAGCACGAATGGCCCGGATGGTTGCCTCCTCGTCGAGTATACACGGTAGGAAGAGGCATGACGCCATGTTTTGATGTGGTCATCCCCCCTTGCCCCCTTCGCCCCTCCCGAGCACAACTCCATTCCGCCAGTGTTTTCTGTCGTGCGCACCGTGTGATCCCGTGCTTCGTAATTATTTGGCGAACCCTCCCCGGACTTGAATAATTAGCACGCGGTGCACCAGGAGGCCGTTAATAACGTGCCAAAAGTGACAAACGCAAGAGGATCGCGAGGATTGATTTGATGTGCGGGAAAGTTTCTTCGGAGCGGGGGGGGTCCGCGAGCGTCGTCTACGTGGTGGTGGTATCCTAGTGCACGCGTGATTTTACACGCCAAATCGAAGAATCTCCGTGCAGCTATATCGTTACGTCACTCGGAAAAGGCAATTTTCGCTCGATTGTCTTTTTATTGTTTTTCTTTTTCTTTTTTCTTTTTTCTTGTTTTTCTTTTTCTTTCTTTCTTTTTTAAAACATTTTTTTTATTCAATCCGAGCCAACGTTACTGGACCGCACACGGAAAATGGAACTCCGACTGCATTCGCCAGCCGGAGCAGAACCCATCGTTTACCAGTGGCCACTCACCTCCGGATCGGGAAATGTAAGCGAATTTTTTCACACGAGTATCCATCTATCTCGCTCAGGACGCATCGCGTCCTTCCCTCCTACCCCTACGATACATTATCGTCTGTGCGCTTTTCTTATCCTCTAATTCTATAACGACATACGCATCGTCGCTGTGCCAATTTTTTTTATGGCGTTGTATTATTTCGTTATGGGCCCTGTCTCGCGAATACCGCGTTTTATCCCCTCCATCCCCACCTCACCCCTCAGCTGATTTCGGGAACGTGGCGTAGTCAACTCTCTCGTGTCAACATTTACGTGCACATGCGTTTCCCATGTTTTCCTGCACTCGTCGTACACAATTCTCAGGCATCTTATAGACTTTCACATAAATATTATACTTTATTTATATCATTTTTATTTGATAGAGAAATTTTGTTTGTTGTTTATGGCGAGGCTGACTTTAGCTGCGCTAAAGAATAAGTTAACTTCCATCGTAGAACCTGTTTAAGGCCTCATTTATCACTATTCTACAATCATTTAATCAGATTATACACTCATATTGCGATAGTACACCAACTTTTTTATTCGCTGCAAAGAGTAAGAATAAAAATAGTAAATATTCGGACATTGCGACAGCATCTTGGATGCACTCCGATTATAGTATATATATCTCACATCGTTGGCAGAGATAAAATCTAAAGTAAAGTTATATAATTTAAGAGTAATTACCAAGTTGACTCTGGCATATATATTTGCAGGCACATGCATTTTACCTATTAAATATACTTTCCGATAAAAAAATATTTTATTTCCTACACATAATTCGTTTGCATACAGAATTTTTGAGTTTTATTTATCGGCTATCGGCTGACTTTGGTATGATGATGAAGAATTATATTTCCAGTTCGTGATTTCCTTAGTTTGGCTTTATTTGTAGATATTTTATTCTTGATTATTACATTGCCAGAACACGCTGTTCAAGTTTCAATCATTGGAGTTTGATATTTGTTATATTTATTAGAGAATGCAATTATGTAAAAAGCAATGCAAAGATCTCATGCGCTATAAATACTCTCTCAATAAAGGACGACGCTTTCTTATATTAAGAATCATTATTATCACTAGATCCACTTTAAATCGTCATGTTGGATCATTCAAATGTGTAAAAAATTTATTTTCTTGCAATTTAACGGCGCATGCTTCAATAACATGCGTATACGCATGTTATTGTTTGAAATAAATAATTAATTTGAATTTACCATAATAAAATGAAAAATGTTTAGTTTATCACTGAGAAATTCAGTTTCCTTTGTTCTATCAAAATTTTTTAAATTACTTCTGGCATATTTTATACAACAGTCATGCAGAATAGTATGTATTACATCAATTGTCATTAATGGAGAAATAAAATTAATAGTGACTGATTAGTATAAAAATTTACTGATTAATGTTCATTAAAATTGTACAGCGAAAAAAGCAACATTATGTATGTTTCTAAATTAAAAATACACAAGTCGATAGTAACTCAATGTAATTGCTAAATCTTTAGAGAAACGTAATTTCCTACACTAATGCACTGATATCTGAAATTTTTGTTAATTATTATAATTATTATTATCAAGTCCAAGTTTTCCAAATTATTGCTAGTATGGAAAAAGCGACATTGGTAAACTTATGCCAACTTTATTGTACGCAGGACCGTCACGATGGTGCCCTGGATGTCGTTGAGACCATGAGATGGGTCTGCGAGGATCTACCAGATTTAAAGCTACCATTGGAAAACAATATTCTGGTCAACTATGACACAAGAGATTATGAGAGTATGAAAGCCCTGTGCGACAGGTTTAACCGAGCTATCGACAGTCTCGTGCAGCTGGTAAGTCCAACATACAGTTGACCTCTCTGCATCCTAGTTGAATATTCCAGGGTTCGGATATAAAAAACAATAAAGATTTTTATAAATTTGTTGTATTTATAGCGATTAAATCACTGTTTTGGTAATTTATTCTAATGCACTAAGCTGTTTCAGTATCAGTCAAGTGGCTGTAGGTTTTACGAATCCAACAGAGAACACAAAACGATTTTCATTGGAGTGGGATGTGGACTAGTTTCATGGTGTACCGCAACAGTGGAATAATGTACTTAAATGATACAGTCAAATTGTGTAAATGTCTTTTTCCAACATCATAGCCTCACCCTTGTGACGGATATCGCATGTCTGGAATAGACTTTTCCATCATCTCTACTATTTATACTACTCTAAAAGAACACTATTATTTTATTTTCATTCCTTATACTATATCGCATTATTTCCACGACAGAGGGACACAATAATAAATTAATAATACACAGAACAGACTCTGTATGCGCATATTCTCGGATGCAGAGTATTCTTCGATAGCAACGACGGCTCTGGTTTCATTTTTCAATGTTTGAGAATTGTCGAAAATTCGTAAATCTTTGTTAACCGTTGTTTACGTTTTTTTGAGGATTTCCATGCTTCAAAAAATAGGAATTGAAAAACCTTTGTTAATTCTTAACACTTTATCAGCCAAATTAGCATATTTGCTACGATAAGGAAATAATTATTTTTCAAAAGATCTTTTTAAAATCATAATCTAAAAGTTGCAAAAAAATTCACCAAATTGTCTCAATTTTTATATTGGGAATACATTTTACATTTTTATTTAATAGAAGAGAAACACAATTTACATGTTAGAATGGTAAAAAAAAAAAAAAAAAAAAAAATGGTTTTAATTAGAGTGCTGAATTTTCACTATTATGATTAATAATAGTGTCTCGCATATGAGCAAAATAATTTTTCTAGCGTCAGAGCGTCTTGGCCGTTAAAGGATTTAATTAAAAGTAATTTGATAAATGAATGGAATCGAAATTTTCAAGTACTATCGCTGGTAGACCAGAGCTTGTCGAACGAATTTTATGCCGCTGTGTGATGACACGGTTTCAACTATGTTTACTTGGATTAATGTAGGAAAAAGGCACTAGTTTGCCGTCGCAAAGATTGAATAAACGTCCCAGCAGAGGTTTGCTTCGCCATATACTTCAGCAAACGTACAATCAAGCGGTCGTCGAGCCTCCAAAGTTAAACCAATACGAGCCTTTTTCACCAGAAGTCTATGGCGAAACGAGTTATGAGCTTGTTTGTCAGATGATCGATCAGATAGACGTCACGGAGGACGATGTCTTTGTTGATCTTGGTTCGGGTGTTGGTCAGGTGGTACTACAAATGGCTGCGGCGACGGTCTGCAAAACGTGTTTTGGAGTCGAAAAAGCTGACGTTCCGTCGAAATATGCGCAGGTATTAATCGAAAATATTCTCCATTCATTCATCGCGCATATGACTATTATATGTAACACAAATTTCAGAGCATGGAGATACACTTTCGTAAATGGTTGAATTGGTATGGGAAACGATGCGGTGAATATCGTTTGATAAAGGGAGATTTTTTAGCCGACGAGCATCGTGAGAGTATAACAGGAGCCACCATTGTTTTTGTAAATAATTACGTGTTTGGTCCGACCGTCGATCATCAGCTGAAAGAACGATTTGCCGACTTGCGTGATGGCGCACGCATCGTATCATCAAAATCGTTCTGTCCGCTGAACTTTCGGATCACAGATAGAAATCTCAGTGGTTCGTATATTGAAATCCCGGAATTGATATTATAAAAACCATCGATTGAAACAATTGAAACAATGTCAGAATTTAACGAATTTTTAGTTTCGTCTAGAAAAATGCGTTTAGTGATTTCACAAAAAAATTATTATCTCCCTAATATATTAGTATCTTTCTTTATTTATTTATCTATTTATTTTTATTTATTTTTTTTTTATTTCAAGAAAAAGTGCAATAATTTAATAGGATTGAGAAATAAGTAACGCTTGATTGATCGTCTTTTTAATTGTCTATGCACAGACATTGGCACGATAATGCACGTCTCAGAGATGACACCGTTGAAGGGATCCGTATCATGGACTAACAAACCAGTTTCTTATTACCTCCACGTGATCGACCGTACCAAACTCGAGCGTTATTTTCATCGTTTGAAGAACAACAAACAGGGAGGTCCGGACATTGAAAACTCTGATTCTGTGATAAGCAACACTGCCAGCAATAGTAGTAAGATGTCCAATAGAGCCGAACGAGCCGAACGATCGAAGCGAGATTTTTTGAGGAACCTCGACAGCCCTAATAACTCGGAACAACAGGGAAGCAATAGCGATTCGGACATGGATGAGAATAATCTTAAGACCCGTCGGCAGCCTTCTAAGATTCGTCGTAAATTAAGCAGAAAAGTTGCCGGTGGCATTGGAAGACCAGCCACGAGAGGAAGACAACGTGGCAGAGGTGTCAAGAAAACCAAACCGAAGAAAACCATAAATATCTCGGGATTGGATCTTCTTCACAGCCAAACATTGTTGAGCACCTCGCCTCAAGCACTCGGAAAGAAACCACCGCCCGCACCCGGATGCGTCGATCAGCATCTATCGTCGCTTTCACTATCGATGCAATCACATTCCGCTACGGTACACGAGGAACTTAGTATACCGGCAGCGCCTTCCGCCACACCTTACGCATTGCAGATACTCCTCGATTTGTACAGGTATCTTTTATCATATCATTTTTTAAATCCGAAGCCACTTGAAATGTTTCTTATATTCATTCAAGAATAATGCACTTATTTGACTGTTATCAGTAGAAGAAAAATATCGAGTCTGTTATGTGCATTATAAGTTATCCAAAGATTAACAAAATCCAGTTTACAACTTTCTCTTTAACTTGTAGCTTCGACCTATAAATCAATTAACTGTAAAAACGAGACTATTCGAGAAATGGCTTGCGATAAATATGACTGATGTTCCTTTCAGAATATCTTCTCACATGTTTAGCTATTGATATTCTAAGAAAAAGCATTTTTTAACCATAAAACAAAGAATATTGTTATGACAATATAAATAATGCAGAACTTGTGTTGTGGGACCAATATTATTGATTATATAAATGTTGTGATATCACTTTGGCAATTAAAGTCCAACGATTTTTCACTCTGACAAAAGTATCTAGCTTTTGTAGGTGGCCTAAAGTGAAATAAAGATTAGCCTGACTCAGAGGGCAACTGGTTTCCTAAATATTGTTTTAAATATGCTCAATTATACATGAGACGTATTATTCTGCCTTAAAGGCATAAGGTTGTGTTGTTCTAAAAAAAAATTTCGATCTGTGAAATTGCGCTAAAGTGTATAAAACATGATATTAATTCAGACCACCTACAAAACTTCAATGCTTTCCCTGCAGTCCAAAAAAAATCGTTGTTTTATGGCTCAATAGTGTCTATTTATGATTATAATACCGACAACTAGAAGCAGATGAGATAATATACTTGAACGGATATCAGCAAGTTTGATTCTAAACTTTGTCCTTAAGGTGATGTGACATAAATGCCGAATCTGTAATCGTTAATCAACGCTGTAATTGTGTTAACTCAGAGCTTGGTAATATTTTAACGAAAAGGAGATTAGTTTCCACTTCGACTATCCACTCTGCAGTGGGGGATAATTTATTTCACTGCATTATTAATATACCTTTGCCTGAAATATTAATCAGCTTTGAATAGAGACAAGTGCAGTTTTTGGTACCTCCTGAACCCTGGGATGGCGGGAGGATGATGCGTTACTGGTCGCTCGGTAATAAACATGTAAAGCATTTTTCTTGACGACATTTCATCTTTCGGATTAAACATGAGAACAGTTGATATATTTCAGAATTCTGTAGTTAAACCGTTGACCAAAACCTAACTGTGGCGGAGAAATTTGTTTCGGGAATACTCAGCCATCTCCCTCGCATTTATAGCAATCTGAGGGTGACATTTGATATATAGCACATCTTAAGATGTGTGATACGCAACGCCAGCCCATGCTCTAGGACTGTATGAAAAGCTGTCCTTGCATGGCCTTTATAAAATCCCAAATAACTGAGGAAAAATAAAAATGTGCGCTCGCTGCGTCTATCAATTCTGCGGTGTTTATTACATGTTTGTTATTCCTTGGATGTTTGCATTTTCGAAATGATATTCAAGCCAATTGTTGACACCGACCGCGGTATTTCACATCACCTTACAATACAAGGCCGGGAATGATTTTTAACAAGATTAATTCTGATTGCGTCTAATATATTTATTTCTTAGACTTATCGCAATATCGCAAGATATTCATCTACACATAAAAATTACTAGTTCCTCAGAACTGTATTCCATTCTTATCCATAAATATAAAAAAAAAAAAAAAAACAAGACATGAATAATATCTGAAATTTTCAACTGAAATCGGGATTGGATGACATAAAATAGGACACAAGAAGAGAAATTAGCATTGAATTTATTTCAGGGACCAATTTATGGTTATTTTGGAATCCATGAGAACTCCTTCGTATCGCGCAACCGTGAACACGGACTTGGCGAAGGAACGCGAACGAAATTCGAAGCTACAGTCGCGAGCCGCACAACTTGAGAAGCAGATCAAAGTATTGATAGACGACAGTGTCGCGCTTTTAAAGGCGAGAATGACGGAATTGGGTATAAACGCTACATCGCCCGGTGATCTGCTCGCCAAGGCAAAGGAGATCGTGCTTCGTCACAAGCAATTGCAGGCGAAAGCGAGCAAACTGCAGGCTCAGGTTACGTCAATGGAGACGGAGCAATCGCGATTGACCGCTATTAGACATCAAGAACTCCAAGAGAAGTACAACAGCCACGGAAATGGCATTTCCGTACCGCCTCAGCCCCTCACACAGGATTATATACTGAAGGAAATATCGACGACATTGTCTCAACGGAAAAAGCTCCATACACAGGTACATTCTCAAATTGAACCGAGGAAAACCATTTTGAAATAGTTGGGCCGTAAATACCTTATTATAACTTGACCATACTTTCTTTTATTTTGTATCCCGAGAGTACGTTATTCAGTAACAACCGAGACTAATAAAACGGATCGTGATCGTACGTAAGTCTAGCAGGGTCAAAGTTGTCGATTTAAAGGTAACCCTTGAGAGCGAATGGTGCATTTCTTGTCAGCCGCCTAAGAGGACTCTCTAATATCCTCAAGGATATAAAGCTTTACTGCCGTGAAATTATTTTATAAAATTTTATTGAACTCTGCAGTGCATAAAATATGTAAGCTTTAGAGTTTGTATATAGTTTATCAATTTTGAAGATTTCACGTTCCCTAGAGTCTGCGCGAGTTTACAAACCGACTTAATAATACTCCGTGCAGGATTTTTTTTCCCTATCAAAGGCTCTTATAATTCAGTAATACCGACTACATATGGAGGTATCGACTGTACATTCTGGTCAATAGAGTACCAAGATTTCAAAGATAGTTTGTTCACCGTTTCGCAATGAAACTAGCAGATACGACGGTGAATCTGAAATAAATGGGCCCTACTTGATGTAGGAAAAAAATTAGAGACAATCAATTTGCAGAAAAATAATTTAGTACGCCAATCAATCAAACTAATAGGACATATTGCTCGTAGCTTTTTGGCAATCATTTGTAATTTTAGTTCGATCTTTACAAATGATCGCTCATTTTATTTCTTGTTAGATACAGTATAAATTTACCGATAAACATTTATGATGGTATTCGTCGCTTACAAATAACAGCCAATTCGTTAATGAATTAAACAAAAGTTACAAATGTACCTAAATTTCGTTCGTAATTGAGAAGTTGATCGATGAGAATTACTCGTTGATTTTTCAAAACATATTTCAACAAACAAAATGAGCAGCTACCGCTAGTTTGGATCAGACTATAGTTACAATATTGACTTGCAAAAAAATGCGAATAATATATCTAAACGGTTATTAGCGTAAACTGAATTACTTTCCTGTAAATGAATTGCTCTATTTTTTGTTTTTGTACCAAACGGTCAAGCACCCTTTAATTTCGTTGAATTGTTCGTGTCACCACGCTTATACTAGTTAGAAAAATGTAATTCTCATTTGTCATTTTGACGGGTAAATATTGAAACGTATTTGCTCTTTGTATGTGCGTCGTATTCAACAATCGAGCTAGCGTCCCGAGACAAGTACATAAACCTATTTTTATATATGGCTGACATGTTAACCTTACAAAGTTCAGATGTAAATATCTTGTAAATATCAAATACTATTTCACGGATGTTTAGATAACATGCTCATAAATCTGTAAAAATAATTCGTGTCAAAGTTGGCGATTTTAACATTGGTCAGAAATAAAAGAAATTTCTGTAAAATCTACTTGAGAGCATACAAATTATGAAAAGTTTGTAAGAACATACTCGAATGAACGGCATACAAAAATTAGAAATGCGAATAAATGCACTGTTTCTGTAGTAATTGCAATTAAAGTTTAACTTTCGTTTCTCTCTTGTGTTCTCTTACTTTCGCTGAGTTTCCTATACCGAATAACATAAACCAATGTTTTTTTGCAGTGAATATTTGATGTACTTTCATGTGACTTCTATATCACATTTAGTTACAATCAAATACGCTTTTATTTATCAGTTTTTCATAATTTAAAAGAGATACGTTTTAGGAAGTGTCTATTGTGGGACCACACCGTAGAATCACGGTATACCGTGAACGAACACACGGTATACCGTGACCCAACGTACGATATAATTACATTCTTCGAGTAATTATACCGTGCACGGAATAGGTTCCTATGGTATACGGTATTGGCATTTTGAATCAGAATATGCCGTGATACCGTGCACGGTTTTAGATACCTCAGAAAAATGTACGCAGGGTCTCGAGGAGGTAACTGAAATACCGTACACGGTTTAGTAGCACTGTTGTGCCCGAAAAGATAGATAAAATAAAGGGTCTTTCCGATTTAAGGATTAGAATCCACGAGATTCCCAAATTAAATAGATATTTATTCAAATGAAATTAAATGCGATAATTCGTTGTACGAATTATCCCGATATATAGTACTACATTTTTACAAGTTTGCGAGACTAACTCGAGCTCAACCCCGTTCGACTCGAATGTTTAATTAAGACTGAATTTACTTCTGATTGATGACTCACCAATTTGCCTAAAATTGGTGCGTATGCATTTAATGCTCCCGCGTTAATTGCTCCATCAAACGACACCGATTCCGCGCGCGATATTTCGCCAACTCTTTCGAAATCGTTCGATTGCCGAATTTCTCCAAAAACGTCTGACGAAGTTCCGCAAAAAACTTATCCCAGAGAAAAGTGGCAAACCACCGAACAATTTATTAATTAAATTCCTTTTAAAATTCGGGGCGCAACAGCACGGTATCGTCCTAAAAAAATTGACACGGTCTCGACGTGATAACCGCGATGCCATGCTCATAAGTTGAAATTGCCATAGGTTTAAGTGAGTGTAGTTTCGTTCATGTAGAGAATACCGTTTATTAATTATTCTGTTGATAATCGTATTTATTCCAATTTTAAGAGGACTACGTCTTAACAAATTATAAGACGACTTCAGCTTAGCAAATAATTACAAAATGGGATGTGTATTCCTGCGGACGGTATTCTTGGTATACCACTTCCCCGTCGGATACATCTATTACAATATTAATTACGTATTTGAATAAGTACGATTATCAATAGAATACTTAATAAATCGAAAAAGTATATAACTAATATGATCGTAGATTACCTACGATCAGGTTGTTGGAGCTGAAACTGTTTGTAATTGTTATATGACGGTTATTCACAGCTCATCCACTGTCGATTTGTCATATTTTACACAAAAAACATTTTTCTTCCATGAAATATTTGTTCCAGGATTGTATTCTCTACATGACCAAAACGACGCTCACGTAGACCTATGGCAGTTTCAACTTGTTTGGTTTTGATTTGAAATATACCGTCTGCGAAACCGTGCACGACATCGCGGTTATCACGTCGAGATCGTGTCAATTTTTTTAGGAGGCTACCGTGCTGTAAAACCGTGTACGGTATCTCAGTTACCTCCTCAAAATCGTGCGTAAATCTTTGTGAGGCATCTAAAACCGTACACGGTATCACGGCATGTTCTGATTTGAAATGCCAATACGGTATACCGTAGGAATCTATTCCGTGCACGGTATAATTGCTCAAAGAATGTGATTATACCGTGCGTTGGGTCACGGTATACCGTGTGTTGTATATGAGAAAGTTGGTATTCGACGAAAATTCGACAAATGCGTCTCATTTTTTTTTTTTTTTTTTTTTTTTTTTTTTTTTTCAAAAACAATTTCGGTATTTGTGATACTATTGACGACGAAAATTCGACAAATGCGACGCATTTTTTATTTTTTTTTTTCCAGAAACAATTTCGGTATTTGTGATACTATTGACGACGAAAACTCGACAAATGCGTCGCATTTTTTTTTCCAAAACCAATTTCGGTATTTGTGGTACTATTGCTACGAAGTAGTGCATGGAAAGGGCAACTTCAACCAGATTTATTATATGTCTCTTGAGGTTTATTCATTTTATTTGTAGAATTTTTTTAAATCCGTAAATTATTTTATGATTTTTTAGAGTATAGCCGATTACTGCTCAACTATGTTCAAATCTATACAATCGTAATTGTCACTTAAATTAACGAACTATCTAACTATGTTTCTTAATATCTTATTAATGTTTGTACTATCTTACTTATTACTAATGTAGTATTACTAATGTTTCTTAATAATTACCATAATAGTTTTAAAACGTGTCCAATTTTATAACCGACTGAAAAATTGTAGGTGTCGAAGCTAGAGCATGAGCTGAATGTGCTGGAACGAGCGACGAGCGAGAAACAAGCGGTAGCATTGGCGCAGCAGCAGCGCGAGACGACTTCAAGTAAACACTCGCAAAACCATAATCAACAGCAAAACGGAAAGGCAGGATCATCGCGAAAGAATCGTGAAGGGCGGTCGCGATCGCAGGAGTGGCCGGATGTGCCAGACATCGGCAAGATACAGGAGAACAATCCGGAAATATTGGCGCAAAAGATATTGGAAACGGGAAGGCAGATAGAGGCTGGAAGAATACCCAGCAGACTGAGCTCGGCGGGAAGTTCGTCCAACAGTTCGCGAGCGCGTCTGCCTCAAGCGACGTTTCATTTTTCCGCTGCATCTGCACCACCGGCTTGTCAAGCGCTAGTCAACTCTAGGGAGTCAGCAAACCGTGTACAGGAGCCTCCTAGAGTAGCTAATTTCGAGGATAGACTCAAGAGTATAATCACGAGTGTTCTGAACGAGGATCAGCAGAATAGAAGCAAGCAGCAGCAGCAGCAGCAGCAGCAGCAGCAGCAGCAGCAGCAGCAGCAGCAGCAGCAGCAGCAGCAGCAACAGCAACAACAGCAACAACAGCAACAACAACAACAACAACAACAACAACAACAACAACAGCAGCAACAAGAACAACAACAACAGCAGCAGCAGCAACATCATCAGCCGCAGCAGCAGCAGCAGCAACAACAACAACAACAACAACAACAACAACAACAACAACAACAATCACAGCAACAGCAGCAACAACAACAACATCAGCAACAGCAACCGATGCAGTTGCAGGGACAGCCAAACGAGCTCGACAGAAAACGCTCTGCCTTGCCGACGAATGTTACAACACCGGATTATACGCAGGTACGTTACGGAAAACTTAGATTTTCGAAATTCTCTGCTGGGTCTGTGGAGCGTAGATGACGATATCTTCCACTGGCGGTACAAGTCCATGGGTTTCATATTTTAACTTGTATTATCGTAAAATGAAATGTTGGAACGATCGCGATGAAAAGTTTAAAAAACGGTATGACGTTTATTTTTATTTTTGTTTTTTTTTTCAACACCATGCGCACAACCTGTATTTTAGCAGAATCCACGGAAACTTCATAAATAAAGCTTGTCACTACGATTATTGGACAACGTGTAATTTTACGATTTCATAGCGTAAATTATTGGAATTGGCGACGGAAAGATAGTATTTAAGGACATGTGAACCAAAGTGAAGGAGGCAGTAAGTTCCCGTGTTATTTTGCCGTCTGGTACGGTTAGCAGCCGTTGCCGTGAAAACAATGATATATTAAATAAATGCACTATTATACACCTTATAAATCAGTGTTAAACCTTAAACACCACACCTGAGTCCACCGGACACCGCCCAACTTTTTTTTATTGACCGACTGAACTTTTTTTATTTAAGAAATTTATAATATTCTGCAATGATTTTTCTCGAAAATAAATACGACGCGGAATACTTACACAATTATAAAGCTTGGAACTATATCTGCTATTTTATTTAAAAACTTTCTTTTGAAGATACAAATGTTATCAGTCATTAAAAACTGTTTTTCTGATTATCGTCCATTGTGACATCTTGCTTTGACCACGTGGAATCTCCGGGGCTACGATTAAGTATAGTCACTGCCTTTTACAAGTGCTAAGGGGAGGCGCAATTGAAATCGCCAACTCTGACATTTTTCTAAATTTATCGGTTTATGGCATCCGAACATAGACGGCCAAGCATAAAATTTTGTTGGAGTTTTCACACAAAACCAAATTGACTTCCAATCCATCTAACTACACCGCAGTGGAAGCTAATTTTTTTTTTTTTTTTTTTTTTTTTTATTAATCAGAGATTGTGCGACATCTCCTCCATCTTGGAAAAAAAAAAAATCACGACCTTCATTCTACCCTTTTTCGACGGGATTGCGTCCAACGATAGATTTATTAAGCGAAAATATATTGGAAATACTTTTATAACAAAATAATTATGGATTATTATGTTTATTGAATACTATAATTCCTAGCAAAGGCTTTGCTCGCGTCTCTCCGTAATAAACGATTGGTACCATTCAAATAAAAAAAGTATTTTAAATGCTTTCTTAACTGATTGATTATGGTTTATTAATTCTGTAGCAGATAATTTATTGTAAAATAATGATCAATCTAAACTGTTCATAATAATTGTAAAAGCATGAAATTGCTTTTTCATTCGAACGCAACTCATCATTGATGTTTACCATTGCAATATATGTTTTTGTTTGCACAAATGCGATTAAAATGAGGTTTTCTATGTTATGTCGGACTGGAATGAGGTTGGTAGTTAAAGGGTCAATGAACTTTTTTCCAGGTGTCACCTGCAAAGTTGGCTCTTCGACGTCATCTGTCGCAAGAACGACTCACGTCACATATGACGACGTCGGACAGGCCGACGCCTATTGAGTCGCGGCAACCGGGTCATGAAAATCGTGTTGCCCAAGGAGGAGCTGGCTTGTTGGGAACACGAACGATCGGTGATCTCGTGAGCGGGGAGATTGAGAGAACACTCGAGATATCGAACCAATCGATAATAAATGCAGCGGTGGATATGAGTGCGATGATACGACCGGAGGCTGTATATTCACCGATAAGCAGGCCGGCTAGTGCGGAAGGTGAAACGGGACTTGCTACACTGGCTCATGTTGCCAGTTACGCACCTACATCTTCCGCGGTTTCGTCCCCTACAGCCACAGTCTCTTGTCGCTCATCCGTGTTATTTACTCCCGCTACTCAGCCGCAGAGGTACGTAAATTATTAAAGTCAATTTTATATAAAAGAAAAGTGGCGGGTGGCAACGAGCTCATGGTTGGTTCTTATATAAAAAGAACAGGAGAAACCGAGAAAATGCAGAGAATTTGGTCAGAAAAATTCCCAAATTTTTCTGATTATTTTTCCCATCCAAATTTCAACCAATGGAATTGCACCATTCGACGTCACGTGGGGCAAGCTACGCAGTATTATACTGATTATTTTTCCCATCCAAATTTCGACCAATGGAATTGCACCATTCGACGTCACGTGGGGCAGGCTACACGGTATTATACTGATTATTTTTTCAACTCCAATTTCGACCAATCAGAGCGCGGTATTCAACATCACGTGGTACAGCTAGGGTAAAATTATATCGATAATTTTTCGAAAATTTCCCGGCTCGGTTGCTAAGCGATAAACAATAATTTTTTTGACACTTGTAACCTCTGCGAATCTTTAAAACGTCAAGGTACTATTAACGGTCGTCAATATGAGTGAGTCAAAAAAGCGATTTGGTGATGAATCGCTTCAGAACATCGCTAAAAAAATAAAACAAAATGTCCCGGCAAATACAGAAAAGAGTAAAAAATCGATTTGGGCGCAATTCACTGCATTTTGTGCAGAGAGAAAATATGTGTTGGATGCAACATAGGTTTTTGTTCTGATTATGAAATTTCCTTGTCAGAATGATAATTTTTGTCTCATGGTGCAATTCCATTTGTCGCAATTTGAATAGAAAAAATAATCCCCCGAATACCACTCGAGCTTCGAAATTAATCTGATATTTCCCTCCAGGTTCCCTGCAAACAAATAAACTCGTCAAGTTTTCCAGAAAAATCACTCGCGCTACGCGCTCGTGATTTTTTAACCTGGAAAACTTGACTCGTTCATTTGTTTGCAACGAACCTGTCAGGAAATATCCGATAATTTCAAAGCTCTTGTGGTATTACAAGTGATAATTTTTTGATAATTTTGCGTGTTAGTTATATATATAAAACAAAAAATCATTTAGCCGCGTCAACCTTCTGTCAAACTGACAGATTGAATTTTATTGTGGCAGTCAAAGAATTTTTATTTGATATGAGTAGGTTTGGAGTTGAATCCTTGCAAACTATTGATGAAAAAGTAAAGGGAAATGTCCCTGTTAATACGATTAAATCGAAAACCTCAGTCTGGAATCAATATACAAATGTCTATAACAATTGTGTATTTAACTGCAATACTTTAAACATGAATCAAAAGGTTTTTGTTCTGATTATGAAATTTCCTTGGCAGAACGATAATTTTTGTCTCATGGTGCAATTCCATTTGTCGCAATTTGAATAGAAAAAATAATCCCCCGAATACCACTCGAGCTTCGAAATTAATCTGATATTTCCCTCCAGGTTCCCTGCAAACAAAAAAACTCGTCAAGTTTTCCAGAAAAATCACTCGCGCTACGCGCTCGTGATTTTTTAACCTGGGAAACTTGACTCGTTCATTTGTTTGCAACGAACCTGTCAGGAAATATCCGATAATTTCAAAGCTCTTGTGGTATTACATGTGATAATTTTTTGATAATTTTGCGTGTTGGTTATATATATAAAACAAAAAATCATTTAGCCGCGTCAACCATCTGTCAAACTGACAGATTGAATTTTATTGTGGCAGTCAAAGGATTTTTATTTGATATGAGTAGGTTTGGAGTTGAATCCTTGCAAACTATTGATGAAAAAGTAAAGGGAAATGTCCCTGTTAATATGATTAAATCGATAACCTCAGTCTGGAATCAATATACAAATGTCTATAACAATTGTGTATTTAACTGCAATCCTTTAAACATGAATTAAAAGGTTTTTGTTCTGATTATGAAATTTCCTTGTCGGAATGATAATTTTTGTCTCATGGTGCAATTCCATTTGACGCAATTTGAATAGAAAAAATAATCCCCCGAATACCACTCGAGCTTCGAAATTAATCTGATATTTCCCTCCAGGTTCCCTGCAAACAAATAAACTCGTCAAGTTTTCCAGAAAAATCACTCGTGCTACGCGCTCGTGATTTTTTAATCTGGAAAACTTGACTCGTTCATTTGTTTGCAACGAACCTGTCAGGAAATATCCGATAATTTCAAAGCTCTTGTGGTATTACATGTGAAAAGTCTGTGAATTTATTTTTTTTAATTTTAAGTACCTGCACGCGAATATATGTAAAATATATGCTATAACAGAATTTATCTGAGTTACACCAAGAATATAAGTTATATTATACGTTCATGATGTGCATGTAGCCATGTAAGTTAATTACGTGGAATATACTTTCTTTCAATGAGACTACTGTGATAAAAGACGTGCGAATCCTTAATTTTTTTTCTTGTGTAAACGCCGTTTTCTGTATCTTAGTAGTTCTGTAAAGTTCTTAATCGTCGCCTGGAAAATCTTAAAAGCTCTGAGAACTTGCCACAAAAAACAAAGCGCAGCAACCATGTTATGAGAGACATCTAGTGGTTTAGTGCGGTCAATGTGCGTGACAGATAACGACACGATGTTAGGCTGCTTTCATTCCATTAACCCTGGCTATGTATAACAGCCTGCGTCTAGTCGATTTTCACGATAATATCAATCAATCAACCAATGATAATATCCATAGACATGCAAACAAATTCGATGAACACTCAATACAATTACATTCATTTTCTCTGTAAATATACTTCTTGCGCGTTAAGATCCCAGACATTTTTCGATTTTAGAGAAAAAAAAACTAATAATTATCGTTAGGTGTTCGTGCAGCTGACAACGTAACGATCATGTAACGTACGCGGCGTGGTTTCTGGGCTCAGAAAGTACGGATGAAAATGTAAAAGGGTCGATACCGTGGACCGAAACGAACGACATGGGTGCGAATTACTTCGGTCCTTACTAAATGATGTTTTGTATTTTTAGCTCTTAGCCGTCATCAAGCTTTCATTAAATATGTCAGAATTGCTGTGACTGTAATGTTTAGGATGAGTGAGTTTGGTCGTGGGTCGCTTTAGATGGCCTTTGATGTTATCTCAAATTTGAAAGTGGTCTGTGAAACAATGAAACTTAATCAATATAAAAAAAAAAGATTATGTCGCTAAGTTACATGGCTATCAAGAGACAAACAATTATTCAAAAATTTAAGGTATTCCGAGCGCCTAGGTGCGGGTTTTGTGGGTGCCTGTGCGGGGGGGCCCCTAATATCCTCAAGCATGTAACGCTGTACCACGGTGAAATTATTTGTGAATCTTTTTAAATGTCCGATTTAACTCCCTGATGCACAAAATATGCAAAATTTGTGTTTTTGAAGGTAGGGTAGCATTTACGCCAAACTCATTTCCGCCAAAGTCTGTTTTCGCCAAAATCCGTTTCAGCCAAAATTCGTTTCCGCCAAAACTGCGTCGATACGCTAGATGGCGCCGTAAGCTCGTTCCACATATTCGATCCCTGAAAAATGCCGAGTCTGCACGGTCGAGATCCGCTGAATATTCCGGTCCCCGACGTCGTGCCCACAACTCTCTGGTTATTTCACTTCGTAATGCAATATACCGGGTGTCCAAAAAAGGCCAAGTCGTCTATAGTTTTTCAACTCGAGGTCGACCTCTCCATAGTATCGTTGTCCAGGTCGATCTCTTCAAACTTTTTAAGTTCCAGGTCGACCTTTCGATAGTTTTTAAGTTCCAGGTCGGCCTCTCCATAGTTTTTAAGTTCCAGGTCGATCTTTAATAATTTTTAAATTCCAGGTCGACCTCTCGATAGTCTTTAAGTTCCAGGTCGATCTCTCCATAGTTTTTAAGTTCCAGATCAACCGCTCCATAGTTTTAAGGTTCCAGGTCAACCGCTGTACAGTTTTTAAATTCCAGGTCAACCGGTCTATAGTTTTTAATTTCCAGGTCAACCGCTCCATAGTTTTTAAGTTCCATAGTTAATAGTAAGTAATAATCATAGTGTGCTGGATATTATAAAAAATGTGATAAGAATTTATTATTGTGTTGTCGTTAAGTTGATTTGAAACGTGTATGAGTGCGAGAGAGACGGAATTAGTCTTGCGATCTCAAATTTCTTCGCGACGCATGGTTTTTTAATAAAAGATCCGAACGAATCCCTGTAGGATTCTTGGGCGAATGACAACGTTCTCGGATTTAATCCAAAAAATGAACCGTGGCAGTGAAATTTGGATTACAGTTTTTGTTACCACGTGCAGTACCGTGCAGCACGTTGTGCCGTCAGAAGTACGTTATGTACGTCCGCACGTAACAGATACTGTGACGCCACAACGTGCTGGATCAGCACTGTGCCTGCACGGTTCCAGTTGATCGTGCAACTGCTCTAAAGTGCGCAATGTGCTGGTACTGTGCAGGCACAGTGTTGGATTACGCACGTCGTAACGTCACATTATCTGTTACGTTCGGACGTACATAACGTACTTCTGACGCCACGCCGTGCAGTGAGTTACGTCACTGTGCAGTCACCGTGCTCCCAAATGTCTGTCTGGGTTACTTAGTATTAACTATGGAACTTAAAAACTATGGAGCGGTTGACCTGGAAATTAAAAACTATAGACTTGAAATCTTAAAACTATGGAGCGGTTGATCTGGAACTTAAAAACTATGGAGCGGTCGATCTGAAACATACAAACCACGGCTAGGTCGCCCTGGAACTTAAAAACTATGGAGGTCGGCCTGGAACTTAAAAACTATGGAGAGGTTGACCTGGAACTTAAAAACTATGGAGAGGTCGACCTGGAACTTAAAAACTATGGAGAGGTTGACCTGGAACTTAAAAACTATGGAGAGGTCGACCTGGACCTTAAAAACTATGGAGAGATCGACCTGGAACTTAAAGACTATCGAGAGGTCGACCTGGAATTTAAAAACTATCGAGAGATCGACCTGGAACTTAAAAACTATGGAGAGGCCAACCTGGAACATAAAAACTATCGAAAGGTCGACCTGGAACTTAAAAAGTTTGGCGAGATCGACCTGGACAACGATACTATGGAGAGGTCGACCTGGAGTTGAAAAACTATCGACGACTTGGCCTTTTCTGGACACCCGGTATATTGAATTACGAAGTGAAATAACCAGAGACGTTATTGTGGGCACGACGTCGGGGACCGGAATATTCAGCAGATCTCGATCGTGCAGACTCGGCATTTTTCAGGGATCGAATAATGTGGAACGAGCTTACAGCGCCATCTAGCGTATCGACACGGTTTTGGCGGAAACGGATTTTGGCTGAAACGGATTTTGGCGAAAACAGACTTTGGCGGAAATGGGTTTGGCGTAAATGCTACCCTACCTTTTTGAAAACAATTTTTCACTTTTCAAATCTTACGGGCCTGAGCCTTCACGAACGATCTGACAACGCTGTTGTAGCGTACCACGTGATTCAGCGCCATGTTTGCAGAAGGAGCATGAAAACAATAGCTGCGTATGTCGCAATATGACAGAAACTCCAAAACGCGCTGGCCGCTAACCTAACAACCTAACAACTATTACTATTTCCTTCACCCTTATCACTATGTATTCGATCCTCTATTCTATTCATTATATTATTTTTATCTCTATACATCAGGTATGGACATTCATTCAATGAAAATGTGTTTGAAATACTTTCATGCCCTCACTGTAAAAGAAACTTGAAATTGAATGCACAAGTACTGGAAGTTTTTATGTACAAACCGGTGTACGAAATTTAATATACAAATGCGATGTATAATTAAGATATGGTACAGTAATTTTAATAATTGACTTCAACTTCACTTGGAAAATACTTTAATTTTAATAATTTACTCTAAAGCAATTTACTGTAATTGTAGATTATTTTTAAAAATTACACTTTTATATTCAATTTTATTGACGAGTTCATGCATAAAGACTTCCAGACTTATCTAACAGTGTAAGTAATTAAGGATTATTAAGCCTACTAAATAATAGAAATCATTGTAAAATAATTATTCATTTAAATTAACCATAATCATTGCAAACATGTGAAAATGTTGAGTTTTGCCTAATAATCAATCTTATTTATCTTATACAAACAGTATTTTAAATGCATTTTCATTCAACGAATGTCTATCCCTGCTAAACACAGTACGTCAAATGCGTTGGACTAATTGCATTATTAATGTGAATTTGTAACCTGAAAATGAGACCGGAATTAACGTCAAATATTTTTCAATTTCGCGCGCATCGCCGGCGAACGTCATAAGCACAGCTGACGAAGTACAGCGTTGCCAGCTATCACGTCACAGGTCCCGCCATAACTGCCACGTGATATTAAATTTTTTTTCACACCTTTAGATAATATTTTCTCGCAAAAGACTTCGGTCGGTATAGTTTTTTAAGCCCGATAATTTATCTCCGAAATCCGCTGTGTCCATTGCATATTTTATTTTTCCGATGTCCAGATGTTTGACTAACGAAATCTGCAATTGAAACGGGGCCAGGAGCTTTTCTCATATCTTTCTGTGCTAATATTGCACTTTTTGAAGGGATAAATAATCATTAAATGGTCGGCTACCATGCCTGGGATTTTTTTGACACAATTCTACGTAATAAAACTATAGTATAGCCGAAAATTATAGAATTCTGAAGATTATGCCCTCACGCTCGGAATACCTTAAGAAATCGTATATGTAATATTGTTATACGTGAAACTTATTTTTTCTTTTTTTTTTTTTTTTTTTTTTGTGACTTTTATTGACCACATCTCATTAATCGGACTCGCTCATTGCTTAATTACTAAACGTAAATGACGATCGCTCGGGGCTATACACACGCTGCGTTCAATCACTCGCGTCTTTACATACTCAATCTCCTCTCTCTCATCTGTGTGAGCCAATTCTGTGGCTCTACGGCACATTTTTTAAACAAAAATGTTGGATCTGTTAATTAAATAAAGGTTGACAGCATTAAACATTTCAGTGGGCCAACTAAAAACCAGTTCCACCTCCATAAATGCTAATTTGGGGTATAGAAAAAAAAATTTTTTAAACTTCTCTGACCTGGTCCAAAGTTTACAATTTAACGAAATAGTCATCGGAAGCCTTTTGCCAGGTGAGACCTAAAGAATTCGAAAACTCGTCAGATAAAGCCCATGCTGGTGTGAATTTGTCACCAGTTTGCTTGCTCGTAGAGAAAGCTTTGTTTTTGTTTTTTTTTTTTTTTTTTTTTTTTTTTTTTTTTTTTTTTTTTTCACGATTTTCATGTTAGTTTACTCAAAATTATCTACACAGTGAAATTATTTTTTTTATCATTAATATACCGTATATAAAGCTAAATACAATATTTGTTGTTTGTATATTAAAACGAAGATTACAATACTCACGTACTGTAATTTTTAAATACCAGAATCGGAGAATTCTTATACTATTCTTAAATTTACTATAAAAGTATATTAATATGGAATTCATATACCCGTTTCGAAAGTCTCATATCGTTTGGTATATTAAATTCACTTGCATTTTTAACAGTGTAAAACATCGAGAAAAGGGGTTAAAAAAAGTGTCCGTATATGTGTGTGTGTGAGTGCCTCCGTGCGTGTGTTGTGTGTAATAAAAGGACTAAAATTTATACAACCATAACTCACGTACGGGTCGACCGAAACAGCTCCAATTTTTAGGACATATACACAGCTGCCCAATGTTTATTTGATATACCTTGCATATAAATTGATTGAAGCATTTACATTGTATGTGATTTTTTAAATTTTCTACGTAAACGAAACAATAGTCAGTAATACCAGATATCGAATTTACCAAATTTCGGTAGATGTTTTCTGTATTATATCTTGACTTGAAATCTCGCTAAACTTAATTTTTTAAATTGTTTTTAATTTATTTAAAAAAAAGTAAAACATTGCACATTGCTTCCTTAATATATTGTACTTTGTACAAAGCTCCTTTAGGAGGAAGTCAAAATCGATGAAAAAACTTCCTCATAGAGGTAGTTCCAAAATTGGTGAAAAATACTAAGGAAGCAATATGCAGGTTTCTACTTTTAACTGAATTTCTACTGTATGAGAATACCTGCAAAACTGCTTCCCGCTCAACAGTTGGCGTGTACCAGTGTACGGCTTAGTGGTAATCCATCAAAATCGTCCGACAATCTGTTGTCGGACGAATTCTTCCCTATATGCTCCTTGTCACACCGAAGCCAAATTTAACCTTCATCGGTTGCTTATTGGAAAAAAAAAAAAAAATAAAGTCATCTTCTCGATACTTATAAAATGACTTATTGGGGTATTTACAGGTACACGCCGGTTCAGTTGCCTCGGGCGGACATAAAGCCTTACCACGAGTCTTACTTTTCTGACAATCCAACGCAACCGCTTTCCCAAACCCAGCCGGCACCGCCTCTGCATTCATCTTCGCAATCATCCTCGAATGGCGATTTATTGCCCGTCGAAGGTCTCGCGGCATCTTTACACGCGAGGATTCTCAACAATCACAGTGCAAGTGGCAAACCCGAGCCTAACGTTGCTACTAACAGAAGGTGTGCATTGTAATCTCAATAGAAAATTAATCTTTCAATCTCCAGGTTGATTGCAATACTGACCTCAACCTTTTTGTGTCTCCTGTGCCAGATACCAGCCGTATCCACGCTACGCGAGCAGTAGCAATAGCAACAGTAGTAACGCTAGTAGTGTCGCGACTCCTCCTCAACCACAATTGGCAATGTCAGTAAAAACCGAGACTAACGTTTCGACCGTTAGCACAAGCGGCGCACCTTTGAGCCCTGTCGCCGAACCGCATTCTAATACATCGACGCCGCTCGTTGACGAGCCACACATGACTAAGCAGAGGCAACGCAACGGAAATTGCGACGACGGTAAGTGCTCGATGTCACACATCGTATGATCGTATGCCACGGCGTTCTTATATGCGCCTGTATACACATTATTATAGACTGTAAACACTACTGGTTACGACTGTGGCTTTCTTGAGGACTTGTATGGACATCGAACATTATAACATTTTCCCACGGTAACGATTATGTTCAAAGTAAATCATTATAAATATAATTTTGAAGAGGGTAAATTAGGTAAACATCAGTGATATTCATCAATGAATATCTCACTTGCCCAGCGGCAGGTGATACACGAAAAAAAAAAAAAAAAAATGTTTTCATCACCTTTTAAACAAAGATTATTTTGAGTTGACAAAAGTATCTGACCCTTCGAGATCATCAATGACCATTTTCTTTTTGTCTTTACATTCTGTACAGGTTTATAAGAAAACTAATAGATCAAATATTCGCAAGTATTCTCAAGTCAGTTGTGCAAACGATGAATTCTTCCTACAGGAGTTCAGCAATTTCCGATGGAGTTAAAATTAAGGAAACTTCATGGATTTAAATAGCGACACACAAAAAATTATTTTACGAATTAAAAGTAGAATACGAGGAAAAAGATTGCTAAGTCGTGCCTTGCTCATTGCTCCCTCATTTTCCATCTTTCTCAGAGCTATTTCTACGAGGAAGTGTGCCAACCAAATTTGGCTTCCTCATGGAAGAAGCTTTGAGAAAGATGCACAATGAAGAAGCAATGTGCAAGACCCGACTTTGCAACCTTTGTTTTTAAACAATAAGTTTTAATAATTCAATCTTCTACAAAATGTTAATGCCTCAGTTGTTTTTTTTTTTTTTTTTTTTTTTTTTTTTTATAATCAAATCCGGTACCTAAAGTCTCAACCCGTTTTGTCAGATGAGTCAAAAGCAATAACGGTATAAAGTTGTACAATTCAAATTGCTATAACATCTCAAGTCCTTAATCGAACTCAACCAAATTTCAGATATATCATTATTGAATATTAGTTCACGCCTGTAAAAAATTTCAACCGAATTCGTCGAAGCTGACTCCATTTGGAAAGGCCACCGCAATTTTTCGGAAATTCAAAATTCTATAAAATTCGAATCGCTTTATAGATTTAGCTCAAATTCAATACCGACCATTTACGTCACTTCATTCGTTAAGAATTATTTAGCTGTGCAAATAAAAAATTGCGGCGGCTGGAGAGCGTACAGACTTTTTAGAATAATCAAGTTTCATGAAATCTAACAAGATCCAGTTTTTTTTTTCATACATTTTCGCAAAGAAAGGAGCATTCCTGCTCTACCGGCGTACCAAATTTCAGCTTGATTGTGAAAGCCGTTTGAATTTTGCAAGCATGCTACTACTTTTTTTCAATCTTTTAGACCATTTTGAGTAAACTGACATAAAAATCTAGACATTTTTTTTTCTCCCCAAAACATATTGTATCCTCTATGAGTAAGCAAACATACCTAAACTAGTGCTGGAAGGATCTATCTTATGCATAACTGATAATTATTTGTGTTTTTATAGCCTACCGGTTCTCTTATAAAGGTATGCAGAGTGCAAAAATATTGCCAGTGATCCAGAGTAAACAGATGTTTTTGTCCTATTCAGTTTTATGTAATAAATTCATTAACGAATATTGCTGTTTAAAAACTGTTTTCCTTAACGGGAATGAGTGAGAGAGTACAAATGGGTGATATTCGTTTAGGCATGTTTAACTTGTCTAGCTACAAATATGAAAATTTAAAATAAACACCGTTAACCCATAAAACAAAAAATATTTTACCCCTTGACAAAAGCCCCTATCTTTATATAAATAAATTATTGCATTCAAGCCAAAGTACACCTCATACACAACTGATTATCTTTTCCGAATTTTGGGCCTCGTTGTCGTGCAAATTTGTGCTGAAGTATAAAAGAACATGATTTTATTTTAGGCTACCTACAATAATTAAAGGCTTTTGTCACAGGGTCGAATATTCTTTGTACTATGGGTCAACTGTATGTATTTTTTTCTTATAATATTAAATCAGAAACATTCAAGATATTCTTGAACGAATATCAGAAAGGTTGAGGTCAACCTTCCCCTTGAATCATCTCGATTGGTTTTATGTGGTGATAAAACTTTTTTTCTGCCATATAATAATAATAAGAATAATAATAATACAAATAAGAATGAGAATAAGAAAAAAAGCACCGAAAATACTTATTTTTTAAACACCACAGGGTCATATACCACCCAACTTGTAGATTTTTCTTCACAGCTACAAGATAGAGTCTTTTATATTGAAAATTTAAAAAAATCTTATTGACTATAAGCTTTTCCAACTCTGGTTCTATAAATTTCCGCAAAATTGATTAAAATCTCATAACTATAACACGTCCTCCACAAAGCTCCTTGCGTTGAAATTCTTTACTCGACATTCTTGAGATACTGTTGTTCTCTGCTATGCATCTTCCACAATATTTACTTTCTTTTCGCGTAGAGCTAGAAGTCAAAGAAACATCGTTTTATTTATGGTTTAGTACTGTATTTTTTTATCATCTCACGGACTTGGTATCTTTGACCTTTATTTATAATTATTTTTTGTTGTTGTTGGTTGTATTTGGTAGATGCACTGTAGCTGTTTGTTGGTTAGCTCTGTCTGTCACATACTCAGTCTCGCTCACAACCCCTGAGGCTTGTTTCGGTTAGAGATTGAGACGGACAGATACAGAGGGAAAGAAAAATAATGGCTGCCTTTGGGTTGGTTCGATGGTTGCTGGTGAGTTGTCCCACAGGGGTAGATCAAAATTTTTCTTTCTTCGATATAAACTTTTTTTTTCTTCTTTAATTTTCTTTTTTAATTATTACATGTAATTACTATAACTGCTATTACTGTATGACGTTTTTTGGTTTTTCTACGTCATCCATTTTTTTAAACTCACACACCGACAATACAGTCAATGATTGAATTACTCATATTTGATTTAAATCATCAATTAACGTATGTTCATGAAAATAAGCCAAACAGGGTTGTGTGAATCGAATTAATTTGACGCGCAATCGGAAACATCAATTTTCATCACACGGGACTTCTTTTCTTAAAACTTAAGCACGTTTCTATGATTAAAAATCGTACATATTTATATATATATATATATATATATATATATATATATATATATATATATATATACTTACATATACTTATATATATATATATATATATATACTTACAGTATATATATATATATATATATATATATATATATATATATATATATACTGTAAGTAACGAAACAAACAGGAAAACCCATTCGCACCCGATTTATTTATGTTTACACGACTGTACGCTTGACCAGTGCACTTTATGCTACTTTTCAGGAGTAGGCATGCTACTAATAATTTATTTGATGTTGCTTTGCATACGCGTCAATATTCTATGGCAGAATCTGTATTTTAACTCCTGCGTTTCTCGCACATACGCGATGAACCTGATGCTTATCCCGGCAGGTGAAGGTCACCTTTAGTGTGGAAATGGAGAGATTCAGTGATAAATGTCGTGTTTTACTTTATCAATTGTCGACAATTTACACGTCTATCACTTTTTTTTAATGTAAATTTTGCATGAAAAATAGCTGTTGCATAAAGTAACAGATTAGCGATGCTAGTTCAGATATACAGGACAGGATAATGGCTTATTTTTGTGAAAATATGAAATTCCAAGGTAGTCATCTTAAAAACGTACTAGTCGATTATATTATGCTGAATTCTTTTTCTTTGATCACTGTGTTCCCTTTTTCTGCAACTTATTGTAGACCTTCGAAGGTGTTCTTTTTCAACGAAAACGGGCATTCAAGTAATCACAAATAATTTGAATTATGTTTACAGATGCATTGCACATACACCCCCAATTAAAATATTAATTTCATCAGAATTTCTGTGCTTTGTTGCAAAAGAAATATGAAAGAAATTGCCGCTATTGAGGATACTAAGTGAGGAACATACCACTGCACCTTTTTTTTTTTATGAAATGATCATCTGATTATTCCAAAGAACATTTTTTAACAGAAAAATTTTAACAGAAAATCTTGAAAATTTTTCAAGGTTATGCGGGTTTTCAACTACATTAAAAAAAAATCGCAATATAGTTTAAAAAATCTTTTAAACAATAATGATTATTCGGGAAAATCAAAAATTTCGCTTCATCAGCAAAAAGTAATGTGTCCTTTCGAGTTTGGCAACATTTTTTTAGTTTTTTAAGCAATGAATAACATTTTGGTTTCATTATTAACCAAAATCAACGTTCTTAGTATTAACGTCATTGGTGACGTTGATTTTTTTGTTCGCATAACTCTCGCATCGTAAAATACTTGAATTCTAATTGAATCGAACTTTGTTGGGGATGTATGTAAGAAGGATCTTAAAAGATTGCCTCCTTTTTTGTTACTACATACGTTACGAAAATCTATTAAAATGATTTTGTTCTTGAAAAAATTAACGACGTACTCTGAGAAATTTAAATGCACCCGATTTCCTTGAGACTTTGTCGTATTCCGTCATTCATTTTCTACAGTATATTCTTTTCATAAATTACAGTAAGGAATACTCGTTCGTAAGTTAACAAGGAAATACTACGAAAATCGGAATAGTGACTATCAACATCAGCCTAGTATTGTCAATTTTAGGATGCGTCTTTGAAACAGTCTCCACCAATTTTTAGCGATGGGATTTAAGCTAAATTGGCATTACAGATGGGGAGGCAGACTGGCAGGATCGCATCAGTTCCGGATTCGATAGATTGGTCGCTTTCGCTTCGACGGAGTTGGACAAACGTCGGAGGTCAACGGAAGGCGTAAACACGAGTCCCGACAGTGGTTTAGGTTCGGATAGCGCCGTAATTGGTCAGCCGCCGATAGTCCCATCGCCCGAGGAGGCTCTTGGACCTCCTCGAACACCATCCCCGACGAGTCCTCGGCCCGCAAACACCTCTGGTGGCGGGAGCGGCAGCAGTTCGTCTTCGACGGTACCCCTTAAATATCAACGCCAACCCGATCCCGAGAGGCATCACTTCAAGAAAAAATTTTTTCATCGCGATTGGAATAATTCCGGTAGCACGAGTAAGTTTCGTCCGAAGGGCAAAGACTGGGATTGGCACAATTCAGGTCAGTGGCCTCCGAACGGAGAACAACCTTAACCGCGTATCGATTGTTCGTCGATCAATGAAAATAAATGAATATCTCGCCATTGTGCATCGAGAACGCGCGGAAGTTTCTTCCGCAGGTGTGTATCGAAAGATCGTCATAAATAAAAGTACTGTTTTGTAACTGTACGATAAGACGGTTGGCGTATGTGGTCCTGTAGAACGTTAAATCTTCAATTTTATGCATTATATAGGGATTTATAATCAATCTTATGCAAAAATTCGAATACTGTTCTGTTTTTATTTATTTATTATTTTTTAAATATGTTTCATGAAAAACTTTATACAGTCTTTCACAATATCGATGTTACTTTCTTCAAAGTGATGCTTGTATTAAATCATCGTCCAATATTACATTTTGCGTTAGCAATTTTTTTGTTGTTTTTTATATATAAACTAATTTCCGACGTTTTAATGTATGTATGCCTCGAAATGCTCGAATCAATGAAGTAATATCCTCTGCGTTTTTTGCTCATTGCCTTGTATTTAGTGATATAGAAGGTATGTTACCGTATTACGCCAACCACCTTGAGTATGAAAGGTATATCAGTTGTACCTTTCATTTACAGTTGAACTGGAAGGAAAATTTTCGTACCCGAAATGGCGCTGAAACTGTCGAGTCGTTGGTACAACAGTAACTGATCGTGAACTTATGAAAGGTTCATGGCGTATGGTGCTGGAAACATGTAATTTAGTACCTCGGCTCATATCGGGCCATTTGAAGCTCGAGAGAATTATCGAAATGTGTCAAATTACCGTGTTTTTGACGGATTGTGAAGATGTAACTCGATATTGCTTTTTACATATGTATGTCGTATTCGTCGGGTTTGTATACCGTTTTATACATACAGCTACGTGTCATGCCCGAGACACGTGTACATAATGTTTATCGTCGTTAATTTAATACCGATTGTAGATTACAACTCGATTTGTTATCGATTTGGGAGTCTCTCGGATACGCGATTTTGAGTATCTAAGCTAAACGTACGTATGGGTCTATGCACTGTGCGCCATGCGACTTGTATTCGACTACCGACGTTTTTCGGATCGTTGGTAAATCAAACCTACCAAACCTTTGTGTTCTTTGCAAGTTATATTCTCTGCAAAATAAAAAAAACAAAAGCATAGAGCAAACTTTGTACTTCACGATTATCTTCAATCGTTAATTAAACATCGTAACAGACGTGTTCACTGTTGTACATATAATATCACTTATGGCAACAGACAATAGAGTTATTTCTCTATGAGCGACGAAATGTTCAAGTCTACGGCATAGTTCAAATTTCAATGATAAGAAAAAAACGAAAAGAGAAACGTAATTAACAATAACAGAACAGAAAATAAAATAGCTACGTATTTGTCTTATTACGTAGAATTTTCGATGCACGATGACTGTAATTATAGGAAAACAAAAAATGGAACTTGCATCCCCGTGAGCTCGTGAAAGAGTGAAGAGAAAGGTTTTCCTTGTAGAGTCTAACTTAGTCGAGTACAATCTGAATGACAATTTGGTGTAAATACAATAAACATAAAGAAAACAGTGAAATAGAAACATAGAAAACAGAGAAAAAAAAAAAAACGAAAAGCAATCGGCATTCAATCGTGATAGTACAACGCTTTCCGATTAAGACACATACTTGTAATTAATTATTGAATCATTCAATAATTCCCTATACAATTAATACTTATAGTTATTGTGATGTAGGCACCTGCCGACTATAGCATGTTACATACACTGCCGAATCTTCTATTAGTTAATACTATTATTGATCATGATTATTATTTATTGTTTATTGGAATATTTTAATACTAAGGTTTTTGTAACAAGCAAACGAGTGTACTTATTCGTACCTCAACGCGTCTCCTATCCTCATCGCTCCTTCTGTCTGAAAAAAGGTAATTTGTTGAACAGCGAGATAATTGCATTTTCGGTCCAAATTTGACGATTAATCTTTCTATGTTGAGGAAAAGAATTTTTTTTAAATGATGCAGAATATTCTTAATGAAAATAGTGGAGACATTTTTACACCTAAATGCTGCATCCTACATTAAGGGAAAAAAACTGGATATACTTCTACCAGAATTCGAACATGCACGTTTCTTTTTAGTATTAAAAATTGGAATTGCAAAAAGTGATTTGAAACATAGTTTTTCGTCCAATGGTGCTAAAAAGTTGGCAGTTAAAAAATTAAACTACAAAACCGATCACTGAAGGGACTAATAATTTGATTTGGGGTAAAAAGTCAATCAGCTTTGATTTCAAAGTGTTGTAGTTATTCTACCTAGCGTCGGTATTTCATCCAACTCTGGTAATATAGAACGAATATGTATGTTCTTGTCACATTCCTTTAACGTGATGTGTTAGTGCTCGGTCGGTAAAAAAAACTGTAAAGCGTTGTTCTTGGTCACAATTGATGTTTCAGGCAAAAGTCGAGAAGTACTAACTGCGTCTTGGTACTCTGCAGTCAGTACTTCTCGACTTTTATTCGAAAAATTAACCGTGGCGACGAATAACACTTCGGGAAGATTCAGCTATCTCACTCGCACTTATGGCGATCTGAGAGAGACAGACGATGTGTAACACATCACCTTAAGGGGAGGTGAAACATGTATCACGTGACACATGAGTGCAAGAGAGATAGCTGAAAATTTCCGAACACCGCCATTCGGAGGACATTGTTATTTTTAAAAAAAGCTCTATGTCACCGGACGGAGAATTCAATTGCGCTTCCGGTGACATATTCCTTTTTCTCAAAATATCTACGGTGTTTCCATACTTTTGTTTACAGTTTTTGTTACCCACAGATTAGGTTTCACCGCGCCTTAAGGTGTTACATATCGTCTGTCTCTCTCAGATCGCCATAAGAGCGAGTGAGATAGCTGAACCTTCCCGAAGTGTTATTCTTCGCCAGGGTTGATTTTTCGAACAAAAGTCGAGAAGTACTGACTGCACAGTACCAGGACGCTGTCAGTACTTCTCGTCTTTTGCCTCAAACATCATTTGTAATCAAGAACAATGCTTTACAGTTTTTGTTACCGACCGAGCACTAACACATCACGTTAAGGGGATGTGGCACAGACTCGGTTGGAAACAAACCTGTTTTCCTGTTTTCTCCCCAACTGTGAATATTGCAGACAAAAGCAAATTAGGTTTTCATGCATCTATCTATTGGTTACGAAAACCTAATTCGTTTTTGTCCGAAATATTAGTAGTTGCGGAGAAAATAGGGAAATCGTTTTTTACCGACTGTGTCTGTATCACATCTGTGCCACATGCTCTTAAGAGCATGTGAAATACCGCAGTCGGTAATAAAAACTGTAATTAATCTTTTTCACGCATACTGACATTGTACAGCTTCACAAAGAGTTTCATCGAATGCTCCATTCGATATTCGCTTCGATGAAACTCTTTTTGAAGCTGTAAAATGTCAGTATGCGTGAAAAAAGTTGATTACAGTTTTCGATACTCATTGAGACCGGAATGGTCGGGGGGGGGGGGAGACGTTTCACATGCTCTTAAGGGGAGGTGAAACCTACTCAGTCGGTAACAAAAACTGTAATCAATCTTTCAGAGGACACCGAACGTTTTTGGATAAAAGAACCACCCAAAAATATTTTTTCAAAACAAAAAAGGTACGCCAAGTATTAAAAGTGTAACCATCCCATAAAAAAAATCACTTGATAACAAAAAGTTCTTCGCTGAAGAATCTTTCGCAAAAAAAATTTCTTTCAAAAATATTAAACCGAATCCTATTAGTCAAGTCAAACCCCTTGGTAGATATTCAACAGATGAAGAAGTTTTTTTACAAAAAACTTGGCTTGCCCGCGACTAGCTCCCGTACATAGTCCGTTGGAGTAAGTGCGGGAGAAGACAATTTTTAATTATAATATAACTATATTTTCGCTGCTAGCTATTTCGTAGGTCTCATCGTTTGGGATTATACTCGTTTTGATTTAACGAAGGTTTTTTAACGGTCCAGTTACAACTCGGGATGTATTGTCAATAATTTCTTAACTAAGTACTTGGGAATTCTTATGTCGTCTAATAAATGTTGAAAAGTCGTGTATTCCGTAGCGGTTCGGTTTTCTTCCCTTACGATATCTGCCGCCTTTAACCTCATTTGGTTATTCTTTCTTTCTGAAACTGACCACTCGGATCTTTTTCAGAACATTCATAATCATTCAACGAATAATCATAATTGGTGACACGCTGTCCTCCCATCCTGATTTCAATGGACTATGTACGGGAGCTAGTCGCAGGCACGCCAAGTTTTTTGTAGAAAAACATCTTCATCTGTTGAATATCTACCAAGGGGTTTGACTTGGCTAATAGGATTCGGTTTAATATTTTTGAAAGAAATTTTTTTTGCGAAAGATTCTTCAGCGAAGAACTTTTTGTTGTCAAGTGATTTTTTTAATGGTATGGTTACACTTTTAATACTTGGTGTACCTTCTTTGTTTTGAAAAAATATTTTTGGGTGGATTTGCTCTCTTTTTAAAAGTCAAAACGTCATGAAAAAAAAACAAACTGTTGAGTTCATTTACAGTAATCAGTAAATAAAGTTCACTAGACTCTACTAAATGTATACAAGGACAAGCCTATATACTAAATGTATATAGGCTGAAAGAGGAATTTTAAAAGATGGTTCGTCTAATAATTGGAACGACTGACAACAGTTTTAATATAGGCGCTGAAAAGTGATAACGTTGTATTAAAAAAATGTTAAGCAACATTATCACTTTTTCGTTCGTTTTAAAATTTATATCTACGCGTCTTTAGAATTACAAGTGAATCAATGTGAATTCATTTTATTTTCATTCTCACCATGATCGATATCACACTCGTATCTTTATAATTATGATCGTTGACTTTCTCTGAAGATGTAGGCACTGATTCAATGCTGATAGTTTTGTTTATTATTTTTGCTTCATTTATTTGAAATATTTGTCATTTAATTTGTAATTAATACGAGCTTGATTGAAGATCTACTACGGAGGCGCAATAAATCATTAATAAGTAAGTACAATGCAAAGACACTATTTACTTTTAAAGCGCTTTGTTTTATTTTCAATTATACATAAGAGTACGGTCAGTCAAGAAAGAATTTTTTTCATTATGAAGACCACTCTCTCCCTCACTCAAGGAAAAATAAAAAATAATTCCCCCCTTCAGAATAAACCCAAAGAATGTTTTTGTAAATGGACCAACCAGTTGCTTTGAAACCAAATTTATGAGTGTACACTCTGTGCGTAATCCAAAGAACACTGCTTCAAGGATTGGTCTTTGCTAGGTGTCATTCTAGTATTTTGGTTTTAGATTCAATGCACATTCCTTAAATCGATAAGCCAAATCCAGTTACTGGTCCAACCGCAAGCAGTGGATTACAGTTGTCGAAGCAAAGAATATGTAGTGAGTCAAAGACCAAAATCTATTGATCGGTGTAAGCATAAATGGAGTCATATGGAAAAGCACTTGTAGTAGCTTTCGGATCAAGCTGTTTAATGAATTTTTGTTCTCGACTAACTGCATAGTCTCTGCATCAACATTTATATTGCATTACCCAGCATGATCTGAAAGTCACTGTGGTCGTTTTTCCATTTGTTTTCTAAAATCACAAGCAGCGTCAAATGAAAAAGCACTAGAAGTGGCTTTCAGATCAAGCCGGTCAATGAATTTTGGTTTTCAACTCACTGCATATTCCCTACATCAATAACTATAATTCATTGACCGGCTTGGTCTGAAAGCCACTGCAAGTAGTTTTTAAATTAAACGCTGCAGTTAAGAAAGTCTTTTTTTATTATAAAGACAATTCTCCTCTTCATAGAAGAAATTTTTTAAAATAATTCTCTCCTTTCAGGATGGAGCCAAATGATTTTTTGTGAACGGACCAGCTGATTGGGCCAACTGGTTGCTTCAAAACCAAGTTCATGATATTTCACACTCTGGGTGTAATCTAGAGGACAGTGCTTCGGGGATTGGCCTTTGCTAAGTTTCATTTTCCTCGCAGTTACACTGTACACCAATTATGGGGGGGGGGGAGTCACGTCAAAAATGTAAAAAAATCGAATTTTTTTTTTTTTCTTTAAAAATGTTCATTTCCATGTAATCTATGTGTTAGTAAAGTTATAAGCCGAAATTCGCAAAAATGGCCAAGTTCTACGGTACCATTTATATTTTATTTTCTCAAAAATCTTTAAAAATTATCATAATATTATATTTAAATTTGAAACTATTTTATTTATTTTTTGTTTTTATATGCGGACATTAAGGCCGGTATTTTGTTGACACAAAATAATTAAGGGTGTTGAAATTTTTTTAAAAATTTAATAATTATCTTTTTTTTCACTTACTGCAGCTTTGTTTAGTTAAGTATGATCTCTGAACCTTCAAAATCTTAGACATAAAGCCGAAAAATTGCTGATTTCCGCAATATGCCTGTTTTTTAATGATTTTTTTCTATAGATAAAAAAATTAATTGCATATTTGTAAATAAATTTTTATCTGTTTACCATTTTTAAAAACAATTAGTGAAACGCGATATAAACGATCCGATGACAGTGTGAAGTCTCCAATGCAACAAGTAACATTTACATCATATTTGAATTCGCGCGAATAACGGGGCATGCGCTATGATAGTTTGATGCGCATTGCATGCGCAGCGTGTTACTGCCGGGAAATTGTCTTCTGCTACACCGAGCAGTATAACCTCTAATTGACGTTTCTATTTTTTGTTCATACTATGTTATTAGCTTAATTCCATTAGCCGTTCGCTGTTTTTTTAAATTAACAGTGTTTAAAACAGAATCAACAATCATCAGAAATGTTTAAATATGTATTATTTCTTTTGAAGTAGTGATTTAATGTGTTTGCAGTACATTTCTGAATGTTTCAGCACTGGATAAATTGTCAGTGATGTTGTCAATAAAAGAGATCATCCCAGTGTTATTCACAGGTTTTTAAAAATATTATGCATTCATTTACTTATTTTTTTGTTATTAAAAAATTACATTTATTTGTAAAATGATTACTAATATTGTGAAATCTGACTTGCAAATAATATTTTTATTTTGTTCATCAAAGGTACTAAGATTCCCCAAAGGTAAAAGCAGCGCAAAAAATTTTTTTTGGGTCATAAACTTTAGATGCCATTTGCCGAAACTTGGTTTTCAACCTATTCTGCGCGTGATTCAGACCAAACTGCTAGGCAGATTGGACTGGTTGACGTCTCATTTTCTTCTTCATAAAAAGATACACCGGCTAAGCGGAGCAAATGTTAATAAAAGGTAATAGTTTTTAAGTGACATAATTTATAATAAATAAATTTTATGCTATTTTCTAAATCATTGATTAACTTTGCTTTCAGGATGAAAAAAAATATTTTGCTCCGCTTAGCCGGTGTATCTTTTTGTAAAGAAGAAAATGAGACGTCAACTAGCCCAATCTGCCTAGCAGTTTGGTCTGAATCACGCGCAGAGTGGAAAACCTAAGATCTTTGCTTAAGTTAATACTGAAAGGCATATGCAAGTCAGACAACAGTAAAAAATCCTTTCATCGAGTACCAACAACATAGTTCACTGACCATTTTTATATGCAAGAGAATTTGGATGATATTGAATTTTGAAATTCAATTTTTTTGACGTGACTCTCTCCCCTTAACACCTGGTCGGTGTAGGTGGAAAGTCGGACGTTATCCGAAATTGTGGAGTGTAAAGTCGGTGTGCCTATTTTGGCATCTGGTCGGTGTGGGTGCAAAGTCGGATTTTATCCGAAATTGGGATGTATAAAGTCGGTCTGCCTATTTTAGCACCTGGTCGGTGTGGGTGAATAGTCGGATTTTATCCGAAATTGGGGAGTGTAAAGTCGGTGTGCCTATTTTAGCACACAAAAACCTCCGATACTAAATTCTTGGAAACCGTTGAAACGACAGCTACAATGTAACCGTTACCAAGCGGCGGAAAATTCATACAGATCACAGAAGTCTACAATCATACTCCAATATCAAATAATTATTTTTGTTTAAGAACCCGTTTAACAATTTTGTTGCCATCAAATTATATACTGGGTTTGAGGTATAGAGGTTTACTTATCTTTGCATTAGTATTAAATATCTCGAATATGAGTTACTATAATTCAAAGCTATATAAATATATTGTTTTTTCATTCAGAAGCGTACATAATAAATCAAAGTGAGGCAAACATTTTTTTTATGTCGCGTGCAATATGTGTATATCAGTCTAACAATCGAAGTTTATACAAAAAATAATTATTCTTTCCTTGTACATGATTGTTATCATATGAGAATTACGTCGTTCACGCTGGGCAAAAATTATAACCGTGATCGGCAGCGAAGAGTGGCTGCTCGTTATAAATATTTTTCCGTTCATTCAAGCGGAGAAGACCGACGTAACCGAGCTTATTCGTTTGATGTATATCACCGAAAACTTTTTACTTTGAATGGCGATTATTTTCACAAAAAGAATTGACGAAGATACGTCTCCGCGTTTCATGATTTTTCCAGATGTGTGAGTCAAACCCTCGCTTAGCGTTCTTTTCCGTTGACCTGTAGGTTATCTTTTTATCTGCGGTTCTACACGAAAAATTATTCTGTCTCAGCAACCTTTTATAACTTTTTATGAATAAGAAATTACAGAATATTAAGAATACAGAAAAAAATTAAATGAATAAACGAATATTAAGAATACAAAAAAAAATTACTAAAAAGTAAAAAAAAAGCAGTTCGCGTGCCCATCTTCGTGTCGTTAGCTAAGTTTTAGGTTCAAATCCCCAAGTATCTCTCGAAAAGCGGCATCAAACTAAATTCTCCACAAACTTTCCAACATTTTAATCATTTTTTTCCTCAGAGTTGTGCTACATAATGTTAAATAACGCGCTCTTATTGTTCGAAATCGAGGTTGAAATAAGAATCAGGTAAGTTTTATGCCATAACAAAATACTGATTTCCCGCGCAATAAAAACTAAAAAAAAACCGAAGTTGGATTAAACCAGTTTGAAGAAAGAAGAAATCTTTATAATTTTATTCCGGATCCTTTCCCAACTTATCTCATATTTCTGCCGACAAATTCTTCGTTCTCAATTCATAACTTTACGGATCATATCCATCGTGCATGTACGGAGGCTTTTTTTTTTACATTGTTTTACATATTAAAGCCAAAATCTCTAGTTCGTATTATTATTGAATTACTTTATTGTTATCCAATTTAGTATTAATAATTAAATATTTATTAATTAGAATCTATTAATTTGGTAAACTAGTTTTTTTTAAGTTAATTAGGTCCGATTTATTGGAGTATCGCACAATCGCATCCCCGACGATATTTTTCTTTTACTGACTCTTCACAGGATGCAAAATAACATGTCTTGCTAACAAAAGAACTCTTCGACATTTTATTCGTATTTATAATATTCTTTTGCACATCCCAGTCTCCAAATCACCTTGATTTTCTTTAATTTTCTATATTTTTACATTTTTGTACTATTTATATATATATAATATTAAAATAATTTTTTCACGGTACTTTGGTACAGCCTATAACTTCAGTACAGTTAAACTGTTCGAATGAATAAAAATTAAGTTGGAAAAATTCGGATTTCATAAAGTTCATTCCATGCATACGTAGCTTACGAAGTACCAAGGGCTCTGGAATTTGTAATGAGCGAAAAGGGGGTACCCCAACTATTAAGGAATGGATTTCTTTTTTATAAGAACGGGGTAAATAAAAACAACGGTAAAACTTATTGGAAATGCATCTACCAACACACAACGAAGAACCATTGTTTGGCTCGAATTATAACTTCGCCGGACAATAAAATAGAAAAAGAAACTGACCATAATCATGGTGCAGTGTCTGCAATGATTGACTCAGTCGAAATAAGAAATAACTTAAAAGAAGCAGCTACGAAAACTTCGGAAAGTCCACATATTTTAATAGCTTCCGCTTCGGCAGGGTTTCACGACAATGTGGCAGCCTACTTGCCATCTACCAGTTCGTTAAAGAGGACCATTAGAAACGTTCGAACTGCGACACTTGCGCTTATCAGAGCGGAAATCACCCTTCCTCCTGAGTGCGGTGTAACTGAAAAAAACCATGACTTTCTAATATTCGACAAAGGTGCGGTTGATGATCGCATGATCATTTTCGAAAATCTTTCGCACGGTCGAAAATCTTACGTTATTGGCGGGTTCAAAACATTGGTTTATGGATGGAACAATTGGAGCCTGCTCATCGCTGTTCGGACAATTGTACACAATTCATTCGATTATTGGTGAAAAAATTTTGCCCCTTGTGTACGCCTTGTTGCCGGGAAAAAGTGCTGTTGTATATGAAGAAATGCTAACAAAGCTAAAAGAAACAGAACCAGGATTGAAACCTGAAATGGTAATGCTTGACATGGAACAAGCCGTAGTCAAAGCATTAGTAAACGTTTTTCCAGAGGTCGTGATCCGCTTTTGCAATTTTCACATGAATCAAGCCCTCTATCGCAAAGTCGTAGCCTTCAATATGAAAGCACAATACGATGCGGACGTTGATTTTGCCCAAAAAATCAAACTCCTGGGAGCCCTTGCTTTTACGAAACCAGACGAAGTCGTCAGCTTATTCAATCGAATTTGCGAGGAAATCTTCCCTGAAGACAAAAATCTAGAAAATTTTCTATTTTCTTTCGAAACAGAATTTGTAGCACGGTATGACCGCAAACGAAATCCTAAAGAGGCACAATTTCCTATCAGGTTCTGGAACCAATACAATGTCTGTCGATCCAATCTTCCTCGTACGAACAATAACGTAGAAGGTTGGCATCGCGGCTTGAACGAATTGGTGAGACAAAAGCTTCCGACTATATGGAATCTTATTAGATGCCTGAAAACAGAGCAATCTCGAAACGAATTAACAATTGCAGCAATTCGTAACGCCGTTGCTCAGCCCCCACAGGCTAAAAAGTATCGCGATTTAAACGAAAGGCTCCGCAACATTGTTTCGAACTACGACGATCCTATATACACGGACAAACTTGTGTACCTAAAAGCGATCGCAAACAACTTATCACTATGAATAAAAAGCACAGGAAAAATTCCTAACTTATTCGTTTGACAAAAACAAATAAATTAGAAGTTATTAATGACCGCCGAGAAAGAATGAACGCGAATCATTTTTTGTTGATGCCACCTTTATTTTCTAGACTAAAATAAAAATTGCAAACAGTAAAAAAAACTTCAAGTTTTTTTTGCAGTAAAAAACTTGAAGTTTTTTTTACTGTTTTTTACTGCAAAAAAAACTTGAAGTTTTTTTTTACTGTTTTTTACTGCAAAAAAAACTTGAAGTTTTTTTTAGATGTTTAGTATTCTTGTTCCATTTTATTTCAGTTTAAGACGAAGACAATATAATTATTTCGAAAGTTGTTAATAATAATAACTTAAATAAAACAGCAAAAAAATGAGAAAGATAAGTTCCCTGGCGCAACAAGATCTACAAGTTTCTACGCCGTTTCAACATCAAATTACAAATTTCTACAACTCAGTACGAGATTTCTACAATTTGTTCATTTTATAAAAGGTTGTAGAATTTTTCTACAAGAAACTACAACTTTTTGCAACTAAGTACAATATATTACAACAAGAAAGTATTTAATTGTAGTTTGTTGTAGAAATAACAACTTTTTATGAGAAGTATTACTTTGTACATCTGCATCATACTTGTAAAAAAATTGAAAAATAATAGGAGTAGTTTCTTGTAGAAACTACAACATTTGTCAACTAACTACAACTTAATGAAACAAAAAAGTAGTTAGATGTAGTGTGTCGTAGAAATAAGAACTTCCTATGAGAAAGTATGACTTTCTACATCGGCATCAAACTTTAAAACAAATTGTTAAAGTAATAGGAGTAGTTTCTCATAAAAACTACAACTATATACAACTAACTACAACTTAATAAAACAAAGAAGTAGTCAGTTGCAGTTTGCCGTTCGTTGTAGTAACCACAACTTATTACGAATATTTACAACCATATTAGTCCCTATTGGGTGTACATTTCTGTCATTAGTTGTAGTTAGTTGTAGTAACTTCGACAAGTTTGCAAATTTTCATAGAAAGTTGTAGTTTTTAATTATTGCATCAGCCCGGAATTAGCGTAAAATGTTGTAGAAACTACAACAATCTACAACCATGTTCCAAATTTCGCATTTTTTCATGGAAAGTTGTGGAACTAGCGTAGTTTGGTATAAAAACTTGTAGTTTTAAGATGTTTTGAGACAGTAAGTTGTAGTTTCCACGTAATTATTCGAAGTAGAAAGTTTTTAAAAAAGTGGAGTTTCGGCGTAGAACGTTGTAGAAATTTTTCCCTCTGGGTTGGCACGGGAACAAATTGAAAAATACGAAAAACTACATACTTATCCACTACTACTACTAGTGTTCATACTGCACTATCCTAATAATACTGATACACTTTTCGGTAAAGCCCAAAACAAAGTAAATACAAAAATACAAAAAAAAATTTAAATAAGAAAGGAACTAAAAAAAAACAATAATAAAAAACAAAAAAAATAAAAAATAACAAAAAAACAAAAGAAAAAAATAAAAAACAAAAAAATTAAAAATAACAAAAAAAAAACAAAAAAAAATTAAAAATAACAAAAACATCAAAAAAAAATTTTAAATAACAAAAACAACAAAACAAATTTTTAAAAATGAAAAACAAAAAAAAATACAAATGGAATCAGAAATCCGCCACGTCCTCGATCGTTGGCTCCGAGTTCGGCAAACAGCGGGTATTTATTATATTGGAGTAGGCATCCATAATAATCAATCGACGTTAGTCACTGAAATTAACTGAAGACAATAACTACAATTCATTTTGATTAATGCCTACTTATTAACTTGAAAAAGCCGTCCAAGCCTGAAATAAATTTATTAGACAAATCATTTTTGGTTTAAATGAATTGTTTTGGACGAATTATTTTCAGACGAATTGTTATTAGACGTATTGTTTTTAGACAAATTGTTTTAGACGAATTATTTTTAGACGAATTGTTTTTGACGAATTGTTATTAGACGAATTGTTATTAGACGAATTGTTTTAGACGAATTGTTTTTAGACGAATTGTTTTAGACGAATTGTTTTAGACGAATTGTTTTAGAAGTGTTTGAGAAATCGTTTGAGCGGTTTCTCGGATGGTGGAACGGGTGATAAAAATAAAGTTTCCTCTACACAGGTTTTCATAACAGTAATCTCGTATATTCTTCAAAACAAAAACACTTGAGAACGCAAGGTGGCGATGAGTTGACCGTTGAGCGTGAGAGATACCGAACCGATTGTATTAATAGATTCGCGATTATTTGAGCGTTGAGAATGTCCCGAAATGAATCGAACAGTTGTTATTGAGCTGTCGATTCGATGAGACACACGATAAATGAGAATTTCGAGGTGAGAAGACTGTAAAAGTACGTTAGTAACACGGAGCGACGTGAGCGTTGCGCGATCCAGAAACGGAAGAAGTAAATCGGCCATTGCCACGTGGCAGCATGTCGCGCGCGCGGTGCGCGAAGCGCATGCGTCGGCAGTAGATATTAAGTCGCCGCGAGGTGCTGCCGAGCAGCGGTCACTCAAGCAATTCGCGTGTTTGGAGGGGGATTCTCCAACATTCTCCCCGCCATCAGCAATGGTTTGCTTATGAGTCGTTGCCATGGTCCGGTTGAGAAGTCGGTAGTGGTGAGAGCTTGCTGAGTGGCCGAGTGAGAGTGGTGGTAGCCGTTTTAATGGTCGCCACCCTGGAGAGTCCGTCCTTGCCCTGGTGGAGTTCCATGACTCTGGCGAGTGGCCATTTGCATGGCGGTAGACGCTCATCTGTAAGTAAGACAAGAGAGCCGACCTTAACGGTGTTAGAGGCATGATGCCATTTTGAGATCGATTGTTGTCTCTGCAGATAATGAGCAGACCACTGCGCCCAGAAAGATTGCACTCTTTGTTGAATGAGCTGCCAATGAGCAAGACGAGCAGTGTTGAGATCCAGCAACGAAGGCTCTGGCAAAGTGGTGAGCGCACTCCCAATGAGGAAGTGCCCCGGAGTGAGAGCTGAGACGTCAGATGGGTCGTCGATGAGCGGTTCGAGCGGTCGAGAGTTGAGAATCGCCTCGATCTGAGAGAGCATCGTGGTGAGTTCCTCATAAGTGAGCAACGTGTCTCCCACGGTTCGCCGGAGATGGAACTTGGTGGATTTTACGACGGCTTCCCACTTTCCGCCCATGTGTGGAGCAGCCGGGGGATTGAACCTCCACTGACTGTGATCCTTTGAGATGATCGCTGTGATTACTCGGTGTTCTTCCGAACTCTGATTGAACAGCCGACGTAGAGCTGCGTCTGCACCAACAAAGTTCGTGCCGCAGTCCGAATACATGGTGTGAGGAATTCCCCTTCGGGCAGTGAAGCGCCGATAGGCAGCGATGAACCCATCCGTTGAGTAGTCGCCGACCACCTCCAGGTGGACAGCCGATGTTGAGAAGCACACGAATACGCCGATCCAGCCCTTGTATGTTTTAGAGCCTCGACCTTTGATGTTCTTGACTGTAAGCGGTCCAGCGTAGTCAACGCCCGTGTGTAGAAACGGACGTGAAGGAGTAACTCGCGAGAGAGGTAGTTGGCCCATCAGTTGCTGGGCACGGATCCCCCTCTGACGAGCACACACAACACACCTTAACACGTGCGATTTGACTGGCGCTCGACCTCCGATGATCCAGCATGTTTGCCGGACGTGCGCCAGGGTGAGCTGAGTTCCTCCGTGCAAGGTTCTCTGGTGAGCTTGTTCGATGAGTAGAAGTGAGAGCCTTGCGTGTCGTGGAAGGATCGCAGGATGCTTTCCTTCCGTGGTGAGTGCAGAATGGGTGAGTCTTCCTCCAACTCGAATAACACCTTGCCCGTCGACAAAGGCTGTAAGTCGAGCGAACGGTTGGCTGCTGGGCAACGTCGATCCCGACGTGAGCGTTTTCAATTCCGATGAGAAAAATGCCGATTGAGTGGCCTTGATCCAGAACAACCTGGCCTGCTCCATGTCGTCAGACGGCACGAGAACAATCGGCTGCTCTAGCTCCTTGCGCAATTTCCGAGCGAGTCTGAAACACAAGGCAGTGAGTCGAAACAGTTTGTGAGCAGACGAGACCTGATAAATAAGGTCCCAATGATAATCGACTTTCGGAGCAGCCACGAGAAGTGAGATACCGGGACGAGCCTCATGTGCGCTGAGACTCTCCGGCAGCTGAGGTTGAGCAGGCCATGAGCTTTGCAATTGCGTCATCCATGGTGGTCCCGTCCACCATAGTGAGTGGTCTCTGAGCTGAGCAGTCGATACGCCTCTAGATGCGCAATCCGCAGGATTGCTTGTGCCAGGAACATGGCGCCACTGAGCATCTGGCTTGAGTTCCTGGATTTGCGTGACTCTGTTTCGCACGAAATCCTTCCAGTGAGAAGCGTGAGAGCGTATCCATCTGAGCGTTATGAGCGAGTCCGTCCACAGATGAGTTTCTTCCGTGTCCAGCTTGAGTGTAGCTTGGACGTATTTGGCAAGTTTTGCCAGTAGCAGCGCTGCGGTGAGTTCCAACCTCGGGATAGTGAGCCTTTTGAGCGGTGCGACCTTGGTTTTGGCGCACACCAGAGAAGCCTGAATGCCGGTGGACAGTGAGAACACGGTAATATAAATAACCGCGGACATTGCAAATTGAGATGCGTCAGAGAAGCCATGAATAACAATTTTCGAATTGCTCCATGTGTTGAGCCAACGAGGGAGTGAGATCCTGGCCAGGTTTGAGAGATCTTCCCTGAGCTTGAGCCACCTTCCCGACACGTCCGTCGGCAAGGCGTCGTCCCAATTGACCTTGTGCAGCCACAATTCTTGCAAAAGCATTTTTGCTCGAATCGTGACCGGTGAGATGAACCCCAGAGGGTCAAAGATTTGAGCCACCTCTGAGAGTATGAGTCGCTTCGTGAGCTTACCAGGTTGAGCTGAGATGTTTGAGGAAAACACAAACTTATCCTCGTGAGACGTCCAGTTGATTCCGAGTATCTTGGTCGCGCAATCGTCCAGTGAGATTGATGTTCTTGCTGTGCTCGCCGGTGAGAATTCCTTGAGCAACTCTGGATCGGTTGAGTGCCACTTGGCCAACGGGAAACACCCCGCGTCGCACAAGTTCTTCAGCTGGTGAGCGATCTCAATGAGTTGAGCGGATGAGTCGGCTCCTCCGAATATATCGTCCACGTATCTTCCCTGTGTGAGTGGTGGCAAGGCCAGCGGAAACTGATGACCTTCGTCTTCTGCCAATTGTAGCAACGTCCGAACTGCTAAGAACGGCGCGGCTTTCGTCCCGTACGTCACCGTAGTGAGCTGGTACGGCACCGGGTTGCCGTGGTCGTCGATCCACAAAATTCGTTGCAGATCCCAGTCGTACCGATGTACTCTTATTTGCCGAAACATCTTCGTGATGTCGGTGGCAAAGAGATGCCGATGGAGCCTGATCCAGATGAGAACGTCAGGAATGTTGAGTTGAAGCTTGGCTCCCGTGTGCATGAGATCGTTCACGGAGTAGCCTGAGGTGGTGGCACATGAGCCGTTGAAAACCACCCGCAGCTTCGTTGTTGTGCTGTCCGGCTTGAGAACTCCATGATGCGGCAAATAATAATGAGTGCCGCATTGAGCTGAACTCGTCGACGCCTCGACCATGTGGCCGAGTTGCCTGTACTCCTCCATGAATTGGTGATAGAGGATGCGATAGTCGGCATCCCGCTCGTGTCTTCTGAGCATCTGCCGAAAACAGCGGTGAGCTGCGCCATAAGACTCACCCAGATGAGTGAGTGCCATCTTCATGGGAATACGGACAGTGTATCGTCCAGTTGAGTCTCTTGAGTGAGTTGTGCGAAAATGAGTCTCACATTCCTCTTCGTCTGAAGTGAGCTGGCTTGAGTTATCGGACGGGATCTCTTCCTGTACCCAGAATTGGGTGAGCAATTCTTGAAGAGTAGTATCTTCCCGCTGAGCCGACGCAGTGAGTGAGTGGTACACGTGTGTCTGAGGAACAGACACGGGTCCAAGGACAAGCCAACCGAAAATAGAGAGTTGGGCAATCGGCATCGAATCCGATCCTTTGATAATATTTGGCTTGATAATTTGGCCGTAATAATCGGCTCCGAGTATTACGTCAATTGGCCTCGGTGTGAGAAAGTCCGGGTCCGCGAGTGTGAGATGTTCTAAGTGCGGCCAGCGTTGAGCTGGAATCTCGCAGGACGGCAAGATAGACGTGACAGTCCTCAAAACGTGAGCCTGGACCGGGACTGAGAGTGCCTTGTGAGCTGAGCGTAAAACAAGTTGAGCAATACCTCGTGTTTGAGTTGACTGCAGGCCTCCGATACCGAGGATCGGGATTGTCGACTGCTGTCGTGGAACCTTGAGTTGAGCGATGAGTTGTTCTGAGACGAAAGTTAATTCAGATCCTGGGTCAACCAACAATCGAATTCGTTGAGTAGTCAGTGATGAGTCGACGTGAGCGAGTGCTGTGGCGAGCAGCGTAGAGTGAGATGTGCCTGTAGGCACGGCTGAGTTGACGACCGCACCGAGTTCCTATTGAGGATTCGTCGCGGGCTGAGACGTCTCCGTGTTTCGAATTGAGTGAGCCGAGGGATCGTTCGGCCTTGCTGATGCAGGTGCGCCTTCATGCAGCATCGAATGATGTCGTAAGTTGCACTCCTTGCAACCTTGCTTGGAGCGGCACATCCTCACGTTGTGTCTGCCGAGACAATTATAACAAAGTCTCTTGTCCACGGCTACCTTCTTCCTGTCTGCGATCCCAAGTCCGCGAAACTTAGGGCACATCACCACAAAATGCTCTGCTCCGCACAGATCGCAAGGGTATCGACGAGATGATGTATTCGTTGAGCTGCCTGATTGAGCGGACGTCGGGTGAGCAGCGGCGGAGGCCTGATGAGCAGTCGTTTTCTTGAGAGGCGCCTTGTTTGCGTGAGCTGTCGGAGGGCAAGCCGTTTCGACACGTTCTAGCGCGCGGATGCGCGACGTCAGGAAGACCTCGAGTTGTTCGAATTTCGGATAATCCTGCGACGATCCGAGTGAAGTCTCCCACGCCTCCCTAGTTGAGCGGTCAAGGTTGCGAGAAATGTGGTGCACCAAAATGCATTCCCACATATTCTCGTCTACGCCGAGTGAGCGCAGCGCGGTGTTCGCCTCCGTCACCGTGGTGAGTAGCTTGTTCAACCCCGAGGCGCTCTTGTTAGCCAAGGGAGTTACACTGAACATGGAGTCCAGATGAGATTGTACATGAAGTCTCTTGTTTTCATACCTGGCGGTGAGTACCTTCCAGGACGGCTCCAGAGACGCAGGAGTGAGTGCAAAACTCGCAATGAGATGCGCAGGAGTCCCCTCGAGACATCCCCGAAGATAGTGGAGACGCTCGACATCCGAGAGCGAGGGGCGGTCCAAAATCATACTCTTAAAGAGCTCGGAAAAAGCCGGCCATTCGGCGTACTCACCCCCGAATTTTGGGAGCTTGATGTTCGGCAAGCGTGCCTGAGATGGAGTCTCCTGTTGATGACCGGACGTTGAGATCTCAGCGTCCTTCATGAGCTCGGCTCGTAGCTTCGCCGCTGCACACTTGAAGCTGGAATATGTGCGGCACGTCTGCATATGGATTGAGTTCGTGAAATATTCATGTTTGAGATGAGCCGTCGAACACGAGGCCTCGAGATGTCTGTGTTCCACAATGAACTCCGCGTGTACCGAGTCCATCTGCTCGGACAATGCGGACAGCTGTGTGAGTGAGCAGTTCTGAGATGACTCGGGAAGAGTTCCCGCCAACTCGATGAGCAGCTTTGTGCGTCCAAGCTGCGTGAGCATTTTGAGCTGGATCTCGGCGTTCAGCTTCGATGGTGATGAGCTGCGCGGTGACCTTGAACTACCTCCCTCCTCCCCGCCTGGTACGGTCAGAGTTGGAGTTGGCGCGGTCGAACGCGTGGATGGCGGATCAGGCTGAGCCGTCGCCGTCGCCTTATCCTCCGAATCGGTGAGCTCGTCCTTCATGTTTTGAGGAAAAACGCAAAAATCTGCGAGAAATCCGTTCTCAATGCGACGCGCGAAACCGATGAGCAGTCACAGAGGTTTTTTTCCAAACGAGAACCGAACGACGCGTTAGCAAACGCGCCAAAATCTCTATCGCGGATGAGCACAACACGTATGAGATGAGAAGTCAATTAATTTTCGGCGAACGAACGAGAAACACGCTCGAAGAACACACGAAAAATAATTCTCTATCGCGCAGGAACACGTGGCTCTTGCACGATGAGCAATGTAACGCGCGACACCGATGAGCAGTCACTGAGTTTTTTCCACACGAACGAGAACCGAACGACGCGGTAGTAAACGCGCGAAAATCTCTATCGCGGATGAGCACAACACGTATGAGATGAGAAGTCAATTAATTTTCGGCGAACGAACGAGAAACACGCTCGAAGAACACACGAAAAATAATTCTCTGTCGCGCAGGAACACGTGGCTCTTGCACGATGAGCAATGTAACGCGCGACACCGATGAGCAGTCACTGAGTTTTTTCCACACGAACGAGAACCGAACGACGCGGTAGTAAACGCGCGAAAATCTCTATCGCGGATGAGCACAACACGTATGAGATGAGAAGTCAATTAATTTTCGGCGAACGAACGAGAAACACGCTCGAAGAACACACGAAAAATAATTCTCTGTCGCGCAGGAACACGTGGCTCTTGCACGATGAGCAATGTAACGCGCGACACCGATGAGCAGTCACAGAGTTTTTCCACACGAACGAGAACCGAACGACGCGGTAGTAAACGCGCGAAAATCTCTATCGCGGATGAGCACAACACGTATGAGATGAGAAGTCAATTAATTTTCGGCGAACGAACGAGAAACACGCTCGAAGAACACACGAAAAATAATTCTCTGTCGCGCAGGAACACGTGGCTCTTGCACGATGAGCAATGTAACGCGCGACACCGATGAGCAGTCACAGAGTTTTTCCACACGAACGAGAACCGAACGACGCGGTAGTAAACGCGCGAAACCCGGAATGAGAAGCCAATTGTCACTGTGTGCACAACAGAGACGATGCTCGAACACACTATACAATGCTGAGAAGTCCGTTGAGCTCAACCTAGACACCGACGCTCGTGCGAGGCAGCGAAGCGCGATCGACACACACGAAGGATAATTCGCGCGCGAGCGTAGCGTTGCGCGATCCCAGCACACGCGGTCGATGTAGAGTCCGAGAGTCAGCTGCGTCTCGCGCTCGAGACGCGAAACGCGATCCACGGCGCACGAGTCGATGTGAGACGCGAACACGATTCTCGGCACACGCGGGTGCGAGAGAGAGAAGACGATGAGAAGTCTGAGTGAGACTGTGCGTGCGAGCGAGCCACGAACACACTGCACAGCGCGCACTGTTGAGCTGCCTCGAGAGTCACTGTACACTGTCACAGAAACACTGTAGCCGGGATGTTCCACTATCCGGCTCGAAGGACCAAATGTTTGAGAAATCGTTTGAGCGGTTTCTCGGATGGTGGAACGGGTGATAAAAATAAAGTTTCCTCTACACAGGTTTTCATAACAGTAATCTCGTATATTCTTCAAAACAAAAACACTTGAGAACGCAAGGTGGCGATGAGTTGACCGTTGAGCGTGAGAGATACCGAACCGATTGTATTAATAGATTCGCGATTATTTGAGCGTTGAGAATGTCCCGAAATGAATCGAACAGTTGTTATTGAGCTGTCGATTCGATGAGACACACGATAAATGAGAATTTCGAGGTGAGAAGACTGTAAAAGTACGTTAGTAACACGGAGCGACGTGAGCGTTGCGCGATCCAGAAACGGAAGAAGTAAATCGGCCATTGCCACGTGGCAGCATGTCGCGCGCGCGGTGCGCGAAGCGCATGCGTCGGCAGTAGATATTAAGTCGCCGCGAGGTGCTGCCGAGCAGCGGTCACTCAAGCAATTCGCGTGTTTGGAGGGGGATTCTCCAACAAGAAGAATTGTTATTAGACGAATTGTTATTAGACGAATTGTTTTGGACGAATTGTTTTTAGACGAATTGTTTTAGCGAATTGTTTTAGACGAATTGTTATTAGACGAATTGTTTTAGACGAATTGTTTTAGCCGAATTGTTTTAGACGAATTGTTATTAGACGAATTATTTTTAGATGAATTGTGTTAGACGAATTGTTTTAGACGAAATGTTTTAGACGAATTTTCCGCGGACGGCAAATCAGTCAAATAATATTAAGAATGGAAATTAAATTTTACAATTTTGGTTATGTAACAACTAGATTACTACAGACTAGACTAGAAGTTTTGTAAATTTCATATGCACGTACATAAGTTTACTCTACTATGGTTAATTGAACAGTGAGTATTGTACTAATAATTATTTCACATACCGATTTTGTAAATTGCAACAGTGTGTTCACAATTATTTTATTCTGGTAAATCTAACGAATTGCAATCAATTTGTGTAATTATCATAAATATCAATTTGTGTAATTATCACCACTGCCTCATTGGTTTCAAGACATGAGCATGTTAATCAAGTAGTAAAAAGTTATCCGGATGTTGCATAGGAATTAGTGCCAGAAATGAATTTCTTGTCACTCACCGCGTTGGACGCTCTTCGAATCAAATTGCTGTTCCTTCGTCAGTTATACGGTTTCACTTTCAAATTTAAAACTTTTTTAAATCTTTGACGTTTCAGCAAAATCTCATTTCCTTTGAAAAACAATTGAAATTTGATTCAGATCTACCGCTGGCACGGAAAGGAGCGGGAGCGAAAGGAGCTGGAGCCAGTGTTGCCAATTCAGCGACTTTGTCGCTAGTTTTAGCTAGTTTCAAAGCTCCTCGGCGACTTTTTTTGCGACTTTGCGACATGTCGCGATCTGGCGATTTTTCGGGACTCGTTTAGCGACATCTGGCGAATTTTGTAAATCGTGGCGATTTTCAGAATTCCTTTAGCGACATCTGGCGAATTTCGTAAAATCGAGCTACGGAGAAACTCTTGCCAGTCCTCATTACCGCGTCCAAGATTTTCATGACTCCATGACTCCGTGACTTGTTGGCTTGTCGACTTTCGTAAAATCGAGTATCGAGCTACGGAGAAACTTTTGCCACTTGCCAGTCCTCATTACCGGGTCCAAGATTTTCATGACTCCGGGACTTGTTGACTTGTGTTTTGGCTTAATCGTAAGGGCGAGCTCATACCGTTTTTAATTGTACTGTTAATTTTATAATAACAAAAATATCCAGTGACCGGCCAAACGACCGGAAAAGTACCGGTCATTAAATGCACAAAAAAAACCATTGAAATGAGCCGAACGACCAAGAAAACGACCATTGAAATTATTCTTGATTAGTTGTTTCTTGGTCACGAAAAATCGGAAAATGACTGTCGAAATGACCATTTCAATAATTTGTAACCGGTCATTTTTCCGTGAAGACCGGGAAATGACTATCGAAACGACCAACTAGATAATCAAACTTCAAATAGACATTCAATTTGCATACCAATAAAGGTTTGAATAGCTTAGTTGGTCTAAGGCGCAAAGCAACAGTCAGAAGGTCCCGGGTCCCGATTTCGAATCCTGGCTGTGATCATTTTATTTTTTTTTTTTCGAAATTCGATGAAAAGAGGGGTCATTTTGACGGTAATTTTCCGATTTTTCGTGACCAAGAAACGACTAATCAAGAACAATTTCAATGGTTAATTTCAATGGTCGTTTTCTTCGTCATTTTCGACGTCGCAGGGATTACTTGGGACATATTATGAATAGTTGAGTTTATTTAGCGAAATGTTTGGAGATTTAAAAAAAACATCTAGCGACTTTTTTAGCGAAATTTGAAATATCTAGCGACATTTCAAATTTTTGACGTCAGCGATTTTTAGCTATTTTTTCGAGTAGGGGTAGCGACTTTCAGTGTGACCGAGTTGGCAACACTGGCTGGAGCAGGAGCGGCAAGAGTGGGAGAAGAGAAAGAAGCGGGAGATTCAGGATCGGGAATGGGAGCAGAGGAAGAAGCGGGAGCGGGATCGGTAGGAAAAGGAGCAGGAGGAACGGGAACAACAGTTCCATGAATGGCTCCGGCAGCGCCCACCGCCACTGCAACCGTCGCTGCAACCACGACAGGCGCAGTCCGGGGTCCGTTTATCGCTAATGTATACAATGTTTAAGGATGTTATACAGGTACTGGTAAGTCGTTAAAGAACTGTATGTTGAATATCTTCTCAACGCCCGTTGCTGAGATGCTTTCACAAGTATTTTCGTAGAGCGTTTGAATAGCGCATGCCTCTGGCTCGTGCGACGTTGCCAAGTCAAAACTGCTGTATAACATCCTTAAATATACCGCATTGCTTCATCCGTGAGGAAGCTTATTCGCAACCTTCCACTATAACCAAGTTTATGTTATTTGTTGCAGCGCATAGAAGACACTAACCCGGAAACCAGTGAAGAGAGGCGACGCCGGAGGCGCTGAGAAAAACATTTTAAAAAAACGGGCATCCCTGAAAGATTTAAAAAAATGTAAAGAGGCGATGATGAACGCCGGGATTTTTAAATGATTTAATCTTTTTATTTCATACTTTTATAATAGTTCATACTTTCATGCACACTTTAATAAACTTTAAATAAATAAAAATTATCAAGTACAGCGTATTGCTTTCGCCCTTCCTTTTGTCGCAGTTCTGTTTGTAGGAAAGTACGTTTATCACTCTTGGCTTTCTCAAGAAGCTTTGTTTTGAACAGAACCGAAAGTATATTTCTTTTTTTCACCATCAATTGATTGCTTTCATAATGATAAATCAGTTTTAATCCATAAATACATTTTATAACTATATACACATTTATATTCCTGCACACTTTTGAGAAAGACATTCCTCGTAAATATATAATCATGGTTTTATACAAAAAGTATTTTAAATGCATTTTCATGAAATTTACATTCCTGCTCTCGGCTAAGTTTATTTTTTGCGCAACAATTCACAGCAGCTTTCCAAAGTTGCCAGTGCCTAATGAATTGTCTCCAACTGATTCAGCAATGCCACAGCGTACGGCAGATGCTTCTGTTCGATTAATTTCTCGATAAACTTTCTTATATTTTGTTGTAAATGGGACGATGAGGTGGGAATGATGAGGTTAATTTCTTGAAGAACAACTCCTCCGATATTGGTAATGATAAATTGGTCATCTGAAAGATACAAATAAAAATAAAGAAAATGAGGCTCGAAAAAGTTGAATAAGTTTTTATATAAGAATTGTACGTACTTTGTGCGTTTTCGCTTCGATAGCCCCATTACTCATTAGAATTCAAAACCGTTTTATTCGTCCCTCTTCAATTCACTTTTCACTGTTTGGAATGTAACACTTTCGGTCTATTTTCGGCGCGAGATTTCGAACATCCGAATTCTGACCAGCACGAGAGTGGTTACCACCGATATCCAATCCACGTCAAAGAGCGAAGCTCACCTCGTCCGGGATGCCTGTATTCGAAATTAGTTGGGGAAAAAACACAATTGTAACTCGGAATTAAACACGAACTCGAACACTCTATTTATTCAAGGAATTTATAAACTTTAAATTTTCTTAGTGCAAATAATAACTACAGTTTTTATGAAGACAGTTCCGTCGCGCTCGACTAGTCTCAAGAATTTGACTTCTCTCCGTGTTAACTCTAGGCTCGCGGGCTGCTGGTGGGCCAGGAGTTACGCCCCACGGGCCCACCCTTAGCCAATCAACCCTCAGTTCGACGCGAACGCTTGCTCCCACGCGCGAGACGCTTGCGTCAAGCGTCCGCGTCACCCCCGAGCTAGAAAGTGGCTATTGTTCCTTGGCTGCAATTTGGACACCACATGGCCCACCGTCGAAGTACGGTTGGCCCTTTGGAGTGTCTGGCGACGGAGCTCGCCTTGTACGTTAGAACTAAGGATGTCTCGACTTTCTACAATTTACATTTTACTATCTGTGCGTCTAGCAAAGACGCTCTTTTAAGGGATTCACATTCTGGGCCCATATGAAGGACACTTGAATCGTCACGACTCGACTTAGGAAAGCAGACTCTAGTGCGTTTCTTTATTGTTGTACAAGGAGCGTAGGCAGATTCTTTTATGTCTAGCACGTTTCGTCGCAGCGCGGCATTTCCGCTTGGCGTACGTGGGAAAATACTGGTATATTCGTATATCTAATAATATTTATATATTACAAATAATGTTCATAATGCCGCATTTACAATTAATCATGTTTTATACTTTATCGGTAGTCAGCTCGCCCAAGCCACTATATTTGTCTCTCGCTCTCTCTGCTTTTTCGATTTGAATTTACGCGCCCGGTCTCGCGGGGGTGCTGCGCGTGCGGCGCGCTCGCGGATCGCGTATCAGAATCCGTTACAGGAATGTAACGGATTCCGATACGCGACCCGCGAGCGCGACGCTCGCGCGGCACCTCCGCGAGTCTCAACGCGGTAAAATTCGAACCGACAAAAGCAGAGAGAGAGAGAGACCAATAATAGTGGCTGGGGCGAGCTGACTAGTAGTAATCAATAATTAAGTATTAGGATATTTTAACAATAAGTTTATAATTTACTTAAAATTATACTTAGAAATATACACATATATGCCGAGAGAATCCTGTCCCATTTCAAACGGAAATACCACGCTGCGAGGAACGCGCTGTAACGAGGAATTTGTCTGGTTCTCACGAAATACAAATAAATTTAGTAAAAGTTGAAACGTGTCGATACAAGTGGCGACCATATGAGTCCAAACCCTGAAACTCTCAAAAAAAGCGTTTGCCATACGCATTGTTAAATAATATATTGTAGAAAGTCGAGTATTGCAGCCAGAGACACTCGAAGTGCCAACCGTCCTTCGACGAAGGGCCATGTGGTGTCCAACTGGCTATCTAAAAACTTGGAGAAAGCGCCTTTCAGGGAGACGTGGACGCTCGAACCGAGCGTCTAAGACACTCGTGCGTGGGGGTGAGCGTCCACGCCAAACTGAGGGTTGATTGGCTAAGGGCGTAACCCCTGACCCACGAGCATATCGCGGGCCCCGCGAGATTTTTGGGAGACAGACAGATTCTTACGGGCAGTCGCGCGCGTCGGAACTAGCTCTGTACTTTGTTTCTTTGATTTTTGTATCGTCATTCAAGTTTAACTTTTGTGTTATTTACTTTTAAATAAATACGGAACCTGAGTTGAGTCAACATTTTGAGTTTATTATTTCTATTGACTCCTTTAATTTCCGATTTAGTATTTCATCCCGGACGAGGTGAGCTTCAGCTCTTCAACGTGGAACGGACATCGGTGGTTTCCACTCTCTCGAGCTGGTTGCGTAACATTGTTTTAAATTCTCGCGCTAAATTCGAGCCAGTGCGTTACATAAAAATTTTGGTGACAGCGGTGGGATTCCACAAACTCGTCGCGGGTGAAATAGAGAAATTCGTGTAAAAATTTAAATAATTAGTCCACGCATTATTTTGAAAATTTTCGGACGTTGGAAATTAAAATTGTGATAAATTGCGAATTATAGTGAACGTGTAAAGGTATTCGAACTTTAAAATTTTTGTGACATCACCTCCTTCATTTTAAATCGAACACGCGTGCGGTACTTAGAAGCTTTCATTGCCTTCTGTTCGGGTGGACTGAGTAGCTCGATACGGTGGTTGTGTGGCCGATAAGGAAACTCGTGTGTTCCAACGAGGACGACTAGGACCAGAACGTGAAAGCCATAGCCTTTCCTTGCGGGGTTTCCTCCGTGGTTTACCCAAGAGGACCGAGGGTAGGAAATAAACACCTACCGGGGCTAAGACGGTGCGAGGGCCACGGGTAAATAAACGAGAGGCTCCCCTTGCTCACCGTAGGCGCATCAGAGGACGTGGACACCTGACGAGGAGAACGAGGATAGTGGACACCAACGAGGACGGGACCCAGAGAAGCAGAGGCAAAGGACCATCAACGAAGGACGACAATACCGAAGAGGCTAAATAGTGTTTTATGTGTTGCATTTATAAGTTACTGTGTAATAGATTGTGAAAATGAAAAACTGTACAGTAGTAAAGTGATTTTATAGTTTAAAAGCCACTCATCAGAGAACATCGAATTGGTAAGTCAGCCGCCCTATTTTGTACATTGGTCTCTCTGCTCGTCGCGAAATAACGCGTATATCCACGTACATATATATATATAGATATATTAGATTCGGTTTAAATTCGAAGCGCCATCAGCATGGATCATTTAGATATCGCGCTCGAAACGCCTGTAGAGGAGGTAGTTGTACCCGGGAATCGCTTAATCGAAGGCGTACGCGAAACTGATTCATCGGGAATCGATGTTAGAACGGGTACTGTTAGGGACTCGGGCGAATTACACAATTATGCGCGAACATTAAGCTCCAGCGCGGGAAATTTAATAACGCATTCGTGTGTCACCGAAGGGGGAATGAGCGGACTCCGGAGAGGAGCGACCCTCGCGTCTCGCGGCTCCGAAAATGAGACCCTTAAACACATCCCTTTTAAAGCCGCCCTCGAATTCGTTCCGAAGATGTTCGATGGCTACAATATGCCAGTATCGAAATTTATCCGCGATTGTTTGTTCGCTCACGACTCAATAGACCCGCGCGAAAGAAACCATCTTTTCTGGATGGTTAGGACTAGGGTGGTTGGAAGCGCAGAGAATTCCTTACAGGACCGGGATATTACCACCCTAGACGCGCTATTAAAGCATCTAAAAAAGACTTATACCGAACATAGAAGCGTAAGCCATTTAAATGCTATGCTTGCTATGGTTGCCCAGCGTAACGAGGAATCCGCGTTAGATTACGGCATTCGTGTTAACGAAATTTTAAAAGGAATTATTGAGGCCATTGAGGAAAGAAATCCCGCGGAAATAGCTTACGGGATGATCGTATCTGCTCGCGACACGGCATGCGAAAATTTCGTAATGGGGTTGAAACGGGAAGTGGCTTTGCGAGTACGTTTGGAGCGTCTGAAAACGCTCCAAGACGCTATGAACGTTGCCCGCACAGCCGAGTGGGAAGTCGAGCACGAGGGTAAATTAACTCATACGAATCAACGTAGCGATTCCGCTAACACGCTCGCAGATCCGAAGCCCCCGCGAAATTCGACATATAACCGTTTCGTACCCTACCGCGGGAACGCACGCGCGAGAATCATCTCTAACCAACGTAACTACGAATCCATTCATGACAATACTGCTAGCATAGGACGAGGTCGCGGCAGGGTGCACTTCAACAGAGGTGGACAAAGCCGTTCAGTCCAGGGTAACCGATATATCGGGGCACCCAATGCCTGCGCTAACTGCGGCGAGGTCGGCCATCATGAACGGGGCTGTTTGAGACCGACGAGGGTTCAAACAGTAACGTGTTTTAATTGCCAGCAGGTAGGACACTACGCTAGGGACTGCACCGGTACCCAACGACAAAGTCCTTCAATAATATGCTTTAAATGTGGCGTAGAAGGGCACCTCGCTAAAGATTGCCGTAACCCTGTGAACAAGGATAGTAGGAAAATTTGTAAATTTTGCAAGAAACCCGGTCACGTATATAACGAATGTAGGTCACGACTCGCACAAGCCGCCCACCAAACACAGATCGTAAATGTTATATAACTTTTAGGTCTCAAAAAAACATAACGTAGATATATAACAACGACGTCTCTAAGATATCCTGTTCTAGTAACAAAAACATTCAAGTCTGATACAAAATTCTGTTGGAACAGAATATAATAGTTATGAAACCATTCTGTAACAAGGTTTAGGTAAAATTCGTTACCAGGAATTGATAGAAATGTGATATAACGCTGGTACACAGATATTATCTATTTTTGTTATGTTTTATTTACATATTATTTATATCTAAAATAAGCTTAGATTTTACGAAACCCGACAATAGAGAAAGCACAGGCGCGAGTCGAATCGCGCATGCGCGTGTGTGCAATTGTACCGGCAGAAAAGGTGCATCGTGACGTGAGACGCCTGAAAGTGGCAAAGTGCATCAAGGCCGGTTAATAGAAAGAACATCAGGTACGTAGTTATTTATTACAAGTATTTTTATAGTTATAAAGTGATATTAACTGCGTGCATGATTTTATGCAGTTTTGAGTACTTGCGACAAAATTTAGTTGAAAGAAACGCCGGGCTTTTTGTAGGTTAGGGTCGCTGCTCCTGCTGTTTTTCTTTTTACTTTTTCTTTGTGTTTCACAGTATTCCGGCATTTTAAATATGCCAAAAGACATAGGAACTTTATCTCAAAGGAGGCAAGACCAGCTTATTAACCTGCAAATTGCCCGGTTTCAATGCTGCTCGCAATCTCCGAGGAAGTCAAGTCGCAATTTGTAAGTATCCCGATCGTAAACAATTATTGCAATATTTTGACGGCTGGTGTAATTTGTTATTTTTCTTTATGTTTACTAGAAAGCGTTTATCCTGAGAATTAACGGAAAGACTCCAAAAGAGATGATTGACCGGGTTTTCGTCAGAGTTTTTTCGACTTTTGTGGCAAGCACAGTCACGTGGAAAGGCGTAGGACACCACTTCGGGATTTATGATCTGTCGATAGTCGAGATTATCAAAGGTAATTCGCTTTTTAAATTTGATTGAAATTAACATTTTTTATACATCCATCTTTTTTTACTTCGAGATTAAATGAAGAACATGTGTATTTGCAGATTCAGTGTGTGACCATTTTTGCGACTATTCGGAAGCGTCTTTTGAAGACACAGCCAAGGAGTGGGTAAGGCTGGGGAAGCAAAGGAGAGAACGGGAAGAAAAAGCTTCGGCGAAGAAGAGCCACGAAAAAAAGATCGGTCAGCCTTAAAATTTGGAAATGTTGCGTTTTAAAGTAATATTCTCTGTGTGCACGTTACACTGAGAAAATAAATTTCTTGGCTCAACAAAAACAGTGGTCACTGGCTGTCAAGTAAATTATTTTGTCAGCTCAACAATATTTTTGCTTACCTCAATCATCTAGTCTGTTAAATAGAGAATCTGTAAAAAAAAAAACAAACTAAAAATGTCGTTGCCCTAACTATAAACATTTATTTGACAGCCGGTGACCGTTGGATTTAGTTGATCCAACTATTTCCTTTCTCAATGTAACTGGTATCGCCGGCGTAGCGACTGGTGGCGACTTTTATCATTTCTTGTGTCCTGCCGTAGCATAGGTTTATATGGACCCGAAGTTCTTTTATATTCTCTTTTTTAATAAATCTACGACGTGTAAGAGTGAAAAATGAAATATTTATTACAACTTCACGAGTTATAATTTTCGAAGTGATTTATGCATATAATTCCCTTATTTAATTATTCACCTACCTGACTTTTCACTCTTACATATGTAGTGTGCCGTATTTTTCGTGAGCATAATCGGTAACCAATAAAATCAAATTTTATTCGGTAACTACATCACGATACTGTCACCTTCGGCCGTCCACTCTCGTTCGCGCATCCGCAAACCCGGTGGGCGCCAGTTAATTTTTGTTTCACCGGTATTAACTAACCGGTATGCCCGAGGAATCGAGTTGATCAGGCTCGACTCCAACCAGATCGAAAGTTCGGAGCAAAAACTCACGATCGAGAACAAAATCAAAGAAGACGGTAGCTTAGTTAATTTTTGGGGTCGCGTAAAATTAACAAACGCAACTGGATGCGCTTGCGAGAACGAACGGTTGCGGAAATGCACGGCCGCTCAGACTGCTAGGTTGTGGTAGAGAGGGTCGATTTATGACCCAGTAAATAGCTTTCTTGGAACGAGATCTTTAATCGAAAATATTCGATTAAATTAATTAAAATGCGAGAACAACTCACCCAAAATTATTGCTGCTAATTCCGGGGAACGATAACAAAATCCCAGAGGAATTACGAGAACACAGTGCACTCACGGCACTGAATAAAGTACGGGAACTTTAGTTTTATTCAATCGAATAAAACTCACGAAAACGAGAGCGTATAGCGTACGATGTACGCTGGCCACAGAGCGCGAGAACTACGCGAAAGACGCGCGCGCGAACGACAGAAAAACTGTCAACACGGGAGCGCTTAGTTAGACTCGAGGCACCTCGGCGGTGTCCCGAGCTAGACTGATTGTCTCCAACAATCATCGAAATCTCGTCATAATAATTATTAATCCCTCCCAAAATCCCTTACTCGAGAACTACTGCCCTCTCCCTCGAATCACCTCGTAACTATATCGGGAACGCAAATCATGCCGGTAACATTTTCGAAATCTATACAATTGCCTCCCTTAATGCTTCGCGCGAAAACGGGCCTTCTCAGCACACCTATGCACTATACTGCAACAGGATGCTCCATCCTTTGCAAACAACCAACAAAACTCCACCCGTTCTCTAGCGCAATACATTTTCTCAATAGGGCGCCGGATTTACACCGGTCTACAACTAATCGCAAGACTCGTTCGGTGACTCTTGTCTGCCGGGCTGCTCGTTTCTTTGAGCTCTCATCCTCGCGACAGATTTGAGTGCACCGATCTACCGAAACTTAACAACAAAAATAACAAAACCTAAGAATTACAATTCTTAGCTAAACCGAGAACGTAAATTCGAGAGAAAGCAGCTCGAAAACGCTGAAAAATAGCAAGTAACGATAACACAAGCCCTTGTGATCGTGATTTCCAAAAAATCACGTCACAGTAGTTGGTAAATTATAAAATAAGATATAAAATAACTTCGGGTCCATTTAAACCTATGTTACAGTAGAGCGGTTAAAAAAAAGTTTAATTTTTTGGTTGAGCTGCTCATCGAAGTTATTGTTTATTGTCACAAAATAGAGATTTAAGAAGAAGGGCGAGCCTCAAATCTCTGTTTTGCTACTGCCTCGTGCTTTTTTTTTAATTGTAAAAATTTCATTTTTTTTTTGTTATTTTTTGAAGTTCAAGAACAATTATTTGTCAAGCTCGTCGCTTGACATTTTTTCAAAAATTCAAAATCGCCAAAATGTCCAATTTTTCAGAAGCTCGTTGCGCCAAACCGCATGGGATGTTTGTTGTTCAATAGCAAAAAAAAATACTTGTGCACTCCCAACACGATGAGGTTTTTTTAGTACTGTTTCATCGTTATTAAAAACTTTCAAATTTAATCCTGAAAATACCGAAATTATTTATTTTGGCGCACTCATCTAGAATCTGTTTCCAAATAACAACAAAATTTGCAACTAGACGTAGTTTTTGCATAACTTATTTTGTCGTTATTTGGGCAAAGATTGTAGATGAGCGTGCCAACACAAAAAAAAATGCAGTATTATCAGAATAAAATTTGCAATATTTTAATTTCGATGAAGCAGTACTAAAAAAAATCTCATCGTCTTGGGGGTGCACAAGAATTTTTGTTTCCTATTAAGCAACGAACACACCATGAGGTTTGGCACTGCGAGCTTTTAAAAAAATTGCAAATTTTGAGATTGAAATTTTTTTTTTAAATTTCTAGCGACGAGTGGCAGTGCTAAATATTTTTTTACAGTGATTTCTTGAACCGCCCTAAAGTTACAGTCGGACACAAGAGATGCTAAGAGTCGCCACCGTGATAGCTACACTCGGTTATCCCTACGAGTCGTCGTTATTTAAAGTCGAGTTATTTAAGTTTCCATTACGGAGTTGAATGTTATCATTTTCATTTCACATTCATTAAGTTCTGTTATTTTCTTTTTCTAAGTTTTATTACATTAAGATTTCTTGAACCGCCCTAAAGTTATAGTCGGACTCAAGAGACGCTAAGAGTCGCCACCGTGATAGCTACACTCGGTTATCCCCACGAGTCGTCGTTATTTAAAGTCGAGTTATTTAAGTTTCCATTACGGAGTTGAATGTTATCACTTTCATTTCACATTCTCATTAAGTTCTGTTATTTTCTTTTTCTAAGTTTTATTACATTAAGATTTCTTAAACCGCCCTAAAGCTATAGTCGGACTCAAGAGATGCTAAGAGTCGCCACCGTGATAGCTACACTCGGTTATCCCCACGAGTCGTCGTTATTTAAAGTCGAGTTATTTAAGTTTCCATTACGGAGTTGAATGTTATTACTTTCATTTCACATTCATTAAGTTCTGTTATTTTCTTTTTCTAAGTTTTATTACATTAAAGTTTATGTACGTTTATACTATTATGTAATTCTCATAAATAAATGAAGTTAAAAATATTATTGTGTATTGAATTTAAAAAGTGCAATTTCACACGGAGAGAAGAATATAGGGATAATCTCTCGACTAGCATAGCAATCGATTAATATTCCGGAGTCTGGCGATTTGCGCCGTAATTTGCTGGGCCTTTCCTCTATTTTTGAGGTTATAACATCATAAGTATATCATCAGTCGCCAGAATCCGGAATATTAATCGATTGCTATGCTGAGTCGAGAGTTTATCCCTATATTCTTCTCTCCGTGTACGGTTTTATTATAGTATTATTATGTGTTATGTAGATGTTACGTACACAATATGAAATCTGAAGCTAGGATTTTATACCCTAAATGACGGAATCATTCTGTAACAATAATCAAAATTGTTACATAAATATTATATTATGTTACATAAATGAGACGTCAATTTTTATGTATCCTGGGACCTAATGGAGCGAGAAATAATTTAGCACTGGTACGTCACGAGTGATCTTATCTTTACGTAACGTGTTATTTTGTGTTATATAAATAATACATAAATGTTATGAATCTGTGTTTGGTGGGCGAGGCCGGTCGAAGGGAGAAAGAGTGCCATTTAAACGAGTAAGTAGCTCGGCAGAATGGTGCGACGCCAAGCTCGATAAAGATAGCGCACCAATTAAAAGGGTAATATTGAAATTAAAAATAGAGGGTAAAGAGAAATCGCCGATTGTATCAATTAGTAGCAAAAATTTGAAGAAATGTTCTGGAAAATTCGTTGTAGACACGGGTACAGAGTTAAATATAATCAAAAGGAAAGGTTTAAATTCCGGTAATACTATTAACTCCGAAGTTAAATATCACATATTTGGTATCAACAAGCTCGGTGTAAAATCCTTGGGAGAAGTACTAATAACAATAAAGGGGCAAGATTATCCATTTCAAATAGTACCTAATGATTTTCCAATCGAACACAACGGTTTACTTGGCATGCCTTTCTTAAAACGTAAGAAAATAATCCACGACCTCGGTGAATTTCCCTTCGACTCAGCCCTTCGATGCGTAACATTAAAATTAGCCGCGCGAACAAAACAACTCGTGACATTACCCGTAATAAACCCAAATATGACGGAGGGTCTATTGCCGCTCATTTCTACAGGACCCGGCATCTTTCTGGGTGAAGTGCTAGTAAGTCCCAGAAATGGTGTGGTAAAGGCCTTCTGCATAAACACCACTACACAAGACATCGAACTTGTAATACCCCCGGTCGAATTAGAAGAATACAGCATCGTAAAACCTGCTGCTCGAACCGCGAAAACAGTAACCCCCAACGTCAAGCCCTCGGACGCGATCGAAAAGCGCTTGACGGAGTTGCTACCTGCTCTATGCATTGACGACCTGAATGAGGAGGAGAAAGCCGAAATTCTTGCCTCGTTGCGGAAATACTCCTTTCAATTTCATCTACCCAACGACAGATTAGCGAGCACCCCAGTTTTAAAACATAAAATAACGACAACAGACGATAGGCCGGTAAACGTAAAATCGTATCGCTACCCTATGCTACACAAGGACGTGATTTTAGAACAAACGGCAGATCTTATTAAAAACGGGACTATCTCACCCACGGATTCCGCGTATAACTCTCCAGTATGGGTCGTTCCCAAAAAGGCCGATTCCAAGGGAAACAAACGTTGGCGTATGGTAATTGATTACCGCGCGCTTAACGAAAAAACAATTGGAGATGCGTACCCGCTTCCAAACATTACAGATATCCTTGACGAATTAGGCGGAGCAAAATATTTCACAGTACTAGATCTCGCGTCCGGGTTCCACCAGATTGAGGTTGATTCTGCAGATCGACACAAAACCGTATTTTCGACCCCTTACGGACATTTCGAATTTAATAGAATGCCTTTCGGATTAAAAAATGCCCGCGCGACTTTCCAGAGACTTATGGACAAAGTACTATCGGGACTACAAGGAGTAGAACTTTTCGTTTATATGGATGACATTGTCATCTACGCTCGCTCCCTTAAAGAACACAAAAGTAAGCTGGAGAAATTGTTAGGTAGGCTCAAAACGGCAGGTCTAGTGCTACAACTGGAGAAATGCAAATTTCTGCGTAAAGAGATAGGCTACCTGGGACACGTGATTACTGAGAACGGCGTGAAACCCGACCCTAAAAAGGTGGAAGCAGTTCACCTGTTTCCTCAACCAAAGGGTCGGAAGAACGTAAAGCAATTCTTAGGTCTAGCCGGTTATTACCGCCGCTTTGTACCAGAATTTGCTGCAATCAGTAAGCCACTTACACTATTATTAAAAAAGAACACTCCCTTTGTCTGGAATGCCGCGGCAGATGACGCGTTTAAAAGATTAAAAGATATCCTTTGCGCCGAACCCCTTCTACAATACCCCGACTTTACGCGACAATTCGTAGTTACTACCGATGCGTCTGATTTCGCGCTCGGAGCGATCCTCAGCCAAGGACCCATAGGTAAAGATCTCCCTATCGCTTACGCGTCGCGTACTTTGACCCGTGCCGAATTAAATTACACGACAACCGAAAAAGAATTATTAGCAATAGTGTTCGCCGTTGCTCATTTTAGGCCCTACCTATATGGCAGAAAATTCACCCTCGTAACCGACCACCGTTCCCTGACCTGGTTACATAATCTGAAGGACCCAACTATAAGCTCTCGGCTTGCACGGTGGAAAATAAAATTGCAAGAATACGAGCATGAAATTCAGTATAAACCGGGAAAAGTAAATGCCAATGCAGACGCTCTCTCTCGAAATCCTACAGACAAACTAACACCTGTCCTCGAAGCAAATGGCGGCCGCCAGGTTCTGAGTGTGCATACTCAATTACCTGACGACGGTTATTCGGCGGAAAAGGATAATCCTTATTACGAATACCCTATCGAGAGAGTTTTTCTAAGCAGATTCGGTAACGTTGAGTCAGCGTGTTATACAGAGAGCAATGACAGTGACATTGAAACTGACGGAAATGACGGAAACAATATTGAACAGACAGATGTGATCGGAGCAATGGGAAAAGTATTAAGAGAGAGTGGCGAATCCACTGTAAGAAAAGAAAAATGTACGGTCGACAAAGGGCGGGAGTGCGATACTGCCTGCCCTGAGTCGCCGGGCCATACCGTGCAGTGGCTCAAAACCGCTCGACACGAGGCCGAGATAGTGAGTGTAGCTGATCCTTGTCGAGGGTGCAATCCCGCTCGTCATGAGGTCAAGTTTGTTTTGGTAGCCGAACCTTGTCGATGGTGCAATCCCATACGATCCAAGGCAGAGGTGAGAAGTACGGTCGACAAAGGGCGGGAGTGCGATACTGCCTGCCCTGAGTCGCCGGGCCATACCGTGCAGTGGCTCAAAACCGCTCGGCACGAGGCCGAGGAAGTTAAAAGATATAAAAGTGCTCTGAACGAACTTGCCATTGCGGATAACTTCATTTGTTATTTTGGTTGCCCAGAATCCATACAAACTGATCAAGGGAGTCAGTTTCTCAGCAATATCATGAGCACTTTTGCGACAATATTTAAAATTCGACAATACAAGTCAACTGCCTTCCATCCTCAATCACTGGGTGCGCTCGAAAGAAGTCACCATACATTTATCGAGTATTTGCGTCACTATTGTGAAAAGAGCAACTGGGATCTCTGGTTATCTTACAGTATCTTTTCATTCAATACGTCGGTCCATGAATCCACAGGAGTAACACCCCATGAAGTTGTTTTTGGACGAAAAGCTCGCTTGCCTTCCGAATTTGCAGACGAAAAAGTTCCGCGCACCTTCATACAGATAGTCGACGAAACATTGAATAGACTTATCGAAACCGAATCCATGGTAGTAGCCCGCTTAGAAGCAGCAAAGCGCCGATGCAAAAAATTCTATGATAGGAAATTAAACGAGCGAAATTTCGAGGTAGGTCAAAGCGTTTATTTGTTGAAAGAACCGCGAAACGATAAATTCGAAGATCATTATACCGGGCCGTATATTATAAACAAAATTCTAAACGATTTGAACGTCGAATTACAAACCGGACCGAATAGCGTAAAAATCGTCCATATTAACAAATTAAAACACGCCTTCCTACGATTCGAAAATCCGTAACGATCAACTCAAGATAGATCTCGAAAAGCCGCTTCATATGAAGCGCCTTTTTGTTTAAGGGGGAAAGTGTAACGGATTCCGATACGCGACCCGCGAGCGCGACGCTCGCGCGGCACCTCCGCGAGTCTCAACGCGGTAAAATTCGAACCGACAAAAGCAGAGAGAGAGAGAGACCAATAATAGTGGCTGGGGCGAGCTGACTAGTAGTAATCAATAATTAAGTATTAGGATATTTTAACAATAAGTTTATAATTTACTTAAAATTATACTTAGAAATATACACATATATGCCGAGAGAATCCTGTCCCATTTCAAACGGAAATACCACGCTGCGAGGAACGCGCTGTAACGAGGAATTTGTCTGGTTCTCACGAAATACAAATAAATTTAGTAAAAGTTGAAACGTGTCGATACAAGTGGCGACCATATGAGTCCAAACCCTGAAACTCTCAAAAAAAGCGTTTGCCATACGCATTGTTAAATAATATATTGTAGAAAGTCGAGTATTGCAGCCAGAGACACTCGAAGTGCCAACCGTCCTTCGACGAAGGGCCATGTGGTGTCCAACTGGCTATCTAAAAACTTGGAGAAAGCGCCTTTCAGGGAGACGTGGACGCTCGAACCGAGCGTCTAAGACACTCGTGCGTGGGGGTGAGCGTCCACGCCAAACTGAGGGTTGATTGGCTAAGGGCGTAACCCCTGACCCACGAGTATATCGCAGGCCCCGCGAGATTTTTGGGAGACAGACAGATTCTTACGGGCAGTCGCGCGCGTCGGAACTAGCTCTGTACTTTGTTTCTTTGATTTTTGTATCGTCATTCAAGTTTAACTTTTGTGTTATTTGCTTTTAAATAAATACGGAACCTGAGTTGAGTCAACATTTTGAGTTTATTATTTCTATTGACTCCTTTAATTTCCGATTTAGTATTTCATCCCGGACGAGGTGAGCTTCAGCTCTTCAACGTGGAATGGACATCGGTGGTTTCCACTCTCTCGAGCTGGTTGCGTAACATTGTTTTAAATTCTCGCGCTAAATTCGAGCCAGTGCGTTACAGGAAGATGACGTCGGCGCCACCTGTGTCCTAATTAGGAAACTTTATTCGGGCTCTTCTTGACCGACTCTGATCGACTCTGAATCTTTTATATCTTACCAAACATGTAACGCTTTCGGTCTATTTTCGGCGCGAGAATTCGAACATCCGAATTCTGACCAGCACGAGAGTGGTTACCACCGATGTCCAATCCACGTCGAAGAGCGAAGCTCACCTCGTCCGGGATGACCTGTATTCGAAATTAGTTGGTGAAGAAACACAATTGTAACTCGAAATTAAACACGAACTCGAACACTATTTATTCAAAGGAATTTATAAACTTTAATTTATCTTAGTGCAAAATAATAACTACAGTTTTCTCGAAGACAGTTCCGTCGCGCTCGACTAGACTCAAGAATCTGCCGTCTCTCCGCGTTAACTCTAGGCTCGCGGGCCTCGCGGTCTGCTGGTGGGCCAGGAGTTACGCCCCACGGGCCCACCCTTAGCCAATCAACTCTCAGTTCGACGCGAACGCTTGCTCCCACGCGCGAGCTTGCGAGACGCTTGCGTCAAGCGTCCGCGTCACCCCCGAGCTAGAAAGTGGCTATTGTTCCTTGGCTGCAATTTGGACACCACATGGCCCACCGTCGAAGTACGGTTGGCCCTTTGGAGTGTCTGGCGACGGAGCTCGCCTTGTACGTTGAAACTAAGGATGTCTCGGCTTTCTACAATTTACATTTTACTATCTGTGCGTCTAGCAAAGACGCTCTTTTAAGGGATTCACATTGTTTTGTGGGTCGAGAAATTTCCGTGTTGAAATTTCTCGATGTTTCCTTTCGTTATTAAATGTACTTCTTAAATTAAAATGAATGGGAAATCTTGTAATTGTTTAATTGGAGTTCTATTTTTTTATTGTGAATTGAGAGGGGAAAGCCTTTCACGGCATAAAACCCCTCTCGAAGGAAATTATACAGGAAGGGTTATTTGAGGAGAATTAATGGAGGTGAGGATAATGAGAATGTATGTGTGTGTAAATCGTGATAAGGAGATTGTCTCCTGGGGGTCTTGTGACCGCGTTTTATGGAATTGTTTCCAACGGATTCGTACGAATCGCGTAAGTGGTCGTGGTGCTGGACCACACGGATTGTGAATCGCCTTTTTTATCGCGATGTTAGCCTACGGCGGATCACGAAATCAAACTCGCGGACGTGCACGTCATTTACGATGGAACATACAAAAAAAACCCTTTTTCTTTAAGAAGAAACCGTTAGCTCGTTGTAACACGCGTGTCTTGCTTGAATTCTAAACGAAGACTGCTCGTTAGTAACGTGATACAAACAAAAGTTTCCTATCAACCGACAAACAAAAACCATCGCCTACTTCCGCGCGCTCTCCATCGGAAGCGGACGGCGCTATGCGCGGCATACTTTACTTCCGATGGAACACACATTCTGGGCCCATATGAAGGACACTTGAATCGTCACGACTCGACTTAGGAAAGCAGACTCTAGTGCGTTTCTTTATAGCGGTACAAGGAGCGTAGGCAGATTCTTTTATGTCTAGTACGTTTCTTCGCAGCGCGGCATTTCCGCTTGGCGTACGTGGGAAAATGCTGGAATATTCGTACATCTAATAATATTTATATATTACAAATAATGTTCATAATGCCGCATTTACAATTAATCATGCTTTATACTTTATCAGTAGTCAGCTCGCCCAAGCCACTGTATTTGTCTCTCGTTCTCTCTGCTTTTTCGATTTTGAATTTACGCGCCCGGTCTCGCGGAGGTGCTGCGCGTGCGGCGCGCTTGCGGATCGCGTATCAGAATCCGTTACAAACACGCGATGCTGTCAGACCCTAGCGGTCATTTTGATTTCGGGAGGTTTAGTAATATACGATTTTTTTCATTCATTGTACGTTTTCACCAAATATTCGAATGTACGTCCACTCGTTTATGTTGATATTACAATTGCGTACAATTTGAAGCATGTGTGTAGCGTATTAACGTTTGGTGTTGCCCGGTGGTTTTTTGGGACCACATATGGATTTTATTCCAATTTTTTTGCGTTTTCGAGTGTGCCAGAGCTCATAAACGAGAAATATAGCGATTGAAACGATGCCGAATGGATATTTTTGTGAAAATTTGAGATCAAATCTTGTTCGAAACCGACATGACATTGACCTTTTATGGTGTTTCCCGGTGGTTTTTTGGGACCACATACGGATTTTATTCCAATTTTTTGCGTTTTCGAGTGTGCCAGACCTCATAAACGAGAAATATAGCAATTGAACCGATGACGAATGGATATTTTAGTAAAAATGTATGCTGAAAGTGCGTTCGAAACTGACATAACATGTGTTCGAAAACGACACGACATCAACCTTTTTTGGTGTTGTAGGTGGTTTTTTGGTACCACATACGGATATTATGAAACTTTTTGAGTTTTTGAGTGTGAACGATATCACAAACGAGGAATTTATAAATATTTAATTTATATATATTGTAACCGGGAAATTACTCTCCGGCACCTTCGTCCTATTCCCCCGGACTGTCTCCCAGGGCGCCAGCCGCCTAGAGACGGCCCTAAAAAAATTGACTCGATTTGACTCGATAGCTAGCTTAATTCGACAGCGGGAGAATTGACGGCACAAGCCACTAGCTCAGGTTCTACGGTAGAGGGGCGGGGCCGACACGCACAACAAACAAAAAAAATAACTCGGTAATCAAATTTAATATAACAGAGTAGAGTTTATTAATTTGAAAAAGTATTTGGTTTGAGACCGTTTCGGAAGTGAAATAGAAACCGGGAAAAAAATAGGTTGAATGCGATATACAATGGTAGATTACGAGAATAAAAAAAAAAAGGTGGAATATAAAGCAAAAAGTTTAAATTTCGGTAAATCAGCGGTAAATATTGCGATAAATTGACGGTGAATAAGACAACTAATTCCCAGTTCTCGGGATCTCGACAACTTCGATGACTTTCTCAATTACTGAGATCCAAGCAAAATTATAATTATTAATGAGATCGAATACATAAAAAGTAGCGAACAACGCGCAGAATCTCTTACTTTCTAATTCTAAATTAACTTAGGCTAGTAATAAACTGACGCAAAAGACACTGAAAAATACTCTCGATCGCGTCCTTCACTCTAAAGCATCGGCTGAGAAATTAACAATACAGGCGTTTCGCTCACGTGGGACCAATCTCCCAACACGACAGCACGAAAATCGATCGAGAGGCTACTAACTAACTCACTGAACGAAAGAACTTTTCTTTCGGTTTTCCCGAAAATTCGGCTTAGGATGGCGGTACTAAAACACCGGTTTTCTCAGCCTACGGCTGAGCCCGGTACGACAGCACGATAATTTCGAGAAAAACTAACTAAGTTTCCTCATAAATTCCCTAAATTGCACAAAAAAATCAGTCTTATTTTGGTCCACAAATTCTTCACCATCCAACAAACACAAAGCAAAAAAAAAGGACGAAACGCCTTCTAGTCGGTCGCCGCACGCACACGCTGCTCGAAATATTCAGAAATAATTTGCCTTTGCGATACTTCAATGAAAAAGGTCGGCCGATAGCTCTTCTTGGTGAGAATATTTCGACAGCCACGATAATTTCGGTAACACAATAACCATTACGCTTATCCAAAAAAATTATACAAAATTTACGGCTCAAAGATCAATACAACAAACCGATATTCGGCGAAATAGAATTAGAACGGTAAACAAATAGATAACGGAGAAATATGCGACAGAGAATATAAGTGATAGAAATAGAAATAGAAATAGAATTAGACGAAAAACGAAATAGAAATAGACGAAGTAGAAATAGACCCTTCGCGACAGCCTCCTCTCTTCCAGGGCCTAAACTACGGCGAGTAATTTACTCGCGAAAAATTCACTTAATAATTTAGTATAAATTAACTCACAGCTTCCAGATCCGACAAAACTGACTCCCGGGATACGGGTACTCACGTCCTCACTGGCACTAGTCCTCACGATAATTTTTCGACCTCTCTCCGGTGGATCGGCCGCTACTCTCAGCCCAACGATAAGTTCCTGAAGCTCCGAGACACGTCCGCGGTCGATCGAGGCTAATCACGAAGTTCTCGATGATCCTTAGCTTTTCGAAAACTGGAGCGAATGATCCCCACTTTAAGTCCTCGATCGCCGAAAATTTCCGACGCGTGCCGACAGCTTCCCTCACTTCTTAATTGTCGTCTCCTTACTGCTCCTCACCGCTGTCCCTCATAAACAAAGTGTTGTCGATTTCTCCACACCCCGACAGCGAAAGAAATTTTGCCAATGATTAATGTTGTGGATGATTTTTAATCACGGCCAGCGGTTACATTAAATGTTGATTTTTCCTCGCTGCAATTGGTTCATGTTATTGCTGAGGTTGAACCGCTGGAAAACTCGCGTGATTAATTTTTGGTAGCCTGATTTAATTCGTGGGGTGTCCGAGAATTTTCGACAGCGTTACATGGCCCCGCCTCAGCCTGCGGTGCGGTGAATCCCGTATACCGGCCAACGCTAACTCGCATGGAAAAACTCGTGGGCCTCTCGGGTGGTGGAGGTGCCGCCTCATGGCTCGAGTACGCCAAAAGGTAGATGTCCATCGAGGGGATGACGTCCATAAATTCCAACGGAATTCAGGGGCTGCTCCGGGGCATTTAAATTTCGTCCCACCAAGCAATCGGTGCCTCATCTTTTCCTCAAAAGTTGGCGGTTAAAAATATTGGAGGTCCATTGCTCTAATCGGGCAGAGCGGGCACGACGGTGGTAAGATTCCAGTCGTCCGTGGCCCTCTGTCTCAAGTTGTGCATTTCGTCGACGAGGTGAACGATCTCGTCGGGAACTGAAACCTTCAGTTGGCGTCCACTCCGCGTGAAGGTGAGGTCTAACTGCACACCCCTCGGTTCCTCACTTCCTTAGGGCTAACGCATGTCCTTGGGACCAAGACAGCCTGACGACAGCGGATAAAGATGACAGCCTCAAAATACCAAAGTCCACCGGTGGTCGCGTTCTTGAAGGGGCCAGTGAGGTCGGAGTTTACACAAATAATACAAACTTAACCTAACAAACTTACATTTAACGAGAGAAGTTATTCTAAACCTAACTTAATCCTAATTTTTGCCCTGGAGAGAGCTCGACAGCGGACGGTATGCGAAATTGTAGCCTTAGGGCTTCCGACAGCAGCAGTAACGCGGTGCGCAAAAAGCACCACGTTACAATATATATATATATATATATATATATTGTGAGGAATTTCCCTACTGGGACTCACAACCCCGGCTCTTCATCCTCAGCCACGACCCCGCAACTCGAAACCATGCTCAATATAAAATACAAGATACCTCAAAATCTAAAACGTAAAGTTAGCTTAATTGTGGGACCATCCCACCGACAACTGGACGCCAGGTATCGAAATACCGCCGAATCACTTCGACTTATATTGTCGTCGGTGCGATAGATTCCTATGCGTGGTCGAGCGAGGATGCGGTGAAAAGCCACAAGGCACACGACTAACTCAGGCTCCGCGAGCTGATATATGGTAGAGGGGCTGGTCGAAAATAAGTGAGGTGACAAAATTGATAATTTCAGGGAACTGTTCGGTTTATTATAATTTCCCCGGGCTGCACTCGATGGTACTCGAGGCGCAAACTCGTTTATAATTTTGATGAACGTTTCTAAGTAACATACGATCGCGGGGACGCGATATAATCTAAAGAAAAGAAGCGACGCGAACAATCGTTAACCTTTGCTTAGCAAGACGAGAGATCTCGACTAAGATAATTGCGAAGTATAGGAATAATCATGATCATGAAAAACCATCGGAGGTAGCATAAAGTGCAAGGGCAATTATTGATGACAACCATGTGAATCGCGAAGTACAAAATTTAATGATAATAATAATAATAGATCCGAGGTAGCCAAAAGGTCAAAGGAATTAATAATTTTAACAATGAGGATCGCGAAGTATAAAAATAATAGTAAGAATAATAATAGATCCGAGGTAGCCAAAAGGTCAAAGAAATTAATAATTAAAATATAAACAATAATGATAATGGTAATAATCGGTCGGGATTAGCCTAACTGGTAAAAGAAATTAAATAATTTTTACGATGGTAGTCGCGAAAGATAACATAACAATAATAATGATAATATATATCGGAGGTAGCTCAATTGTCAAAGAAAGTAAACAAGGTTGCCCATGATAGTCGCGAACTATAGACTCCTAATAATAATAAGACGAACGGATCGGACATAATAATAATCGCAACAGAAAGCATAGGTTAATAAAAGTAATCATCGCGAGTAGGCAACTTCGAAGTAGAAAACGAAAGTTTATAATAAATGAAAATTGTAATTTAAGAGAGACCGTCAATCATCTGAAGGAAGGGAGCGACAGATAAATCTCGAGTCATCGTATGGTTAGAAACGCAACAATACATAACTATAGGGCTTACCGCGAGAGAGCGAGCCAAAACAATAAGCGTCGTATAATCTATAGAGTAGGTAGCCCAGCCGAAAGGTCGATATAGTATCGGAAACATAAAATCACCCGGAAATTCCATATAACGAAAAATAAAATATATGAATGGTCGGAAGGCTCTACGCAAGGATAGTAACGAGTAGCCAGCAAGGTAGCGTTAATCTGAACAATGAGCGCGCGATGTAAACAACGGCTTACCGCGCGACCTTCAGCGAGCCACACACCGGCCGGCTAACAGAGAACTACCAAAATTTATCTTACGATGTGAAATACTCACTCGTAATGTTACAAATATCAAATATTCAGAGAATCAAGCTATTCAATTATTAATAACGCGAATTTACTAAAGGTAGCGAAAGTAAGAGATGTCGCACCGCGAGAGTATTGAACCCGAACATTACATATCAAACAAAATATCTCACATAATTGCTTCACTATAAAAATAATTAAACTAAAACAATATCTCCCGGAACACGATAAAAATATAAAAGAAACGAAAAACAGAACCAATCGACCAATTATATGTCGAGGATTCTCGGCGACCGAACGACTCGCGCCCTTCGTGAGTTATTAACGCGAAATCGAAAGAAACATACAATGAAATAGAACAAACTTACTCACGGGGCCGAATCAATCAATTATCTCTAGAATCCTCGACTCACAGCAGTAGATGGGAGGGCTGCGTCTCACCGGAATCTCGTTGCTTCCTCGTTGGTAACACGTGGTGGCGGGAAATCGATATCGATGTTTCATTCTCGGGGTTCACGCGGAAGTGTTTTCTCCGAGACGGCGCGTGCCGTCGATCGATTTTACCCCACTCCGGCCACTTGCCGGCTACCGCTGGCGCACGCGCTCGAGTATTGAAACTGCGTGGCTGCTGAGCTCCGCGTATGCGTTGCGAGTCTCGCGCTTGGCGCGCAATTCAATTTGAATTGCGTGCATCTCGCAGTATCGTGTGGACGTATGTCGTCTGTATCCTTGTTTCCCTCCAGTTTCTTCAGGCAGCAATTAATGCTGGAGTGCGGGTGTCTTCCCCTCGGATCCGGTGGCTGGGTTAGAAGAGTGGGGGGTCCCTCACGCCGGAAATCGTGGCCACGATGCTTCAGCGATATTGGACCCACAATATAAAAGGTGCAACACTGCAATTAACTCTTCCTCCGCGGCTCCTAGACCCTTTCTTAGTGGAGCACCGGGGTGGGCGGACCGCGACAGTCCGAACTCCAGGGGATGGTCCAGCGCCAGGCTGGGAAGTCGTAGGGAGGCGGGTGGTGCGTTAATATTTTGGCCCTCTTTTCCTGCGCGCTCCCTTGGCATCCATAATCCACGGACACAGGTGTTCGGTGTCCGTCTGCGACTCTGATAACCAGTGTCTAAAAATCCAAAACTGAAGTCTCGAGCGAACCTTCAGCATCCAAAATCCAGAAATCCAAAATCCAAATAACTCCAATAAATACTCGAAGACCCTCGATGTAGAGAGCGACTGGAAACATCGAAGAGAGCGACAGAAAACGACATGCGAAAGCGACGAGTGCGTGGGCGTTAAGTAGCGGTTTGCAGGCGGAGTGTCAATCCCTCGGTGGTAGCTGGCTGATGGGGTGAGACTCCGAAGATAAGGGAACAAGATGGTCGAAAAATAATATGAAAATAAACTAACAATAACTCTCTAATTAATAAAACGCCGATAAATACAATTTCGAGGTAGCTAAAACGAAAATAATAAAGAGAGCGAGACAGAGAGCGACTTCCGGTGATGACCCGTCCATGGTAAAGCGAACGTGCACCGACTCAAGGGTCGTAAATCCGACACTCCTCGCCGTTTACACTTCGCGCAGGTGGCGTGGCGAAAAATGACGTCACAATATATATATATATATATATTATAACCCGCTTTCCTTTTTATTAGGAGGGGGAAGGCGTTAGTGAAGAATAAAGAATAAACAAGAAAATAGTCATAAGAAAAATACCAAAGGTCTATTTAATAACAAAAATCTCAATAACAAACAAAAGAAAAACTCGATAAAATAACTCTAAATAAACTAAATATAATTACTCGAATTAAGTAAATATCAGGGCAAGGGGGGAGGGAGGGATTTTCGCTAACGGGGGGGGGGGGGGATAGAAATAATCGAATCTACGGGGAGAATGGGCGCCAGCTACGTATCGTGTAGCAACGTCACTTTACCGGTTACGTTTGACGGTAATTTAATAATCCCAAACAAAAGAAAATAGAACTCAAAAATAATGATAATAATAATACACGTGCACGGCTAGCTGGGAGAGGAGACGGGTCTCAAGGTCGTGAATTCCCGAACTCGACGGCTACATAAATATTACCTCGGTGTGGCTGAAGGGGGGGGGGGGTGAATATTCACTAACAGGGCTAAAATAACGGGAAAATAATAATGGGCAAAACTGATAATGGGAGGATAATACTGGCGAAAATAATAATGGGAGAATAATGACTGGCGAAAATAATAATGGGAAAGATAATAACGGCCGAAAATAATAATGGGGAAAATACTAACGTCGTGAAATAATATTGGGAAAATTAATGACGGACTAAAAGAAATATCGCCGAGGTATTCGCGATCACCACCACACTACTTCGCACGCAGAAAACACTCGAAATAAACACTAATTAACTCTCTCGAAAAAAGACCGGTCTCCACGTAGTGGCAGCCGGTTAACTCGATACATACTATAAAATCGAAACTCGCAACATACGGGGCTATAGGGGTAAAAAAGGGGACTCAAAATATCACAAAAATTACTCACTCAATTATCACTCAAACACATACAAAAATAGCACCAGGGACAATACCCACCGGTCACTCTCGAAATATAATATCAATTTAACGGGTAACGGCGCTGACGGCAAGGCTCGAAGTGAGGAAAAATGTCCTCTCCGTCTGCTTCGATGTTTTCGGTGGCCTTCGGAGATCCTCGGGAGTTTGTCGGCTCGAGAGAACTACGGCGCGTCGGCATCGATCAGCGGATCGAGTGTGGTGTTACGTCCGCCGAGTCGCGTATATCTTACGCGTTCGTGATTGGCCAGTCGAAGGCCGCGAAATTGTCCGGGATTCGTTGCTGTAAATATCTATAAAAATAGCACAATGGGACCGGGAACTTTGAATTAAAGAAATTGAAAATAGGAATTTCCGTTCACTGTAGTGTTAATAATACAAAATCGAAGATACAAAATGTAAAATGAAATACAATTTAACGCGATAACTAGTCTGCGTCTTGGCTTCTCGAAACGAGAGTACAACGCGATCCGACGACAACGAGAGCCAAGCACAATCTGCCATCTTCTAAGAAAAATCTAAATACTTGCAGCGTCTATCGCTGAAACTGGAAAAAGGGAGGATGAGTTTGTCTCGCGTTTAATTTGACCAATCATACCTGTCTTTAAATACATACACACGCCCACGCATTTCCCTTTCCCTCGCAGGGGACGTAGCGCATTTCGCTTGGCACAACCCTGGTTCGAACGCCGCACTTTCTTTTACCGAGTACCGAGCCCCTTTTGTTCCAGACCGTTCGAAGACCCTTGAGCCGGCGACGGTCATAAACTTTAAATTTCGAAAAGTCGGTGGGCCATCTGGTAATCGTCCTTTACCAAATGGACCACCAACAATTCGGTTCCCACACTCAAAAAGGCTCGGCGTTCGATTTCTGTAATTTCTGCACGTGTATTTAACAAAAGATAGGAAATGCGTTCGAACCAAAGGAGTTTACAAATGTATGTTCCTTTTATTCTAAAGGCTCGCATGTGGCTAAAACTCTTACTGAGATTTATAACATCCTTGAAAATATTAGTAATGTGTGTGACTTTTGTAACGCTGTTGCAGAGACAAACTCGTGACTTTCTATATTATTGTTATATTTCCTTTTAAAAGTAAATCGTAGAAATATTATATGATGCTCGAGAGTTTTGCCGGGCAGAGGCATGGTATATTCAATTTTAATATTTGAATTCGCGCCACGTAATTGTTCGCGTTTATATCAATTTAATAGGTTCCCATTTTACCGACGATCTGCGACGGCGCAGTTCGTCACAGTGGCTGGTCAGTGGCGCTCGAGCAGTGCTGTGGCGGAGCAGTGTAGCGCAGCTGGACGGTGTGATCGCCGCGGGCTGTTTGACTGCCGCTGGCGATCCTTGTAGTGCGAGTACACTCACGCAGTTGGGCGGCTAACTCCAACATATGTCCACACGAGCGTGGAGGCTACTCGTGTGGTGCGGAGTGTACTCCTCAGCTGAATTTCAGATGCGGTCCGTGTTACGAGCCAATACCACTCGTTTTTAGTATGAGTTGAACAGACTCTGGTCGGTCCGTTTACTTTTGCTGCCTGGCGAATAGAAATTCGTGTCTGAGTGGCGGGAAATATATATATAGGTTTAAACACTTAATTCTTTAATAAAATGGAACACGATGTTTTATATTTTAAACACTTGTACTTTTAATCAACACCTTTTCAATATTGTACAATTCACTTTAACATTAAGTCCGATGTCTTTAAAAACTTAGAAATTTAACATACACAGTTTTGAATTAATATTTACGAACAACACTTTAAGAAAAAAAAAACTAAACTCATCGTACTTCTATCCGCGACGGAGAAGGTACCGATTCCGGAACGATGTATAAAACGCGAAGGTTGTCATGAGACTGCTTGCTTGACGCCGTGACTCTTTGGAGTTTCATTTTCTCCCTTCAAGATGAAATGTTTTTGCGATTGGTCAAAAGTCAAGAAGTAGGGGTTGGTAGCGGGGGTAGAAAGTATGCGGCGGCCCAAGCGACTGAGGGTTGCATGGGTCCAGCGTGGGAAGACCGAAGGGCCTGAGATAGCCGGCGTCGTGTGTGACACAAAACAGAAGGGCTTTCGCGACTCGCTACGGGCCTCCGGTGGTTGTAAAACATTTGGCGACCAGCTTCAATCAGCGTGTGGTCGTTCAAGTACCGAGTTCTGCAACTACAAGACTTCTTTAAGAAAAACGCGAAGGGATTTATTGCTGTTCTGGCTAATGTACAATTTCAGTGAAAGTCGTGTTTGAGAAAAACACGATTCTTAATCCTGCTTTTAGTTCTTGAGTCACGTCGTTTTGCAAACACTCACATTTTCCATTTTACAATGACTACACGTGTGCAGCAGAAACACTCTAAATCCATATGCTAGTACTGTTAACATAAAAATTCTTTACTTATACGCCTTCTGAAGAGAGACTGTTCTTTTCCCTGGCACTCTTCAGATTATTATTGTTCTTGGCATTCGCCTGAGCCCTCGGGGAAACCAGGGTAAAAACCCGAGAGAGAACAACGCAAAATTAATTATGTATAAACATATACGAAATTAGGTACAAATAACTCAATAATTACAATGATCTTATTATTACTTATTAATTAATTAATCTACAATTACTCTTAAGGCCTGTGTCATTGAGTAACGGGTTGCTCATGGTGATTTGAATATAGTTCTTATATTGTGTCGTAGGGGGCAGACGCGTGCCGAGCATGCGCTCGCCACATCCGGGGTCAGATGGTTCCTCTCCAGCCCACACTCTCCCCACGTCACTCTGCCTAAGCGGCCGTAGCCTCTCTATCTCGTCCTTGAGGGCCTCGTTGCTCTTCGGGATGCTCGCAACACTCATCATTCATACATGGGGGAAAAAAAGGCGCAAAGGGGGGGATTCCTACACAAAATATTACCGTAAACTAAATCAAATAACATATTTCCAAAATACTAAAAACAAAATATAGGCGGTGTGTGATGGCCTTCGAGCCGGCCTATGGGGCGAAGCTTGTAAACAATCTATTTTGTTACAATATATATATATACTTATATATAATTATATAAGTATATATATTAGGGTGCTTCTTTTTTCAACTTTTTTTTTTCTTCACTCCCCATTCAAAATTTCGTTGAACATATCGAAAAAAGAATATCCTGAAAGTTACAGCCCTTAATATTGATATTAAGTACTTGCGCAGATCGTGAGAAGATTTTCCATTTAAAATACACGTAAAATACTTTTTTTATTGTTTGAAGTTCTACAACTCAGCGGCATTTCATGCTATCACATCGTACCAGGTCGCGATTTATTCAGAATTGGACGATCTACAAAATGTCTATAGTGGCGAAAGTGTAACTTACACTCGTGAGTTGGTACGGGTCACTAAAGTTGATTTTTGCCCAAGATTTTCGTTTTTTTGCCGTTAACTCATTAACTACCACACTTACAAAAAAAATGTAAAGGACAAATTTGTAGGAAATTAAATTTCCTATAAAAAAAGTCCTTTAGACCTAATTGCTATGATCGATGGTTCTTGAGATATTGAGCATTAAGTTACTTGTGGTATAACATTTTTACAGTTTATCGAAATAATCTTCTTGAAATGTTGATATCTCATATCATATCACCACATTACAGAGTAAGTAACATTTATATAGAATTGAGGGGATAGAAAAGGATGAATAATCCACAATGTTAAAGCTGACATTTTTAACAACTGTTTAAAACCATTTCTTTTTATTTTTCACATAGAACATCATAAATTAACGAATATTTTTCAATGATTCAAAGTTTATTTCGACAGTGTGGCATCTTTCTTGAAACTTTCTACTTATTAACCCTTTGATGCACAGCGGGATGTTTAACATCCCACCTAGATTATTATCATTTTTTTAATATTTCAACGTTTTCTTTCTCGATTTTGAATAAAAGTAACTTTTTAAAAATAAAAATGTGTGCATCAAAGGGTTAATATATCGTAATTTCGCACACGATGTATACTTGGAACGGTGATTCTGCACGGTTTGAAGAATTTTTTGTCTCTCATATGCATTATAAGTCAAATATTCATTGAACGTTTCCGTTAGCGCTACTCCTCGTTCGGCGGTATCATCTACCACTTTCAATGTTTTAAACGTATCAAAACATTTTTGATACTCAAGATTTGATTCCCACGTCCTTGGATCGGTATTTAAAAATACATGAGGAACATTGAATTGTTCAAAAATGAATACTGAATTAGAATTTATAAAATCACCAATATTGTTCTCTGATAATGAAGTTATTTTATCATAAGGTACTGCGTAACGTTTTTTCGACTTTTCGACGACTACTCCACTATTCATTTTTTTTAACAATTCTCAATTTTTTATTTACTGACACTGCTTCATCGAAGAGAGCCAAGCAAGCAATCGATAACGCAGCGCTCGATAAATTATCCAAACATTTGTGGTATTTACATGAGCAGATTGCTTGCTTGGCTCTCTTCGATGAAGCAGTGTCAGTAAATGAAAAATTGAGAATTGTTAAAAAAATGAATAGTGGAGTAGTCGTCGGAAAGTCGAGAAAACAATTGTTAACATTTGTTAACAGTTAACAAATCTTGGTTAAATATGGCGAAATGAACTATTTTGTTAACGACGGTCGTTTGTCAGTAGGATTCCGATTGGGTGGTTGAGGAACTCTCAAGGATTCGTGGAAGGATCTAAATAATTGTAAACCGTAGAGCCCGTTCAATGTGGTACCGTAAAGAAAACAAAGAGTCTTTATTCGAAATTTAAATAAACCGTGGTCGAAGCCAATTCACAAAATGGGTGAGCAACCGCCTCGTGGCGGCGCCCTCGTTATCACTCTCGGAACGCTCGTTATTTTGCCGCTCGATTTCCTCCTAGTGACTTACAGCCCTAAACGCGGTACAATGTTTTATCGCGCACTATCCTCCTCACTCTCACACGCGGTATAGCGACCAGCGGCACTCCACTCGTTCGCGGCGCGCAATGGCGTCACCTCTGTTTCGTCGTGGGTACGTTCGGCCACACGCGGCCCGTCGAGTCTCGATCGTTCGTTCTCGAACACTGAGGGCGGAAACTCTCGCTCAGTCCCATTCATGCACGCGCACTTCTTATACTGACTAAATAGAGTAGTAGTAGGCTGCTGCCCTCTACTAACGTTTGGCGCGCGTTTCTACGCCGTTCAAACTAACAATAAGTGCACTATCGTTCAGTTATCAATTTAGTTATTCTTATTGAATCTCACTTGAGCTAAATAAAATTTGCTTGTTGCAAATGAAGTTCGTGAACATTTGTTAATAGTTAACAAATCTTATTTGGCTCAAGTGAGATTCAATAAAAATAACTAAATGATTAATTTCGCCATATTTAACCAATATTTGTTAACTGTTAACAAACTCTTCTCTCAGTGTATGATAAAATAACTTCATTATCAGAGAAGAATATTGGTGATTTTATAAATTCTAATTTAGTATTCACTTTTGAACAATTTAATGTTCCTCATGCATTTTTAAATACCGATCCAAGTACGTGGGAATCAAATCTTGAGTATCAAAAATGTTTTGATACGTTTAAAACATTGAAAGTGGTAAATGATACCGCCGAACCAGGAGGCCCGCTAACGGAAACGTTCAATGAATGTTTGACTCATAATGAATATGAGAGACAAAAAATTTTTCAAACCGTGCGGAATCACCGTTCCAAGTATACATCGTGTGCGAAATTACGATATATTAATAAGTAGAAAGTTTCAAGAAAGATGTCACACATGTTCTATGTGAAAAATAAAAAGAAATGGTTTTAAACAGTTGTTAAAAATTTCAGCTTTAACATTGTGGATTATTCATCCTTTTCTATCCCCTTAATTCTATAAAAATGTTACTTACTCTGTAATGTGGTGATATGATATGAGATATCAACATTTCAAGAAGATTATTTCGATAAACTGTAAAAATGTTATACCACAAGTAACTTAATGCTCAATATCTCAAGAATCATTGATCATAGCAATTAGGTCTAAAGGACTTTTTCATAGGAAATTTAATTTCCTACAAATTTGTCCTTTACATTTTTTTTGTAAGTGTGGTAGTTAATGAGTTAACGGCAAAAAAACGAAAATTTTGGGCAAAAATCAACTTTATTGACCCGTACCAACTCACGAGTGTAAGTTACACTTTCGCCACTATAGACATTTTGTAGATCGTCTAATTCTGAATAAATCGCGACCTGGTATGATGTGATAGCATGAAATACCGCTGAGTTGTAGAACTTCAAACAATAAAAAAAGTATTTTACGTGTATTTTAAATGGAAAATCTTCTCACGATCTGCGCAAGTACTTAATATCAATATTAAGGGCTGTAACTTTCAGGATATTGTTTTTTCGACATGTTCAACGAAATTTTGAATGGGGAGTGAAGAAAAAGAAAAGTTGAAAAAAAGAAGCACCCTAATATATATATATATATTGTAACAAAGTAAACAACAAAGCTTTATTGTACAAAGTAAAGCTTGTAAACAATCTATTTTGTTACAATATATATATATACTTATATATACATATATATATTGTAACAAAGTAGATTGTTTACAAGCTTCGCCCCATAGGCCGGCTCGACGGCCATCACACACATTTTTATTAAATTAAAAAAAATCAATAAAAAAAAATTAAATTTCCAAAAAAAGTTTTAAATTTCATAAAAAAAAATGTTAATTACAAAAAAAATTAAATTACAACTTTAATTAATAAATTGAATATTATATTATATTATATTTAGTATTATTTTTTTAGTACTTATATATATATATTGTGACGTGATTTTTTGGAAATCATGATAACAAGGGCTTGTGTTATCGTTACTTGCTATTTTTCAGCGTTTTCGAGCTGCTTTTCCTCGATTTTACGGTCTCGGTTTAGCTAAGAATTATAATTTTTAGGTTTTGCGATTGTTGTTGTAAAGACCGATTTATTTTCTTTCTCAGTATACATAGGATGTATCGTGAACTGTTCGTAGTATTCAGCGGATTCTGACATCTGTATTAAAAATGCTCTTGGCCGGTAGGTATGCTGTATATCCTCATTATTAATATTCACATTATTTTCAATTGATTTTTCATCCTTACTCTCACTGATATTGTCGTCGCTAATGTTTTCATCCACCACTTGAAACTCAACATCTCGAAATTTGTCATTTAATAGTACATCGGAAGAATCAGGCAGCTGAATCTCAGAATAGATAGGATTATTTTCCTTAAGCCATATCAGAGCATCAAATACCTTCTTGACGCTTACTAAGTTTTCCCATACTATTTTTGCCTTTGTAGGGACACCGCGCACAAGAATGTACAGTTCGTGGTTAATATTAAGAGGATCTGTTGGCGGACAAATTTTTCGAAGTGTTTCTTCAGTAGGCAATGGTAAATGAAACGTCCTTCCTATCATTTTATTATTCATTTGTTTGGGTGGTTGATTTTTCTTAGCCACTGTACCCATTTTCTGTTTGGAATGCTTTAGCCCTTTGGATTAACAATTTTTCGTAATCATTTAGCCCAGATCAAGAGTCGCGGTAGCGACTCGACGCCAAGTTAAAAAAGAAATTAATGTTGCCTTCACACTACGATTTGTCTGTCTGATCTTGACTGGCCGGGTATTACTTTCGGAACTTTGCCGACAGTCAGATTATTCAAAATACAAGTCGCTGGTAATTTGCCAGATCGCAATTTTTTTAGACAATAATGACAAATAAACTCCATTGTTACGTCAAACCATGCAGTTTTTTTTATCAACCGATGATTTACACGCTTTGTGTGCGATTCAGCTTCAGGTCTCCCGTGCTCTGGTCAAGAAGAATAAATTCTCCCTATTACCACACCTGCCGGTCGACACTGAATACGCAAGCTCCTTTTCGAGTCTAACCTTGCGGAAAATTACTCAGGACAGAGCTAAGAATGCGGTCCTAGCGCGAGAGAGGGAAAAATTAGGGGGAAGGAGGGGTTTGATGGCTCTTTATAATTGAAAGAGGGACAAAACGGATTTCATAAAAAGGGGGATTTCACTTAAGTAACATTGTGGTTAAAAAAACTGTTTACGTGTATAAAGAAAAAGTATCGTACTTACTGTGTTTTAAATGTTTTCCGTACTTGAAATGTTCTTCCAAGTTTCAATTGATACGATTAATATTCCATATGTAATTAATCGAAAGTAAGGTTCTCGATCGTCCGTAATATGAAGCTCCTCCGAATTTCATGAATGAATTCTCAAACAAATTGTTAATTGCGAAATGAACCGTTCAGACAAAGGACTGACTCGAAGGCCCCGCCCGTATCCTGAGTTTAATTCGCTGAACAAGGAAAGATTTATTAACTCCACTGTGAAACGTTGAATCACTATTCGGTTCGAAAAAAAATACGTTTATTAAAACTGGGAATTTAAATTTGTAAAAATGGAAAATCAATACGTTACGAAATTAGATTCCAGATGTCAGATGAATTCTCAAATAAATTGTTGATTCCGAATTAAACTGTTCAGACGAGGGACTGACTCGAAAGCCACGCCCGTATCCTGAATTTAACTCGTTGAACAATGGAAGAATTGTTAACTCCACCAAGGAACGTTGAATCACTTATTCGGTCCGACAAAATTATGTTTCTTTTCTTTATACTCGGTGCTTCTAATTCTACTCAATTCGGTGGCTAATTGCCAGTCGTGCACCCGCAAAAAGTTTGCTAAAAAATAATCTAATATAATGAATTGAATCGAGTCCGAATCGACTGCTCGCTCCGGCAAAATCGCCGCCTTTTATAGGAGTTACCACCCCCCTATCTTTCACCCACTCCTTCTTTTTAGGTGTTAGACTAAATCTCCTTATAAGGGATCGCAAGAGTGGATCGCGTGATGCTTCGCAATTCGGAGGGGCGGAGAACAAAATGGCGTGATTTTTCGGTTGCTACCCGTGGTGTTCATTATTTCGCATAGCGACCGAGCTCCCGTTTGCCCGCCCGTATTTCCAAGAAGATGTCGTCTCAAGGCCGTTACCTCTTGCTTCGATTGCTCGGTTAGCAACTAGCTTCTTCGCAAACTCCTTAATTCTAACTCGCTCGTTGCATCGGCGCCGCTATCGTTTCCCGGAATTTTTAATATAGATCTCAGGAGTTTCGAGCGTCTCTATACCAACCAACGAATTGAACAGCCTGTTGCTTTACACGAAAATATTCGTTACATTTATTACGTGTCGCGTTAATCAACTACCTTATTTTTATCATGTATTATACATGTATTACGACAAAATAACTAGATACGAGGTTTTCATTAGTATAATTCAATACGATGTGTTCTGATCATGATCCCAATATAATTATTGGAGGTGATTTTGAGTTAAGAATGGTCGTAATTTTTGTTGTTATTTTGTCGTACTTATGTGTTATTATTTTCATCATTATGAACCATTATGGTTTTTGTAGGATAACTTTTGTTAATATAATTTTCTTAAGTCTATAACGTGGTGACCCAAATCCGCATCGCGCCTTTAAAATATTTGGTCTCGTAATTTACAAATTCCAACGTTTAATTACTTCGTTTCTGCATAATTAACTTTTATTATTTTGTTATAAGTGTATTTCTCGTCAAATTTTTCTTAGCATATATTTCGTGTTTTTAATCCTTCTTCATTATGTCAAAATACTTCTCTCTCTCTAGTGTTTCTTTGGTTTGTATTTTCTTTTGAGTCTCGATTTGTGACAGAATTAATGAAAGGAACGGAATCTGCGGCCTTTAATAATTTGATTTAGACTTCTACGTGACGTCAACATTTATTGGGATTTTGTTTCGATCTCGATACAAGGTCGCAAGTATTTCCCACAATGAATTTTTGATCCGTAACAGCAGTCGGTAATTTCTCTTGATTAG